>CANSZD010000763.1:600000-1187628 GCA_947648045.1 Beta corolliflora | reverse complement strand
AGTTCCATCAAAATACCTTTTTACCTTTCAATGAGGGAAATAAAGAGATAGACTCCTATTTCTCGATCACTATGCAACCTATTCTTAGGAGTAGGATTAGATAGTGACACATTTTCCTAAAGCGAAGAAGGGAGAGTGCGCCTACGAAACTTGGAAATGCGAGAAGTGGGATTCGCGGGGGTACGGAGTCGTGCTCTCATATCCGATTTCACGCTAGATGGGACGGGATTCTAGGTCAACCAGTAAGGTTTTGATTCCTTATTTAGTCGGAGTCCGAAAGGCACTCTCCGTCCTATCAAAAAGAAGTAATGAATGAACGGAACACATCCTCCTCACTGGTGTAAAGATGTTTCGAGGCATAAGGACTCTCTTATTAGATAGCTTTTGGCTAAGGATCGTGTCAGGCTATGCACCAATCTTCCTAAGAAAGGTTTATGCAAGCAACTCGGCCTTGCCTTAGCACTAAACCAGTCAATTGCCCCTCATTTGCACGGATGAGTTCAAAGACTACTAGCCCTTGATTACCTACTTTTACCTTCAAAAGGAAAAGCCAAGAACCTAAGAGAATCCAGAGCCAATTCAGCCACCTTGGGATTATACGCTAGATGATACGAGTCCCTAGGCTTGCAGCGCATTCTCGAAGAGCTAATTCTTGCAAAGAGAGAGCATGTTCAATGGCCGTACTAATCCAAGTAGTGGCTAAGTAAAGTGCTGTTGCGACGATGTTCTCGAATAAGCTCTGAACTTATTCAATCCCATCGCAGCACCGCCTATACTACGATTCCACTCTTTATTGGTATCCGGTGTAGAGGGGAATTGCCACTATCTATTTATATAGATTTAATAAAGAAGATCGAATGACCCGCCTTAAGTGCCTCCGGACGGCAGTGGATTCCGCCGTAGATCGACCTGGGCCGGGACGAAGGTCCGATCCCGGGCCCCATCTCAATCCCGTAAGAGCTTCTCTAGATTTTTCCATTTATGGTAAATAACCAAAGAACGAACCAAGGCTCTCATCACAACTGCTTCTTCTTTCCCGACTCCTTCCCCCCTATACCACCACCTCCACCCAAACCCATCTATAGGCGCCAAAGAATATCTAAGGACCCACTCCCATACTATGGTTATTATACTTTCAAGATGTCTCTTCGCAAGGCACCAAAGGCCCTAATAGCCTCAAAACATTCCATTCCCTACCTTGACATCGAGATACCCGCTACACCCAACAAGGAAAGACAATCTCATCGGCACGCGCCACTAAATATCCAAGCGGGCCCAATGAGAAGAGACCCACCTTTGAAACAAAGTTTTTCCTTTCATTTTTCTCGTTTACATAAAAGCTAGGGTCTTACCTTTTTCATTCATGATCGAGTAAGATGTTGGAAATAGACTTCGCTGTGACCTTAAGGAAGACTCAAATGTTACCCTGAATTTGTAGCAAGGACTTGACTTTGCCCTATTCTTTCCTAAATCAATTTCACCCTTAACTAGCTAACTTCGATGGGACGTCAACAACGGTAATGCCAAATGCAAGACCTGGGTTCACGCAATAAGCCGCAAAGCCCTCTTTCTCTTCGGGAGCTTTCGTAAGGGATATAAAGAATCGATCTTTCTCCTCGTGAAGGCAAGGCTATTGTGGGATCGATCCCTTCAACCTTTCGCTTGGCATGGAAGGTCGCAAGACAAAAGAAAAGGATTCTTGTTAGCGACTTTTGGAAACCTCCCCGAGGTAAGGAAGTCAAGCAAGCAATAGCCTTTTACCTACTATGCCTTTTCACCGGCGAGCAAAAAAGCGCTTACCTTTTGCCCGGCCTTCCTTATTATTGATAAGGCATAGGAAAGCATCATCTCTAGAAGACTCACGTTAAACAAAAGAAATTCTTTCACATTCAACCATAAAAGAGAGTCGACGTGCCTAATGATTTCGCTCCTACTTTATCAATAACCTATTGGTTTAGAGCCGAAAATACATTCTATCACTATTACGAAAGAAGTCATGCTCTACCTATTCTACATGCCAAATCGTCTTCCCCTTTTCTTATTTATTAACCTTCCCTTGCTTCCTTTCGCACCTCTCCTAATCTCCCGGCTATTGCTTCAACTCGCTAGCCTATTTTTTATATTTGTAGGCCAGGCCTAGGGTTTCAAATCCTAAGGGCTCTGGTTGGTCGATAGCCTTTGCTTTCGGTCTTAGTTTCCTCATCTCCACCCCGTGCCCATTCGTTTGCAAATATCTACGATAAAGAGAAAGGCCGCTTTTAGGAGTTCTCTTTCCCTAGCGAGTGAAGAACGATTTAAGTTAAGTAAAGTTCTAATTGCTTATAGTGAAGACAGTAAACCGCCACCCGAGACTCACTTCACTCCGATTAAGCAAAGGAAAGTCGAACTGATTCCGCAACTATATAATAATGGATATTGCAAGAGTTAGCAAATGGGGGGAGGCTTTCGACACTTAAAGACTAAGTGACTCCTCTCTTCCTTCACCCTAGTCCGATACAAATTTGAGTCGTAGTGACTTCTTTACCGAAGAAGTCAAGGTAGAGTAGCTTCAAAATCGAATTTTAATAAAAAGAAAATCATGCAAGACCATAGCTAAATGCTTAACACATGCATCCGAGGTCGAGGAGCCGCTAAGGTCGAATTCTTCCTTTGTTTCAAATCAAGTTCGCCTCATTGCTTCGGTAAGGATACAAGCACAAGTTACTTTAACACAACACCCGATACTCTAATAACTTATATAAGAGTAAATGACCATTCTTCGAGAGGCCGTCTAATAAAGGCGATGTGTGGACACGCGCCACGACGAA
The DNA here is from genome assembly GCA_947648045.1 of Beta corolliflora. Taxonomy (NCBI): domain Eukaryota; kingdom Viridiplantae; phylum Streptophyta; class Magnoliopsida; order Caryophyllales; family Amaranthaceae; genus Beta; species Beta corolliflora. Next base: position 1,184,821 of record CANSZD010000763.1, on the reverse strand, counting down.
AAAAAAGCAATGGCAAGTAAGATGTCCGGGTCTCTGTTAAGCCCGACGATCCTCCTCGGACAAAGAAGAAGATAAGATGTGGTGTCAGTGGTCTGGTCTGACGGTGTACTCGATCCACAGTGTCCCTCCTATGGGTTCATTCTCTCCAACCAAACGTGTGTCGAGCCCGCCGCCGTGCACGAATGGTGCGGAAGCGGTCCCAAGGAACCCGCGAAGCAAAGAGGTGGTGGCGCTAACCGGGTCTCCAAAGGGAGAATTGAGTTCACTTCTTCGACCTAGTCACATCCTTGCTACTAGAGTTCCGTAAATCTTTTGATAAATCGAGCGTTCCATCCCGGCCCGGGGCCTTCGCGTCCGCCCCCGTACTGCGCTCAAAGACTAGAACGAGTAACCAAACTCCGTTTTGACATTCAAGACGAGGTTTCAACCCACCAACCGAACCCTTGCGGTAGCCGGTGTCGGCTAGCAAGTTTTGGTAACACGGTATGGGTCCGTCCGAGGATCTAAGTTATTGCGTAGGTAGTGAGTAGACAAAGAGACCAATCGACCGGCCCTACCCTCATTCCAAAGGAGGAGCGCACCGATGGAGCTCATGTGGGCAGGATACGGGCGGGGTAAAAGCACCTTAAGACCTTTCCCCCCCCTTTTAGGAACGTAAATCCATTCACCTGTCCCCGATGACCCTTACATCGCGTTAAGGTGGTGCAACCGCACCTCCCAAAAGTAAAAGGCCTCTGTAAAGCGAAAAAGAATTCTCCTATCGACCTACACTTTCTTTCCTGACATTAGGCTTACTACTCAATTTCTATCGATCGTTTTGGGGGCTCCCCTACTTGAACCAAACTTCGCTTCCAATCCATGGTGTCGGCATCACACATTTAGCATGTGTGCCGTGAGTGAGAGGTCAATCACTCTCCCCTCTTCTTTCGAAATTCTCGAACATAAGAGCTCTTATCGGCTGAGGCTTCTTTTTCAAGCCGAGTAGAAATTCCCGATTCAATTGAAAGTGGTATTTTTGATTGAATTCAACCAAAGCAGAACTTCTTCTCCGACATCAAATATTATATCCTTTTTTATTTCCTTGAAAGGAAGGTACTTAAGACGTCCATCCATCAACTCGCTCGTATAGAGCAGAATCGAACCGAATACACTAGAAAGCGCTTGAGTCCTACGCGCTCATGAACTCACAACGGGGCCATGCTCTGGAGAAGATAAGAGCTCCTCCCTACTCTAGTTATTGGGAAGGGAAGTCACTTCTTCCACTCCTCCATATCTTCGTGATGCCGAGGGTAGAAAATTCCAAACCTGCACGGACCGATCAAAGTGTGCGCTCATGGATCAACCCTTACTAAGGAGCCGATGACCTCTCCACTCCACTTCTCGGGGATTGCTCTTGAGCGACGTTTTATGGATCAATCCACTGCTCAAGAGATGCAACTTTGATAATCTACAAAAAGACAAACCCATGGCCACTTATCTTCGAAGGTTGTCTCGTAATGCTTTGTAGCCCTCCCGTGTTGAACAAGGACATAGTCGTTCATGCTCTAACCGGCCTTACTTCCGAGTATGAATCCTTTACCACTACCATCATCAAGATGAATGATAATATCACATTTGAGGACTCAACTTCTTCATCAAGAGCAGCCTCCCCGAGGGTCACTGCATTTACTACGCTATTCTTCCTATTTCGAAAGGGAGTTCCCGTGATACCGCACCACTATTAGTAGCCGCCAAAGAAGACAAGGTGCCCCGAGAAAGGCTAAGACTAGTGTCAAGGTCATGGCAAAAAGTGGAGTCGCTTTTCAACTCCGAGAGTGACTTCACTAACGGGATTTCTATTTAATTAAGAGCCCGTTCCGGCATTGAGAGCAGATTTAAGACTACTAAGAAGACTTTCGGATAGCACGTGAGATCTACTACTTAGAATACACTACCATCCGTCTTCGATTATGCTCGTTCTACTTTGAGGGAGAGATCGCTCCTTTTAAGGAGACCGGATTCCACTATTATATATGAATATGATCCCACCACTTGAAACCGATTCAACAACGCCCATTCTTCTTCCAAGTGAAAGAAGAGCAAGAACATCGCTTATTCCCGCATCAACCTTACTTTATGCCTCTCGTCGTCTTTTGCCGGGTTAAGGCCTCGCTGAGACAATAGATAGTCAGCAGTGGCCTGCACCTAAGGTGATTCTCGCTCGACTTTTCTTTTTGATTCGCGCTAGTGATAAAATCATTTTCGATTGGCTTTCTTTGTTTGTTTTCCCTAAACTTAATCGAATCTTTCCGCCCCATAAGAGAAATTGGCTTTTTCTCGGTGAAAACTTAGATGTTGAAGCACGGGCGGCCGTCGATCGATGAATTGAGAAAGAGACCTGGGATTCTATTTCAATAGAGAAAGCTATCGATGGTCGCATTGGGACGGGAACAAATGGGACTCATCTCAATGCGATACCCGAACCCCGGGATTATCTCGCGCTCATGCGATGAATCTTCAAAGGAAGGTGATTTAGGTGCTCAACGAGCCCGAAGTGATTGATCCGCTAGAGGTCCCTGTCGAGCAGAATACGTTTTGACTTTCAATGATGGTGGTGGTGCTTGGTTATCCTCAACCTTGCCTTTATACTAGCGAATAGAACTTCCTTTCATTTTTCTCTTTCTTTTGAGGGGCATAGGCAATGCATTAAAATCTTTTTTACAATTTTCTTCCATGGCATGCTTCATATGTCGTCTTGTTTAGCACTTCCTCCTTTTTCGATCAAGCTAGGCGCGACCTAGTATAACCAAAAGAGCTATAAGGTTACCCAAGACGAAAAGTCTCTGGGTAGGTCTTTCTTCCGATCTTTGAACTCCATGGGCGGGTCGGCTAATTGTGTGATGACCTTTTTCCCTCAGTAACGATAGCTGGGTCGTTTCACTCATGCTTCTCTTATGACAAAGTTGGTTTGAGGACCCCTCGGGTCAAAGGAAAGAGGGAAACGGGGAGTCGGGCCGATAAAGATGGACAAGAAGGATTGCGTAATATCAATTTTTTGGCCTCATCATCGAAAGCAAACTTCCAATTGCTCGAAATTCTCGCTATAATGGGGGCTTAGATAAGGAGCAAAAATAATTGATCAAGAAATTGGTCAACTTTCACATGAAAGAAGGTAAAAGAACGAAGGTTCGTGCTATTGTTTATCAAACTTTTCATACGCCGGCCTCTCGCAAAACAAAGTTAGTATGTAGGACAATAACCACAAGCAACCGATTACCTCGCAAGAAGATGTTAGCAGAGATAGGTGCAAACAACTCACATAAAGCACATAATGATGCAAAAATGCAAACTTAGACTCTCTAAGGATGCATGAGATGCTATGCAAGGATTAAGGTTATGCAAAGCTAAGAAAGATGACACGTCATGCAAGGTCGTGGTTATGCAAGACTAGGATGTATGAAATGCAATGCAAGGTCGATTTTGCAAGGTTAGGAGATCCGGATATGTGGAATGAGATAGAATGATTAGAAATGAATTGAATGATTTGAAAGATTTTCGAAAAACCTTAGTAAATAATCGAGGTCCGTAAACGAGGTCCGCAGATTACAACTTTCTAGGAGTTTGAGCTGATTTAGAGGAACCACCACATATAGGAAGCCCCCACTTTGGGTAAGCTTGTCTTAATTAGGCATCTTGAGCCTTGATTGAAATGTACTTGATCCGTCTTGAGCATTGAAAGTTATCATTGGGGTTTCTTCCTTGGGAAGTGATTTAGGCAAAGTCAAGTGTCGCCAGAGACCATGGAATTGTCGGAGAGTCCTTCTGGGGAAAAGGAGAGCTTGGATTGAAAAATAAAAAATTTGACTCAAATAGATGTAGGTGGGAAAAGGCTTTGACGAGGCTAGGTTCGCACTCGAGTCTATGTTGGGATCTAGAAAGAGCATGCTCCCGAATTCTAGAAAGTCAAATCATTAGACCTTGACTAATTTATTTTTATTTTAGCGGTCGGACTCGAGATGAGGATTCCTACGTATCCTTGCGGAATCGACCAATCATAGTCTCCGCATCCGATTTCTTTTTTTTATTTTGTCATTTTTTATTTGTGCCCTAACTTTTGCCTAGGCCGCCTTTCGGGTTTTCAACCTAGCGGGCTTGGACAAACCTTGAATAAGGAGTTAGGGTTGATGAAAGGTTGAAAAGTTTAAGGCTTGAAGCTTTTGACGAAGGTCAATTGGATGGGCTAATGTTTTGATGGGTCAAGGATTTTAATGAGGGGTAGAACTTGTGTGCAAGCCCCTACCTTGACAGCTTTTATTTCATTGCCTTTGGCTTTTCTTTTTGCATTTTTTTCTTTTGTCTTGTGTGTTTTTCTTTTGCTTTTTGCTTTTTTGGCACTTTGAATTTATTCACTTTTTTTATTGCCGCATGGCATTGATTTTTTTTCGTAGTGAGGCTTCGCACACAAGCTATTGGTTTAGGGTATTAGAAGGCTTGGAGGTTATTTGCGAGCTTTGATTTTGAAAGGTTATTTGGCTAATGATGGTTTCTAGATGATGGAGGGAGAGGGGAATAACTCCCGATCCAAAGTATGTCCTTTTTTCATTTTTCTTTATTTTTTATTTTTTATTTCAGCTCTCTTTTTTATTATTATTAGTCAAGTTCATTAGGTGATTTAACTTTCATCATTGAATTAGAAGCATAAATAAAATGATGGAAGGCCAATGAAAATGCAATTATGATTAGAAATAAATAGAACAAGGCTTATTAGAAATAAAGTCCTAAATGACATAGACTCGACAGAAAGGAAATGAAGGAGTTAGGGGAGGGACTCTCCGACTCAACCTAGAAAACTAGTGTTAAATGACTAAACCTCCTACACAATGAGACGATTCCCAAGGGATCGGCCGTTGTTGTTGACTTTTGCCGCCCGCGGATTGGAAGTCCGCCACTATCAACCATATCCTCCGAGAGTATTCTTTAAGGTCCAAAGACTCGTGATGTCATATGCCCCTTTCCTTGATGGTACTTGCAAGAGGCATTAGGATTCCATTTACCGGATCTTTTCCCAGAGCAGGGTCTTGGAGTAGGGCCAAGAGGCTGAAGTGCTCCTTTTGCATGAAGCCTAGTGAAGGCTTCTTCTAGAGACATGCCTAAAGGAGTGAACGTTCTTTCGAGGCTTTGATAACCTATCATTTCAAAGTAGCTAAAGCATCGACCTCATTACTTTTGGAGCTAGAAGGGTTGTTGTTCCTCTTCTTGAAAGAGTTGTTGTTGTTATAACCCTTATTCTTTGAGGCTTGTACCTCTTCTTCAATCGAAGACGCCTACCTTATGGGAGCTTCGTGAAAGACTCTATGGGTTGGAATTTAATGTGATCCCCATACTGGGTCGCAAGTTACGGATCACCGTCGGACTTGTTTCTCTTGAGATGGTCTCATTTACTCGCCAGTGCAGCTTTTTCCCTCCATCTCGTTAAGAAAGGTAACGAAGTCTTTGTTAGAGTTTTGTTTAGTTAACTCCAACTCACGAAGGCCAATGGGAAGCCGAGTATTGTATATGTATTGCTTGTGGAACTCTCTCCTAATATAGTCCCGGCCATTTAGCTTGGTCTTATTCAAGGACTCGACCACTTGGATGGATGTGCATCCAAGGTCAAGGGAAAGACATAAGCAAACAGTACTTGCTCATGCCCTCGAGAGCCATAGAGATGGAGAAAGCTCTTGAATGATCATTTGGGTCTTCGACCCCCTTGAATTTTGGGAGGTCACCCAATGCTACCCTTTTAGGGAGTTTTTCCCTCGCTCGGGATCAATGATGTCATGGCCATGAGCCCGACTCTCGAGTGTAGGAAGTGACCGGATCAATTGCTCGAGTTTTTCAAACCTTAGTTTTGTCTCGGTCTTGATAGGAGGTGGTGGTGGTGGTGGAGTTTCATCATGCTCTTCTTCCTCGCTATCGTTTTTTTCTCAGTGCTTTGATCTCCTTGTCTTGTCCCTCCGCACGAGAGTTCATCAATTGAAGCTAAGCCATGATTGCATTGAGTTGCTCAGGAGTCTCCCATCTCGGATGATGATTCGATGATTCAGAAGTTTCGAAGACGCGTCCGAAAAGGTGAGAACTTGTTTGACGAGTCCGGGAGTAGGTCGACCTTGTATCCTCTCCGTCGGGCGTTCCTAAGTTATAATATCACGACCCGTCCCGAACGTAAATCGAATGGACCTCGTAAATTTTAAGAAATGATGTTTTCAAAATGACAAATGGAAATGAGGGATGGAGAAATGGAAATGGAGATGAGAAATGAGGATGAAAATGAAAATGGGAATGGGAAATGGTTTGAAATGGGTATGATTATGGTTATGATGGCGACATGGGCCTAACTATATGCATATGCCGATGTGGACTGGACTGTACTGGACTGGACTAGACTATGCAAGCAGACTAGACTAAGAAGGATTTCCTATGCTAGCTTCACTAGATTTAGTGAGGAATCGGGCTTCGCCATACTTGATGATTTGAGGTTGCTATAGATGTAAAGTAGGAGTAGCTTCGCTAAACTCGGAGGGTGCCTTTATGGTCTTAGGGGTGACTAGCTTCGCTAGGTGTAAAGGGTGCCATTATGGTCTTAAAGGGTGACTAGCTTCTCTAGGTCAATGGGTACCGTTATGGTCTTAAGGATGACTAGCTTCGCTAGGTCAAAGGGTGCCATTATGGTCTTAAGGATAACTAGCTTCGCTAGGTCAAAGGGTGCCGTTATGGTCTTTTGTATGACTAGCTTCGCTAGGTCAAAGGGTGTCGTTATGGTCTTAAGAGTGACTAGCTTCGCTAGGTCAATGGGTGCCATTATGGTCTTTCAGGGGATGCTAGCTTCGCTAGACTTAATGGTTTGGACTTCGTCCTATACGGGTTTGGAAATGGACTAGATTAGACTTAGGAAATGAGCTGGACCTTATATGGACCTAATTTTGGACTTAGTCTTATATTGGTTTGAAGTTAGACTTAAAGTTTCACATGGGCTTGACATTGGAAATGGACTAGGATTAGCCTTCGATTGGAATGGACTGGGATTAGACTTGGACTGGGCTTGACATAGACTAGGGATCACATAAAGATGTAAATGGGACTAGATTTTGACATGAATTAACTAAACTTATATGGGCCTAAGATGGACTCTAATGCTAGCGGGCCTAATATGAATGTATGGAATCGAATTTAGATGGACCTAATATGAATGCAAACACTAGTAGAATAATTGTTTATTGCGGCGGTTTCTAAGTGGCCAATAGCTGCGGATTTCACGCCGCCGTAAATCAAGGCGCGCAGAATAGGTAAAATCTATTGCTGCGGTTGTAGAACCGCAACAATAGGTTTTACTTATTGCTGCGGTTGTTGCCCAAAACCGCAGCAATAGGAATGGGTACAAGTAAATTTTTTTTTTTTTTGCATTTTGTCATCAAATTTGAAAGATAAATGTTGAAAGAAAATAAAACGCAAGAAATTCAACGTAATAACAAAGAACTTTTAGATGTGCTCATACAAAAAATATCCAAAGACATACAAAAGAAAGAGATATAAAAGAATAATATACAAAAATAGACTAAAAATCGAACCTAACATCATATTAATTCTAAAAAATAAAAAAATCCAAAAAAATTAAAAAATATCACATAAACGCCGCTTGAGAGATGATGAACTTGAGATCTAGATAAATAAATAAAAAACCTAAAAGAAAAAAAAAGATAAAAGAATTAAACAAAGCCGGCCTTGTGGCGAATTCGCCGGTTGTGATGAACTTGTTCGAATCCGGGAACCTTGTTCTTTGTTTTTCAAATTTCGCTTATGCATTATGGTGTTGTTTATGTTTCTCGAATTATCAATTTAGAGAGAAAAAGCAAGCGGGTTGGAGAGATAGAAAGAAAAATTAGGGTTTGCAATTTGCATAAAACCACATCATTTGAGAGAAGATTACGGATGTGGTACTACACATTTATGATGTGACGAACAAAGGGTTCATATAAGACGAACAACACTATTATGTAGGTCGAGCGATGAGCGCGAGTTATTCTCCGGTGTACGCCGAGCGCGAGTTGGAGTTGGTGATGAGCGCGACTAGCGGCCGGAATCGTCGTCGCCGGTGGAACTATTGAAGAGGATGGAGGCGAAATTAGAAGAAGATGAGGGAGGAGAGAGAGATCTCGAGATTAGGAGGATGAGGGAGGAGAGAGAAAGATGAGGGAGTATGAGGGAGAACGAGTGAAGAGAGGACTGAGAAGTGAGAAGGCTGATGAGGGAGAATGGTTAAAGGAGTGAGGAATAGAATGTCGCCTAACGAAGAAACCCTAGCTGTGGGTGCCTTCTTTTATTACTTTAAAAAGTCTATTGCTGCGGTTTTTTTTAGGAACCACAGCAATAGGTTGAAATATTATTAAATAAATAATATTTTTATTTATTGCTGCGGTTCTTGAAAGAAACCGCAGCAATAGATTTCGTCAGACTTGGCCAACACAATTTGAAATGTTACGGTTGAGGTATATTGCTGCGGTTTCAAACCGAAACCGCAGCAATATATTAATTTTTGATTTTTTTTTTATTTTGACGCTGTTTATTGCTGCGTATAGGTAAAATCGCCGCAATTCAACCGCCGCAATTGACAATTATTCTACTAGTGAAGAAATGACTCTAATGCATATGGGCCTAGAATGAATGCAAGTGAATTGGATTTGGTTGATTGGATTGAATTGGGGAAGGTGTTTGGGTTGGGCTTAGAATTTTCGAAATTCGTTTTTGAAAGGAACCCCTTGTATTTAATCTTTTGTTAGGAAAAGATGATAGATTAATTTTGAAGATGTTTTTGTAAATGTCGTGTATGATAATGATTAATAAATACTTTTTGAAAAAAGTAGAATAGACATGGGTGTAGGTTTGATTTTGAAAAAATGTAAGATTTTGAAATTTGTTGAATATGGTTGGGTGGAATTGAAAGGGAAGATTAGTTGAACAGCAGGGAGAAGGTAGACAGGCATGATGATTCTAACTCTAACATGACCAATTTTTTTCAAGATGCACTTTTTTTTAAGGACAAACTCGACCTTGCATGAAGAGACTGACCCCCTTTTCTTTGTTTGAATTAGGTGAGACCCCTAAGATGACCATAATTCTACGCGAATGCGAACAGACGAACATAAGACTGAACATAGGATCGACCACCACAACGACTAGAACGACGAAAAACATGCGATGCACAGACCGCGTGTCGCGCAGCATTACTGCGCGCGGCGCACAACCGTACGTCTGGCGCCGGAGTGTTGCGCCAGCGCAACTTAATGCGCTTTTTTCTCCGGGATTTAGGCGACGTTTTAGGCAATTGACAATTTTTCGTTTGTTATTTAGACGCGATTTTAGACGCAATGAATAACAACGATTTTGACAAAATAATAGCACGAAGAAATTGCAATCACAGGCAAATGTCATATATCATAGATGCAAAAGTTCCAACCTAAAGTCCAATTCTATGTTCAACTATGGTCAGGTTTAGGTTGAGGCTGAAAAGGGTCCATGACTAAGAGATTGATCCCACGCTTCGTACCTTTGCTTAAAAAGGTGGCCACGTGTAAGACGCACTCCAGTTCTCAAGTCAGGAACAAGAGAACAATGCCATGGCTGGGTAGGTTTGCTTATACTCCCTCCGTCCTAGAATACTCTTGACACTTATCAGGACACGTAGTTTTAGATGATAAGTTGTTGTTTGGTTATTAATTGTTATTTTATTGAAAAGGTAGATGTGATAAGAGTTAGTAAGTAGTAAAAGTAGTATTATTTTATTTGGTGGAGAGAGAGTGTGGGCCAATGGTTAGAGTTGGTGAGTAGTATGAGTGGTTATTTTATTTGGAGAAGAAAGAGTGTGGGCCAATGGTTAAAAGGTAGAATGATTAAAATAATAGTGGGTCATATCCAAAAATAGAAGTGTAAAGAGTATTCTGGGACAGATGAAAAAGGAAAGTGTAAAGAGTATTATGGGACAGAGGGAGTAACTAAGATCCATCACTATCGCTCAGGAAGCTAATTTGAAGGACAAAGCGCAAACCCCCCGGGGGTGACCTTACACATAGAATATGTGCTAATGAGGCAAGGTAGATTGTCCTTATGGTGGGTGAACAATAGTCATGCATATGCAAAACAATATATTATTCAAAGGCATAAAAGGAGAATGAATCGTATTTTTCAAATTTCACCCACTCATTTAAAAAATTAATTTTTTAAAATCCTCCCTAGCAGAGTCGCCAAATTGTAGGCGTGTTTTTATTTCGCCTACGCGGTGTGAGCGCGTATTTGATTTGACTACCCCATTGTTAAGGTTTTATTGAAAAATATTTTGAAGTCGCTAACATTTCTTTAAAGGAAGAAACATAAACCTCATCGGATATGGGAAACCGTAGGGACAAAGTTTGGGACTTATCCAATGTAGATTTCCCCGTCTAGACTCCATAGATGGTCAAAATGATCCAAAGATTGAGTTCGGGGGTGAGGGTACGAACACGGTCATCATAATGAACCGCATTCGCCCATTGCTGGCCTCTACTAAATACCGATTCACAACAAATTTTATGCCAAAGAATAATCATATAATATTTTATACACCTTAAAAATATTTAGTCTAGGTTGGTTCAGGAAACATATAAAAAACTATTTTTTAGAGATAAGTTATTATGCAATCAAAATTACAGGGAACCTAACAGGTTGTCTAAATTATCTGATTAATATTAGAACAGTGCTTTAGGTCTTTGATTAACAATAATAACATGTGGGTAATAAAAAAGCATGCGGATACATCATAATAATATGAATAAAATAATCAGGCAAGTATATAATAGTGTATGAAAATAAATAAGAAGGAAAGATTAGAATATACAGTAGAACGATTATCAATTAAAGATCAACATCATGAAATAAATTGTTAGTAACTTCAAGGCAATAAATATAATTGAATTATTCAAGGATCCTCATGAATTATACCTATGCGGCTTAGGTAGAAGAGTGCAACGATCTTCAGGCGGAGCAATCATGGAACTAAGAACGCAGTATGATCAGGAACTGTAAAAAGGATTTGAAGTATTGAAAGTGTTTAGAGTGTTTAGAGGTTCGTAATAGGATTCGTAAATATTCGGAAGTTTTTGTGTTCGTAAAAATAAATTTAAAGTCGTCCGTGATTCGAGGAATGACATGTATTTGTAGGAAAAAGGAGCGTGCACCTCACGCGCCAACCTGCGCATGGCGCAGGCATACATGTCAAGCGCACGTCTACGTGTCAGGCGCACATTGGTGTGCCTGATGCGGCCAGCCCAGTCAAACACGAACCCGTGGTACGCGTATTTAAAAAGATGGAAAAGAAGAAAGATACGGCTCACACAGAGAGGTGCGCTAGGCGCAGGACTTTGATTGAGTCACAAATCCACGTGTTAGGCGCGGATTGCCGCGCCTGACACAGCTTGGTCAATGCACTGGGCGCACGTGGCGCGCTAGGCGCACCGCCTGCGTCCAGCTCATTTGCCAGTCTTTTTTCCTTAAACGCGTTTTAGAAGAGAGTTTTTATCCTTGAAATCCGGAGATTGAATTTTACGGAATAAAAATATGATATTTATTAAACGGTTTTTTCACCATATACCCCCGATAAATTGAAAAATTCACCATATACCCTCAATGTTTCCGATATGCACCATATACCCCTGAGTTTTCAAAACTGTTCACCAAATGCCCTTTTTGGTAACGGACGTTAAGTCACCGTTAGGGTTATTTACAATTTTACCACCCTAACCCTTAACCCTAACCCCCTTAACCATAACACTAATCCTAACCCTAACCCTAACTCTAAACCCTAACCTTCCCACCACCCAAGCCAGCCCCCTCCCCCACCCTCCCACCACCCCCAGCCCCCCCCCCCCCCCCACCCGAGACCCTCCCCCCTCACCCACCCCCCCCAGCCCCCCCCCCCCCCCCCTCCACGGCGCTGCCCCCTCCCTCTCCCCTCCCGTCGCCCCTTCCCCTTCGAATTCCCAGCCCCCACCCCCCTCTCATCCTCTGTTTCGTCCGCCCAAAATCAACCCCCCTCCCCTCTCGTTTCGAATTTCGAGCTACAAGGGGGGAAATCGACCGAGGACGGCAAAGAACAAAGATCGACGGCACCAACAACGCAGACGAGAGAAAGAGAGGGAGAGTTTCGAGGGAAGAGGGAGACAAGGCAAAGGCGAAAGTTAGGTTTTCGGGGAAATCCGATGAATGCAATACTACGAGAGAGTGAGAAATCGAGGGGGAAGGGGGAAATCGAGGGGAAAGGGGGGAGGGGGAGAGGGAAATCGACATGAAAGGAGTGGGGGTTGGGGCGCGGCGATGGAGGGGTGGGGGAGGGGCTCGGTGGTGAGTGGAGGGGAGGGGAGGGGAAGGGAGGGGTGGGGGCCGGGGGGAGGGAGGGGAGGGGGGGGGTGGGGGGGAGGGGTGGAGGGAGGGGAGGGGGGGGGGTGGGGTTAGGGTTTAGGATTAGGGTTATAATTAGGGTTAGGGTTATGATTAGGGTATTAGGATTTTAGGGTTAGGGATTAATGGTGGCAAAATCGTAAATACAAACCTAACTGTGAGTTAACGACGCTTAGGAAAAGGGTATATAGTGAACGTTTCGAAAACTAAGGGGTATATGGTGCATATTTGAAACATTGAGGGTATATGGTGAATTTTTCAATTTGTCGGGGGTATATGGTGAAAAAACCGTTTATTAAAAGTATTTATTATTAAAAATAATAAATAAATAATTGGGCTTTTGAAATACTTTAAATTGACTTAAAATATTTTATGGGCTTAAAATAACTATTTATCATGAATAATTAATTTGGGCTTTAGAATAATATTTCAAAACACAATTTAAACTAATTTTGGGTTGGCTCTTCGGATTGCTCTTCCGTTGGGTTGCGCCAACTAATACCGCAATATGTTTCATCATTGGACCCTTAAATGGGGAGACACGATTATGGGTCTACAATATCCATTCTGAAAATTCTCTAATTTCATCTATATTTGTATTACCTGAACCTGTTGTAAGGCGCATGTTCTTTGTTAGCCTAAGTACTCGGCAGAAGTCCCATAAGTAAGAACTATTTATTGCTGAGAATACAATATCTTGTCTGCTTCCTTTATGCACTACAAGCAGTATTTATCTTAAATCACTAGCAAAAACGACAACCTTGCCACCAAATGGGACATGTTTATTTGCAAGATTCACAGACTGCAAAACATCCTTTAGACACTAGTAGAATAATTGCTTATTACTGGGGATGAATTGCTGCGGTTTTACCCATACGCAGCAATAAACCACGTACAAAGAAAAGGAAAAATTGAAAATCAACCTATTGTTGCGGTTTTGGGTGGAAACCGCAGCAATAGATGTCAACGGGAATTTTTCAAAAATATTTGACTGGTTTGACCATAGCTATTGCTGCGGTTTCCACCCAAAACCGCAGCAATAGATTAAAATAATATTTATAATAAAATTTTAATCTATTGCTGCGGTTTTGGGTGAGAGCATGAAGAATAGATCTAAGATCTAAAAAAACACGCCAGATCCTTTATTAGGCAACAGTACAACACACTAGGGTTCCTCACTCATTTCTCACATTATTCTCGCCTCTCTCATCCCTCGACCTCACCATTTTCATTCTTCTCTCTCTTCCTCTCTTCTTCCTCTCTCACTCTAGTATCTTTCATCCTCTCAATCTCGCATCTCTCGTCCTCCTCTATCATCATCTCGCATCCTCTCTTCCACCTTCAATTATCCCACTTCCAACCGCCGAACACCGTCGTCGCTCCGACCACAAGAAAACCGGCGCTCGTCGCTCGACCGCGAAATGCCCGGCGTTCGACCACCGCAAGACCCAACCTCCAAAGATCGGTTTTTTAAAGATGCCCCGCAAGACCAACGCAAAACCACCGCAAGATGACCACGAGAAAACCGGCAGTCGGCGGTCGAGTTATAGCTCAGATATGATTTTTAGTTTGCTCGAGTTGTTTTTATAGCTTATATCTGATTTTTAGTTTGCTCGAGTTGTATTTATTTTTTATCTGACTTTTTTTTTTTGCGATTTATCATAGCTCAGATCTGATTAATTAATAATATGTGTTTTCATTTTAAGATATGAAATTACATACTCAGTTTACATTTTTTAGTTTGATGATGGTAGATTTTCTTTGACGCTTTCTTACTTTGTTTTGTTAATTATGCTGGAAAATTTGTACCAAATGTTGGCAGTAAATTCAACTACTTTGCGATTTATCGTAGTGCTTTAGGTTCTATCTTCTTTCTTGCTCTTGTTAAACGTACGTGAATGATAATTGGGTGTTATCAGTTGAATTATCCATCTATTTTGCGCCATCTATTTTTGGGTGGTAATTTGCCTTTAAAGTTTTTTTAAAAAAAGCAAAAAAAATTTTTTTTTTTTGTTTGACAGCTACCTATTGCTGCGGGTTTGCCCCAAAACCGCAGCAATAGGTGCACTTTTTTAATATTAAAAAAATACATATTGCTGCGGTTTTGGGAAGAAACCGCAGCAATAAGTTGGCGTATTGCTGTGGTTAAAAACCGCATCAATAGGTTAATTACCTATTGTTGCGCCCTTAATTGCTGCGCGGCCAAAACCGCCGCAATAGGCCACTTAATGACCGCAACAATAAGCAATTATTTTACTAGTGAGACTCCTATCTAGAGCTTCAAAGCGGTATTTATGCATCATGGGAGCTTCATCCTATATAATTAACTTTGTCTTCATAAGGAGTCCGGTTAAGTCAGATCCTGGTTCAATGCCAACACATGTTGAGTTCTCATCAACATTTAACGGAAGTCCAAACCTGGAATGACCAGTTTTCCCTCGCGGAAGCAATAACGAAGCAATACCGCTTGATGCGACTGGCAAAATGATATCTCCCTTGCACCTTCATGCAGCACACAACAATCTCCAAAGGTACGTATTACATGTTCCTCCGTATCCATATACAAAGAACATCCCCCCTTTTCCTCGTGATACACCTGACATTGTTATTTCACTAGGAACAATACAAGAGGGGGGTGAATTGTATTTGTAGAAATATATAAACGTAACTTTTTGCGGAATTTTAAACTTGAACAAAGAAACAAGCTAAAGGAACACAAGGGATTTTTACGAGGAAAAACTTCTTGGACCCAACAAGAAGAAACAACCTCGACCACTAGGGATTTTAAACTCAACTCTTTCACTAATTAGGCCAAACAACTTTGTTACAACCTAATTCTACTCACGGGCCACACCTTGAGTTCCTAAACTCAAGTTCATGAACAACTGTTCCCTCAACAGCTGTTCCTCTTAACTTCACTTGAAGTTTTCTCACTTTAACTCGCTTTACTTAAAGCTTCTCTCTTACAGAACTTCACTCAAAGTCCCCTTACCCCAAAAACCAAAATACAATCCATCAAATAAACTTAGTGGAATTAGAGTAAGAAGGCAAAGAACAAATGGCTTTTATGAGAGAATGAAGGCACTGACACTTTACTTAGTTAAACTCACTAATTCACTTGGTCAGTCACAAATTGGAACTTAATTAGACATTAGTATTTATAGTGGTAATAACTTAGAACGTGGGAGTAAACATGAGTTAGTGGTAAAATCATTATCCCATGATGTTCCTTACCCGGAGGAACACGTTCCTCATTCAACCCATGATCTCCATGATCACTGTTAAACGTGGGAGATAATTGTGTTACTGCTCCCTTAATTTTAGCAACCACTTAAAACATTAATTCGAAAATTTGATTAAAATTGTATTTTAATTATTAAAACCAAAATAAAATCCTTTTACCAAAGATATTATCTTTATAATATTTTCCATAAAAACCGAAAAGGATATTTATTATCTTTATAAAAATAAAATCTTTTCCTTAAAAAGATTTTCCTTAAAAAGATTTTACCTTAAAATCAGATTTTACCTTAAATAAAACGGTTACCTAGAATCTAGGCATAAAATACTCAAATGACATATTTAACCATTATACTGCTTCATCCTAGGTCTAGTTCCTTTCATCAGTTAGTTCCTTCAACTTATTAGTTCAGCGCCATCGCGTCTGCTCCTTACAAAGGAACAGACGCTCATTCTCATTCTAAATTGCCATAGTTCCTTACCATTCTTACTCGTTCCTTTACAATGGAACTAGAAACAAAAAACCTTGCTTTAGTCTTCTTGCTCCAATGCTGCTCCAGTACCAAATCTTGAAACATCTTCACTTAGTCTTCAAAATCCCAACTTGATTTCTTCCTTGACTTAGTATTCTCTTTGTTCCTTTCATTGCTACCTTGAAATTCATTCACTTAAACAACTTGTTAGTCCAATACTTAGTTTGCATCTTTGTTCCTTTGTCATCATCAAAACTAGGGTTCAACAATTTTCCCCTTTTTGATGATGACAACAAAGTTACAAACTGAGGAAAACAACAAATAACATATGAGAATGAAAAAGATAAAATAATAATTTATATAATTTAATTAAGGCAGATTAAGTATTTAAATTTTTCATTTTTCCATTTTTCAACTTAGTTTGTTCCGCATCTTTTCCCCCTTTGTCATCGTCAAAAAGATCAAACGCTTGGTGATTTTGGTAAGACTGATATTTATAAGACCTTGAGACCATTAACAAGCACCAAAAAAAATGGTTAAGTTAGGAATTGCAAAGGTTAGACTTGCTAAAACATCAATCACATAATACTAGCCATTCCAAGTAAGAAATTATGCACTCAAATCACAAACGAAGACAAATATATCAAAAGTCATTCATATTTATAGCACTTGTTCCATTAAAGTACAAAAGAGAAAAAGAAAAGAAACAAAAGCTAAGAGTTCTTGTTCCTTTAAGAGAAACAAGAACTAGACATTAGGAATGGAAGGGGTGTTGTGTTCCTCTACGACTTCTTCCTCAACCACTTCTTCCAACTTCTTCATCACCTCTCCATGATGCTCATCAAGTTGCTGCTTCAAACTATTAATGGCTTGGGCCATCATATCCATGTTCTTTTGTTGTTCTATCACAAGATCACTAAGGACTTTCATTAAACCCATCATCTTATCTCGTTTTAGCATCTAAAGTCCAAAGTGAAGGTGATTGTAAAACTTAAATCATATGTTGAGCAGGGAGACATACTTCATTAACCCAACCAAATTCATCTGAAGGAACTTGTTCCTTGCCCTTAGAACCAGAGGCAGTGGATGGTTTAGGTGGAGGAACAGGGGCGTTTTCTTGGGATGGACCTGTTGTTCCTTTGAGAGAAACAGAAGGGGAGGTGGTGGTGTAAATGGAAGAAAGGAAAGGTGGTTGTGGTGGAAGGTCAGTAGATGCATGTAGAGGAGAAAGGATTTGGTTCTTTCATCTCAACCTTCAATTGTTCATAACTGGAAGGAACAGAGAAGGATGAGGGAGAGATGGAAGGGATGGTTGTGAGGGTTACTGGTATTTTTTGTGAGGGTGGAGGAGTAGGTTCCTTAGGTGAATTATTCTCCTGTTCCTCTGCATTAGATAGGACTAATGGTGAGTCCTTATTTGAAGGAACAGGTGCAGTTTGAGCAATTTTCAATCTAGTGCTATGTCTAACTCTTTTAGGGACAGAAGGGGAAGGCTTTTTGGCAACAGTTTTGCGCCTCTTCGGTTTATGTTCCTTTAGTTCTGTAGGGGCAGGAACTTGTTCCTCCAGTATTACCTCCACTGGTTCCTCTTCTACTGCCTTAGGCAGTTTCCTCTTGTGAGAGGAACTAGTAGCAATTCTCCCTTAAGTCAACACGCCATCTTGGACAGAAAGATCCAATCCATACAAAGTCTTTTCATTTAAAATATTACCTTGTTTTATACCCAAGGTAGGTCAACCAGTAGTCTTGACCTTAAAGTGAGAAAGAAGAGAGGTGATCAATGCACCATAGCCAACAACACAGTGATTCTCAATACAATGAGTGAGATGTTGGATAAAGAGAGAAGGGAAGTTTATTTGAATGTGGTGGTCAAGGCAAAACATATAACACATATCCAAGAGTCCTATCTCATTCCTCTTTTCAGTTCTAGGAATGAGTGCTCTCCAAACAAGATTAAACAAAATTTTGTGGACAGGAGAGAGAAGATTGTGATTTATTTTATTTTGCCCAGCAGTTTCCCCAAAGGATTCAACAATATCATCTTGGGAGAAATTGGGAAAGGTGACAGTTCCTTTCCTCTTAAAATATAGATCAGTTCCTTTGCAAGGAACTTCCCATATTTTTGCTAAAGTTTCTTGGGAAAATTTAATTTTCTTCCCCCTAACTTCTGTAGTACATACTCCATCAGTGTTGATGAAGTTTGCACAAAACCCATCCATTACTAAAGGAACTAAGGCATTATTATATGCGGTTTCAAACAGGTATTCCATACCCTGTTCCTTTAGAACATCGGTTAATTCATTGAATCTTACTATCTTGGCCCACTCCAAATCAACACAGAATCCTAAAACATACCTTGAATCACTTCGTTCCACTCTTTTCTTGGAGGAAGACACGGCAAGTCCTTTGGAAGGAACATGTGTAGCTTCTTCTTCCCCCTCAACTAGTTCCGGGTTTCTTCCTCATCGTCTTCCCCAATCGGTTTTCTTCTTCTCACACTTCTCCTAGGTGACTCCAATTTTGCTCTTCTACCGCCATTGTTGTTTCTTGAGAATTTTCGACTTCTAGGGTTTTGGATGGAGAAGAGGGGTTTTCCATTTGAGAGGTTTTGGGAGATTTTGCTTTTGGAAAAGGTGAATTGAGAGAAGTTTTTGCCATTTAGTGAAAAAAATTGTGGTTTTATGTGGTGCGAAGAGGTGTGAAGGAGATGAACAATGGTGAAGTTGAAACGTTTAAGGAACACAGTTTTGGAAGGGAAGAAGGAAAAAGAAAGAAGATGCATGTAACAGTAAATGAAGAGTTACACGCGTAAAAATTAAAAAGATAAAAACAAAAATAAAAGATAAAAGATAAAGAAAACATAAAAGGAAATCATGACTTGATTAAATCTGATTCCTATATTTTTGGGATTTTTCGGATTTTTTGATTTTTATGGACTTTTTATTTTATGGAAAGTAAATAAATTCTAAGGAACTTGTGCTATAGGAACAACTTATGCTAAATGTCAACATTCTTCATATCATGCATGTTTCTTTAACTTAGGAACAATAAGGGGAGTATTATGTGACATTTGTGAGTAGCTTTATTCCTTTGAATCCATGTTTATGTTTTCAACATCTTAATTTGCAATGGTCTTAGGCAATTAATCACAGTCACTAAATATCACATAGAGTAAGACAAATCAATTCAGACATGGGGGATTGGAATAGGAACAATTACTTAAGTTTTATTAAACCTAACTCAAGCCTTAATTTTTCATATCTATCTCTTTGTAGAGGCTTGGTTAGTATATCAGCAATCTGATTTTCAGTTTGACAAAACTCAAGTTTAATCAAACCTTTTTCCACATTTTCTTTTAGAAAGTGATGTCTGATATGTATATGCTTAACTCTTGAATAATGCACTGGATCTTTTGAAATACTAATGGCACTAGTATTGTCATAATAAATAGGAACACAATTAAAGTTTATTCCATAGTCACAAAGTTGTTGTTTTATCCAAAGCATTTGAGAGCAACATGCAAAGAAGCTACATATTCCCGTCAGCGGTGGATAAAGCAACTGTGTTTTGTTTCTTGGTGCTCCAAGAAACTAAACTATGACTAAGAAATTGAACCATACCTGAGGTACTTTTCCTATTTACAAGATCTCCAGCATAATCAGCATCAGCATATCCTCTTAACTCAAATGTATCACTTCTTGGATAGAAAAGTCCAAGATCATCTGTTCCTTTAAGATATCTAAGAATTCTCTTCACAACAGTTAGATGAGACTCCTTGGGATTTGCTTGAAATCTAGCACACAAACCAACACTAAAAGCTATGTCTGGGACGACTAGCGGTTAGATACAAAAGTGAACCAATCATGCCTCTATATTTTATTTGATCAACACTTGTTCCTATGGAATCTTCATCTAATCTAGTTGAAGTTCCCATAGAAGTGTGATTTATCTTTGAATTTTCGAGGCCAGATTTCTTTAACAGTTCATTTATGTATTTTTGTTGGTGAATAATTATTCCTTTTTCAGTTTGCTTAATTTGTAACCCAAGAAAGAAATTTAACTCACCCATCATGCTCATTTCAAATTCATTACTCATAAGGTTTGAGAATTCTTTGCATAATGATTCATTGGTAGCTCCGAAAATAATGTCATCAACATATATTTGAACAAGAAGTATGTCAGTTCCTTTCGATTTTAGAAACAAAGTTTTATCCACTTTTCCTCTTTTAAAGTTGTTTTCTAAAAGGAACTTAGATAATCTCTCATACCATGACCTAGGCGCTTGCTTTAACCCATAAAGAGCCTTGTCAAGCTTGTAGACATGGTTTGGGAGATCATTGCTTTCAAATCCAGGGGGTTGTTCAACATATACATCTTCATTTAAATAGCCATTTAGAAATGCACACTTGACATCCATTTGATACAGTTTAAATCCCATATAAGCAGCAAATGCAACTAGTATTCTAATGGCTTTAAGTCAAGCAACAGGAGCAAAGGTTTCTTCATAGTCAATTCCTTCTTGTTGATTATAACCATTTACTACAAGTCTAGCTTTTTTCCTCACAATTGTTCCATACTCATCTAGTTTATTTCTAAACACCCATTTTAGACCAATCACTTTTTGTTGTTTAGAAGAGGGAACTAGATGACATACCTTGTTTCTTTCGAACTCATTTAATTCAGCTTGCATAGTAGTGATCCAATCAGAATCAGTTAGGGCTTCTTCATGATTTCTTGGTTCTATCATTGATAAGAACGCATGAAATGCACAAAAATTCCTTAATTGAGATCTAGTTTGCGTACCTTTGGATATGTCACTTATTATGAGTTCCATTGGATGTTATTTTTGATGTCTCCAAGGTTTTGGTTGAAACTTCCTTATAGGAACAAGTTGTTCCTCTTGAGTTTCATGAGAGGATGAGGAGCTTTGTTCATTTGTTCCTCTTTTCAAAGAATTGTTGAATCGGTTCCTTCAACATTTTCGTTCTTAGTAGGAACAGGAACAACTCCATAATCTTGAGGAAAATGAACATCATTGTTATGAATGTTATCATCTACTTCGTTCCTTTCCTCTTTTATTTCTTCTTCTTCAATTGAATCTGCATCTTTCTCATTTGGTTGTACCAAACCAATCTCAAAATCATCAGCCTGTTTGCTTGGATTAAAATTGTCAGATTCATCAAGATTATGTGGACACTCTCTTCAACACACATAGTTCTTTTATTGTAAACTCTATACGCCTTACTATGTGATGAATATCCTAAGAATATTGCTTCATCACTCCTTGCATCAAATTTTCCAAGATTATCTTTCCCATTATTATGAACAAAACATTTGCAACCAAATGTTCTGAAATGAGTAATATTGGGTTTCTTTCCAAAATAAAGCTCATAAGGAGTTTTGTTAATGATATGTCTCATCATGGCACGACTTATTATGTGACAAGCAGTATTAACAGCCTCAGCCCAAAAGTTCCTTGGAAGTTCACTAGCAATTAGCATGGTCCTAGCCATTTCCTCCAAAGTTCTATTTTTCCTTTCTACAATCCCATTTTGTTGTGGTGTCCTAGGGGCAGAAAAATTATTATCTAGGCCATGGTTTCTGCTTAAGTCATTAAATTTATAATTTTCAAATTCTTTACCATGATCGGATCTAATATGCATCAATTTGTGACCACTCAAATTTTGAACTCTTTTAGCAAAGACAAGGAACTCATCATAAGTCTCATCCTTACTAGAGAGAAAAATAACCCAAGTGTACCTAGAGTAGTCATCAACAATAACTAACACATACCTCTTTCTACTTCTACTTTGAATTCTCATAGGGCCACACAAATCCATATGAATTAATTCTAAAGGTTTTGTGGTGCTCACAACAATTTTAGATTTGAAAGATGATCTAATATGCTTTCCTTTGGCACATGCATCACAAACTTGATCAATATGAAATGTTATAGATGGTAATCCCAAAACAAGATCTTTTGATCGAAGTTTGTCAAGTAATGAAAAGCTAGCATGTCCTAGACGCTTATGCCATAAGAGTGGATCATCTTTAATAACACAAAGGCATGTCAAATTGTTTTTAGGAACAAGATCAAGATCCACAATATATGTGTTCCCTTTCCTTGTTCCTTCCAAGATGACATTCTTAGAGTTAATGTTAACGATCAAGCATTTTTCACTGTTGAATTTAACAACATTTCCCTTGTCACAGAATTGGGAAATATTTAAAGATTGTGCTTTAAACCTTCAACTAGAAATACATTATCAATGGAATGTGATGGCGACTTACCAACCATACCTATGGCAACTTTGTTACCTTTTTTATTGTCACCAAAAGTCACACTTCCACCTTCATAGGTTGAGAGTGAGAGAAACTTAGATTTGTCTCCCTGCATATGCTTAGAGCAACCACTATCAAGATACCAAGTGTTGTTCCCCCTCACTCCAACCTCGCAAAAATCAACTAGTTGTTAGTTGTAGGAACCCCTTGTTTCGTGGGTTCCTATTCTTGACTAGCATTTGATTTGGCAACCCATTTCATGTTGCTCAACTTCACATTTTTGCCAATCATTCCAGTTCTTAGTTGACATTGATTTATGTAATGACCTATCTTTCCACATTACATGCAAATTTTATCACTACGTAGGTCAACATATTTCTTATGCTTTTTCCTCTTCTTGTAGTTTTCAAAACCAAGACCTTCTTTTCTTTTAGTTTGTGGTCTCTCAATCCATTTAGGAACATCCATCACTTTGCCTCTATTCCTTGCAATAACCAGTTCCTTCTTGAGATTATAGATCTGTTCCTTTTAAAACATTTTTCTCTTTATTCAAATTTTCGATCTCAGATCTGTAACCTTTCAAAGGAGTTGATCTAATATCAAAGGAACTTAGAACGAGGACAAATTCCTTTAAGTGTGAAATTTCTAAATTGATTAGATAATTTTCATTCTTCACACTCTCATATAATTCCTTGATTTTCAAATACTTATCAAATAAATCAAAGAACCTAGTTTCAACATCCGTTCTCATTTTCTTAAGCCATTCTATATGTTCTTTACAAACTTTAACAGCTTGTTCAGTTTGCTCACATTTTTCACGTTCATCTCTACATTCAAGAATTGCATCATAAAGAATATCATAAATTTCGAGCCTAGTTTTTCCATCTAAGTCCGATTCAAGTCCATGTTGGCTTACCTCAACATTTTCTTCATCTTCTTTTTTCGTCGTTGTTTGCCATGAGGCAAAGATTTGCGCTTTCTTCGGTTTGTTGTTCTTTTTCCTCTTCGCCCTCGAATCTCCCCACGCTGCTATCATAGCCTTTCGAACGTTCGCTTTAGAGAAAGGTGCTTTAGATTCCTTGTTCCTTTCAAATAAGCGTTCCTTGTTCCTTTCTTTGGTCTTATCATTTTCCCAAAGTGGACATTCCTTGATGAAGTGATCTCGTACTACCACATTTATGACAAGCGACTTTGTTAGAAAACCTTTTAGTTTTACCTTTGAAGCTTCCATTCTTCATGTTCCTATACATCTTTCGAAATTTTCGGACCATGAGTGATGCTTCCTCTTCTTCTGAGTCAGAGTCATCTTCATCATCCGCTTTGAGGGCAATGGACTTTGACTTAGAGCTTTCACCATACTCATTATCAAGGTGGAGCTCATGAGTCATAAGTGATCCAAAGAAGTCGTTCCAAGTTGAACTTAGTAAAGTCTTTTGTTTCTTGTAAAGCGATGACCTTAGCCATCCATCTATCCTTAGGAAGACTCCTAAGAACTTTTCGAACCTGTTCCTCTGATGAAATAAACTTACCAAGAGAAGCTAACTCATTAATAATGTTAGTAAAACGAGTAAACATCTCTTGTATGCTTTCCTTAGTCTTCATGGAGAACAGTTCATATTGATTCATTAGTAACTCAATTTTATATCTCTTGACTTCATTAGTTCCTTCATGGGTTACTTCTAGTAATAACTATATTTGCTTTGCGGATTTGCATCCCATGATCCTACTGTGTTCATGGGGTCCAAGTCCACAATGCAACAATTTAACAGCCATTGTATTTACTTCCATTTTTTCGAAATCAGCTTTGTCATATTCAGAAAAGGGTTTAGGAATTACCTCATTTTTGTCATTAGTAGTTGTTACCTCAAAATCACCAACTTCAATGACTCTCCATACCCGGTAGTTTTCGACCTTGATGAATATCTCCATTCTTTTCTTCCAATAGGAATAGAACTTCCCATTGAACATAGGAGGCCTTTGCGTAGTGTAACCTTCCTCAAGTTTCCCGTGGTATTCATTGTTCCCTCGGATCTTTTCTCAATAGGGTTTCCTATCTTTTGTGAGTTCTAGCTCTGATACCAATTGTTATTTCACTAAGAATAATACAAGAGGGGGGTGAATTGTATTTGTAGATTTAAACGTAACTTTTAGCGGAATTTTAAACTTGAACAAAGAAACAAGCTAAAGGAACACAAGGGATTTTTACGAGGAAAAACTTCTTGGACCCAACAAGAAGAAACAACCTCGACCACTAGGGATTTTAAACTCAACTCTTTCACTAATTAGGCGAAACAACTTTGTTACAACCTAATTCTACCCATGGGCCGCACCTTGAGTTCCTAAACTCAAGTTCCCGAACAAATGTTCCCTTAACGCTTGTTCCTCTCAACTTCACTTGAAATTTTCTCACTTTAACTCGCTTTACTCAAAGCTTCTCTCTTACAGAACTTCACTCAAAGTCCCCTTACCCCAAAAACCAAAATACAATCGATCAAATAAACTTAGTGGAATTAGAGTAAGAAGGCAAAGAACAAATGGCTTTTATGAGAGAATGAAGGCACCGACACTTTACTTAGTTAAACTCACTAATTCACTTGGTCGACCACAAATTGGAACTTAATTAGACATGAGTATTTATAGTGGTAATAACTTAGAACGTGGGAGTAAACATGTGATAGTGGTAAAACCATTATCCCATGATGTTCCTTACCCGGAGGAACACGTTCCTCATTCAACCCATGATCTCCATGATCACTATTAAACGTGGGAGATAATTGTGTTACTGCTCCCTTAATTTTAGCAACCACTTAAAGCATTAATTCAAAAATTTGATTAAAATAGTATTTTAATTATTAAAACCAAAATAAAATCCTTTTACCAAAGATATTATCTTATAATATTTTCCATAAAAATCGAAAAGGATATTTATTATCTTTATAAAAATAAAATCTTTTCCTTAAAAAGATTTTCCTTAAAATCAGATTTTACCTTAAATAAAACGGTTACCTAGAATCTAGGCATAAAATACTCAAACGACATATTTAACCGTTGTACTTGCTTCATCATAGGTCTAGTTCCTTTCATCGCTTAGTTCCTTCAACTTATTAGTTCGGCGCGGCGCGTGCTCCTCCTTACAAAGGAACAAACGCTCATTCTCATTCTAAATTGCAAATAGTTCCTTACCATTCTTACTCGTTCCTTTACAATGGACTAGAAACAAAAAACCTTGCTTTAGTCTTCTTGCTCCAATGCCGCTCCAAGACTAAATCTTGAAACATCTTCACTTAGTCTTCAAAATCCCAACTTGATTTCTTCCTTGACTTAGTATTCTCTTTGTTCCTTTCATTGATACCTTGAAATTCATTCACTTAAACAACTTGTTAGTCTGATACTTAGTTTGCATCTTTGTTCCTTTGTCATCATCAAAACTAGGGTTCAACGAGACATAATGTCATTGTAAATTCCACGTTACTCGCTTGTTAATCCTTGAAACAATCCGTGAAACTCCTCTTCTAACTTCCCTCTCGTCATAGGAAAGCTCATCCATTATCAATTTATTTTGACCATCGTCTATGATTAGCTCATTAGGAAATGGCATTTCGCTGAATTTACGTAGTGTACTGCCATTACTTTGTAGCTTAGCTTCACTAGTGCATAATTGGCCTAAAGTATCACCCCAAAAGTGTTACTTAAAGGCCTAAAAGTGTTGCTTTAGGCAATAGGTAACACTTTTGTAAGTGAAACATCCGCCCGTGCTACCTATTCTCTAAGTTAACACTTTCCAATGCTAATGTTTCACTTTCTCAAGTGTTACACAAAATTCTCTAATGTAACACTTTTTTTAAATTAATGTAGCATTTTTATAGTGTTACTCATAATTTTTTTATGTAACACTTTCTCATCTATAGTAGCATTTTCTATGTCATCTCTTGAATTAAAGTAACACTTTATTAGATATTACGTATCATTTTAAGTCAGCATATGTAACGCTAGGTTAGATATAAGGTAACACTTTTTATTAGGTAGCTTTATAGTAACACTTCTATTTCACATACTTTATAGTAACATTTTTTATTTGCCGACACATATACGTACAATTGTAATAATACTAAAACGTACAAACGTAATAAACGAAGAGAAATAGAATGATATTATAAATATAAACGAGTACAAGTACTCAAACAAATCATTGTAAAGAATTAGCCAAAGAGTATTCATCAATTGAAAACATACTATTTCGTTCAAAATATAAAAATTAATCCGAAAATCCAACCATAATATATATAACACTCCTATAATAAACCTAAATCAATCTTAAGGTCATTTCTTTCTTTCGTCTTCAATTCCATCGCCCTATCCATTCATGCATGTTTTCCGAAGCATCATGCCTACTTGCTACTCTAATCCATTATCTTCATCATCCTATAGTAAGAAGAGAAACAAAGGAATCTCAAAATTCTTATATGATAACAGAGAAGAGTAATAGAGATGAATTATCAATCTTCATTTTCATAATATGCTTTATCTTCCACCAAACTGCCTTTACATTTGAACTTCCTCCATCTTATCCTACATTAGAAATAATGGAAAAAATATAAATATATACAGAATTCTGCAACGTAAGAGGACTAGTCTGATTTTGCACAACAATCAGGAAGTTCAACTGTTCTAGTAGCTAAACCAGCGAGCACAGTCAACAACTCCAAGCAAAGTGATTGTAGCTTCCAATTTTTTTACCTTTGTCATTCATAATCTTTTTTATTAGTGACGCATTCCAAAATTTTGTTACCTTATATGGCAAAATTTTGCAGTTGTTCATCACTTAGGCGCAAATCTGATAATCATTTTAATTCGTATTTGAAAAGGGTTAAAATATTATAAAAGACAAATAGATTAATATTATTTGCAAACAACAGTGTGTAATATTTGAATACCTTCGTCTTGTAGGAGTTTGCATTGTCTGTTAAGAATATAATCAGAAAGAAGGTGCTCGGTCTTTTCCCAAATAAGATTGGGCTTCGTCACACTACACGACAGTAGCAGCATGCACAAAAGATTACGTAAATGTTGTCCCGATTCTCTGAAGCTTGCTTCTATTATGGCATCAATGTACTCTTTGTCATCATCTAACAAACCCCTGGCATAACATGCTTCTTTAAACGTTGGATGTAGTACCCCATCAACAACGCATATGTCTTCGTAACATGTTGCACCTTTCACAAAATTCAACAATGTCCTTAAGTAGAATTTTTCAACTGCTCCAGGGCTTACATGATAATTCTTCCTATGGAAAAGCCTTGTTTTCTGGGTGTCCACTCACGTCCCTTTTGTTGCCACACAAATTATGTAGGGAATTCAACGTAGCTTAATTCTCGAGCCTCGGCATATTTTTTTGTTGCACTCCATCCACACCATGAAGTTAGTTCTCTCAATGTTAGGTCTTTCAAGGACATCTCCTAAATTATCTTCGTAAGTGAAACACAACAGTCTGCTCATTAGGTAGATGAAAACTTAGTCGTTCGACAACTGGAATTCTGTAATGAATCGTGAACGCAAATATCCTCCCCATAGCATCACACGGGGATATGTAACGACAATTGTAGGCATATTGTAGGCGTGTTTTTTATTTCACCTACACGGTGTGAGCGCGTATTTGACTACCCCATTGTTAAGGTTTCACTGAAAATATGTTTTTGAAAGAAGTCGCCAACAATTCTTTAAAGGAAGAATCATAAGCCTAATTGGATATGGAAACCTTAGGGACAAATTGTGGGACTTATCCAATGTAGATTTCCCCGTCTAGACTCCATAGATGGTCAAAATGAACCAAAGATTGAGTACGGGGATGAGGGTACGAACACAGTCATAATGAACCACATTCGCCCATTGCTGGCCTCTACTAAATATCGATTCATGTCAAGGTTTATGCAAAAGAATAACCAAGTAATGTTTTAAGCACCCTAAAAAATAATTACTCTAGGTTGGTTCAGGAAACACATAAAAGACTATTTTTTAGTGATATGTTATTAAGCAATCAATATTACAAGGTACTTAGCAGGTTGTCCAAATTATCTAAATTAGTTAGAACAATTCTTTAGGTCTTGTTTAGCAATAATAACATGTGGGTGATAAAAAACATGCAGGACAATCACAATAATATAAATAAAACAATCAGGCAAGTATATAACAGTGTATGAAAATAAATAAAAAGAAGGAAAGATTAGAATATACAGTAGAACGATTATCAATTAAAGATCTACATCATGAAATAAATCGTTAGTAACTTCAAGGCAGTAAATATAATAGAATTATTCAAGGATCCTCAGGAATTATACCTATGCGGCTTAGGTTGAAGATCGCAACAATTTTTAGGCGGAGCAATCGTGGAACCAAGAACGTAGTATGACCAGAAATTGGAAAAGTAACTGAAGTATTTGTGTTTGAGTGTTCGTAATTTAATTCGTAAGTATTCGAGAGTTTTGGTGTTCGTGAAATAAAATCGAAAAGTCGTCCGTAATTCGGGAAATCACAAGTATTTATAGGAAAAAGGAGAGTGCGCCTCACGCGTCAACCTGCGCCTGGCGCAGGCCTACATGTCAAGCGCACGTCCATGCGTCAGGCACACATTGATGTGACTGACGCGGCAAGCCCAATCAAACTCGTACACGTGTATACGCGTATTTAAAAAGATAATAATAAACTTGCATCTCACACAGGGTCTGCGCCAGGCGCAGGACTCTGTGTGAGTCACAAACCCACGTGTCAGGCGCTCATTGGCGCGCCTGACGTGATCTGGCCAATGTGCAGGACGCACTTGGAGCTCTGAGCACGGCCGCCGCGTCCGGCGCATATTCCAGTTTTTTATTAAACTCGTGCTTTGAAGATACTTTTCTATCCCTAAAATCCGGAGATTGAATTTTACTAATAAAAATCTCGATTTGTATTTGAAATATTCATCAAAGATAATAAAAAACATTTATAAAAATATTTATTAAAATAATAAATATTTAATTGGGCTCTTAAAACACTTTAAATGGACTCAAAATATTTTATGGGCTTAAAATACAATTAATCATCATGAATAATTAATTGGGCTTTAGAATATCATTTCGAAACACAATTTTTGATTGGTTCTTTGGATTGCTCTTCCGCTGGGTCGCGCCAACTAATACCGCGGTATACTTCATCATTGGACCCTTAAATGGGGAAACACGATTATGTGTCTACAGAAGCCCCCACTTTGACTGAGGTTCAGGAAACCGAAAGTCAAAGTATACGGTGTCGGGACTGAGAACGATTCTAAACGCTCTGTAGTTTAGAACTGATCTATATATGTCGGTCTCTGCAAAACAAAGTTAGTATGCAGGACAATAACTACAAGCAATTTGATTACCTGCAGAAGAAGATGTTAGCAGATAGGTGTAAACAACTCACGCAATAATGCACATAATGATGCAAATAATGCAAACTTAGACTTTCTAAGGATGTAAACGACACTGTGCAAGGATTAAGGTTATGCAAAGCTAAGGAAGATGACACGTCATGCAAGGTCAGGGTTATGCAAGACTAGAATGTATGAAATGTAATGCAAAGTCGGGGTTTTACAAGGTTAGAAGATCTGGATATGTAGAGAGATAGAATGACTTTCGAAAACTATTTTTAGTAAATAATCGGGGTCCGTAAAGGAGGTCCGTAAATTACAATTTTTCGAGAGTTTGATTTGATTTGGTGGAACCACCACATATATAGGAAGCCCCCACTTTGGGTGAGCTTGCCTAGAATTAGGCACGTACTTGATCTGATATTGAAATGTAGTTAATCTGTCTTGAACGTTGAAAGTTATCATTGGGGATTCTTCTTTGAAAAGTGACTTAGGCAAAGTCAAGTATCGCTAGAGACCATGAAATTGTCGGATAGTCTTTCAGGGACAAGGAGAGCTTGGATTGAAAAATAAAAAGTTAAATTTGTGACTCGAATAGATGTAGGTGGGAATTAAAAGGCTTTAACGAGGCTAGGTGCAGACTCGAGTCTATGTCGGGATCTAGAAAGAAAATGCTCCGGATTCTAGAAAATCAAATCATTAGACCTTGACTATATTTTTTTTATTGAAGCGAATCGGACCTCGAGATGAGGATTCCTACATATCCTTGCGGAATCAGATCATTCGTAATTCCGGATATGATTTATTTTTATTTTTTTTTGTGCCCTAACTTTTGCCTAGGCTGCCCTTTCGGGTTTTCAACCTAGCGGGCTTGGACATACCTTGAAAAAGGAGTTAGGGTTGATGAAAGGTAGAAAGGTTTGAGGTTTGGATGAAGGTTGAATTGGTTAGGATAAGGTAGGGGTTATTTATATAGGTTTGAAGGATTTTGGATTATATGGCTAAGGTTTTGATGGATTGAAGGAATTTGAATGAGGGGTAGAACTTGTGTGCAAGCCCCCTAGCTTGACTTTTTATTACTTTGCCTTTGGCTTTTTCTTTTTTGCATTTATTTCTTTTTGTCATGTGCGTTTTCTGTTGCTTTTACCTTTTTTTCGCACTTGGATCTTTGTCACTTTTTTTGTTTTTGCCCGGCATTGATTTTTTTATGTAGTAAGGTTTGCACACAAGTTTATGTTTATGGGTATTGGAAGGCTTGAAGGCTATTTGTGGAGCTTTGATTTTTAAGGGTTATCTGGCTAATGGGGATGATGATTTATGGATGATGGATGAGGAAAGAGGGGAATAACTCCTGATCCAAAGTATGTCCTTTTTTCTCTTATTTTTTATTATCAGATTTTATTTTATTTATTAATCAAGATCATTAGGTGATTTAATTTTCATCATTGAATTAGAAGCATAAATAAAACAATGAAAATGCAATTATTTTATTAATTAGAAATAAATGGAACAAGACTTATTAGAAATAAAGTCCTAAATGACATAGACTCGACAGAAAGGAAATGAAGGAGCTAGGGGAGGGACTCTCCAACTCAACCTAGAAAACTAGCGTTAAATGACTAAGCCTCCTGCACTGTTGAGACAATTCCCAAGGGGTTGTTGTTGCTATTGACTTTTGATGCCTAGTGGAATTGGAAGTCTACCACTATCAACCATATCCTCGCAGAGTATTTCTTAAGGCCCAACACGAAGATGTTGGGTGTCCATTCCCTTGGTGGTACTTGCAATAGGCATTAGGGTTCCACTTCTTGTGTCTATTTTCAGGTGCAGGGTCTGGAGTAGGACCAATAGGCTGTATTGCTCCTTTTTTATGAAGCCTATCGAAAGCTTCTTCTAAAGTCATGCCCAATGGAGTGAAGGTTCTTTGAGGCTTTTGATAAGCTCCCTTTTCAGTAGCTAGGGCGTTGACATCATTACCTTTGGAGCTGGAAGGGTTATTGTTACTCTTCTTGAAAGAGTTGTTGTTGTTGTAACCCTTACTTTTTGAGGCTTGGACCTCTTCTTCGATCAGTAGGCCTACCTTATAGAGTTTCGTGAAAGACTCTATAGGTTGGAATTTGATGTGATCCCCATATTTAGGCTGCAAGTTACGGATCACCAGTCGGATTTGATCCTCTTGAGATGGCCTGTTAGTCATTTGTGCAGCCTTTTCCCTCCATCTGTTAAGGAAGGTGACGAAGTCTTCGTTGGAGTTTTGTTTAGTTAACTCCAATTCACGAAGGCCAATGGGAAGCTGAGTATTGTATATATATTATTTGTGGAACTCTTCTCTAATGTAGTCCCAGTGTTTCAGCTTGGCTTTATTCAATGATCTGAACCACTTGGATGGATGTGCATCCAAGGTCAAGGGAAAGACATAAGCAAGCAGGTCCTTGCTCATGCCCTTGAGAGCCATAGAGATGGAGAAAGCTCTCAGATGATCATCTGGGTCTTCGTCCCCCTTGAATTTTGGGAGGTCACCCAATGTTACCTTTTTAGGGAGCTTTACCCTCAGTTCAGGATCAATGATGTCATGGCCATGAGCCTGACTCTCGAGTGCAGGAATTGATTGGATCAATTGCTCAAGTTTTTCAAACCTCAAATCTGTCTCAGTCTTGATTGGAGGTGGTGGTGGTGGTGGAGTGTCGCCCTGTTCTTCTTCTTCAGTTAGTTTCTCTCTCAGTGCCTTAATCTCTTTGTCTTGTTCCTCAAGGCGAGAGTTCATCAGTGTAAGTTTAGCCATAATGGCACTGAGTTGTTCATTAGTGTCCCCCATTTCGGATGATGATTCGTAAGAGTCGAGGATTCGTGCCGAAAAGGTTAGGATGCGCTGACGAGTCCGGGAGTAGGTCGACCTTGTTGCCTCTCCGTTGGACGTTCTCAAGTTATAATCTCACGACCTGTCTTGAACAGAAATCAGATGGACCTCATAAATTTTAAGAAATAATGTTTTCAAAATGATGAATAGAGATGAGAAATGGAAATAGAATTGGGAGAATGGAAATGGAAATGAAAATGGGAAATGATTGGAGATGGGTATGATTTTGGATTAGTATGGGCTTGACCATGATGGAGACATGGGCCTAACTAAATGCACATGCGACATGGACTAGACTTGACTCGGACCGGACTATGCAAGCAGATCGGATGATTGGACTTTGATGAGTACTAGACTTTGCACTTACAATAAGCGAGACTAGACTCAAAGCAGGGTAGACAAGTAAAGGTGGTTAGGCTTAGGGGATGAACTTTTATAGTCCAAAGACTGACTAGGGTTTACATATAATGCAAATTAGACCTAGGGAAATTTTATGGTCCTAAGACTAACTTTTACAGTCCGAAGACTAACTAGGGTTTACATATAATGCAAACTAGACCTACGAAAATTTATGGTTCTAAGACCGACTTTTATTGTCCGAAGACTGACTAGCGTTTACATATAATGCAAACTAGACCTAGGGAAATTTTATAGTTCGGAGACTGACTAGGGTTTACATAAAATGAAAATTAGACCTAGGGAAATTTTATAGTCCTAAGACTGACTTTTATAGTCCGAAGACTGACTAGGGTTTATATATAATGCAAACTAGACATAGGGAAATTTCATAGTCCTAAGATCGACTTTTATAGTCCGAAGATCGACTAGGGTTTACATATAATGCAAACTTGACTAGGGAAATTTTATAGTCCTAAGATTGACTTTTATAGTCCGAAGACTGACTAGGGTTTACATATGATGCAAACTAGACCTAGGGAATGAACTGGGCCTAAATGGACCTAAGATTTAAATTGAACTAGACTTAGACTTAGATTGGAATGGATTAGGAATAGACTTGGACTAGACTTCACATAAAGATGCAAATGGGCCTAGATTTTGATATGAACTAGACTTATATTGGCCTAAGATCGACTCTAATGCTAGCGAATGTATGGACTGAAATGCACATGGGCCTAAATGAATGCAAAATGGAGTCTAATGCATATGGGCCTAGAATGAATGCAAATAGATTGAATGGAGTTGCTTGGATTGGCTTAGAATTTCCGAAATTCATTTTTTTTAAGGAACCCCTTGTTTTTATCTTTTGTTAGGAAAATATGATGGATTAATTTTGAAAATATTTTTGTAAATGTCGTGTATGATGGTGTTTAGTAAATGCTTTTGAAAAAGAGTAGAATAGAAGAGGGTGTAGGATTGATTTTGAAAAATGTATGTTTTTGAAATTGGTTGAATATGGCAAGGTAGGATTGATAGGGAAGATTAGGTAGAAGGAATAGCAGGGAAAAGGTAGACATGCATGACAATTCTAACTCTACCATGAACTATTTTCTAGAAGCACATTTTTTTTAGGACAGACTTGACCTTGCATGAAAAGACTGATTTTTTTTGAATTAGGTGAGACCTTTGATTAGACCATGTACTACGCGAATGCAGACAGACAAACATAGGACTGAACATAGGATCGAACATTATGACGACTAAATCGACGAAAAGCGTGCGATGCACAGACTGCGTGCCGCACGTCTGGCGTGGGAGTGGTGCGCCAAGCGCAACTTTATGCGCTTGGCGCACTACTCCCTGACACATTTTTCGGGGATTTAGGCGACGTATTGGCCGATTGACGAGTTTTCTATTGTTTGTTAGACGCGATTTTAGGAATGACGCATAATAATGACAATTTGACAAGATAACAACAGGCAAAAATTGCAATCACAGGCAAATGTCATATAACATGGATGCAAAAGTTCCAACCTAAAGTCCAGTTCTATGTTTAAAACTATGGTCAGGTTTAGGTTCAGTCTGAAAGAGTCCATGACTAAGAGAATGATCCCACGCTTCGTACCCCTGCTTAAAGAGGTGGCCACGTGTAAGACGCACTCAAGTTCTCAAGTCAGGAACAAGAGAACAATGCCATGGTTGGGTAGGTTTGCTTATAACTAAGATCCAACACTATCGCTCAGGAAGCTTTTTAGAAGGACAAAGCACAAACCCCCCGGGAGTGACCTCACACATAGAACATGTGCTAATGAGGCAAGGTAGATTGTCCTTATGGTGGCTGAAACAATAGCCATGCATATGCAAAACAGTAATGTCATTCTAAGGTATAAAAAGAGTACGAATCGTATTTTTCAAGTTTCACCCACTCATTTAAAAAAAATTAATTTTGTAAAATCCTCCCAAGTGGAGTCGCCAAATTGTAGGCGTATTATAGGCGTGTTTTTTATTTTGCCTACGCGGTGTGAGCGCGTATTTGACTACCCCACTGTTAAGGTTTTATTGAAAATATGTTTTTGAAAGAAGTCGCCAACAATTCTTTAAAGGAAGAATCATAAACCTAATTGGATATGGGAAACCGTAGGGACAAATTATGGGACTTATCCAATGTAGATTTCCCCGTCTAGACTCCATAGATGGTCAAAATGAACCAAAGATTAACTTCGGGGGTGAGGGTACGAACACGGTCATAATGAACCACATTCGCCCATTGCTGGCCTCTACTAAATATCGATTCATGTCAATGTTTATGCAAAATAATAACCAAGTAATGTTTTAAGCACCGTAAAAAATAATTAGTCTAGGTTGGTTCAGGAAACACATAAAAGACTATTTTTTAGTGATATGTTATTAAGCAATCAATATTACAAGGTACCTAGCAGGTTGTCCAAATTATCTGAATTAGTTAGAACAATTCTTTAGGTCTTGTTTAGCAATAATAACATGTGGGTGATAAAAAGCATGCAGGACAATCATAATAATATAAATAAAACAATCAGGCAAGTATACAACAGTGTATGAAAATAAATAAAACGAAGGAAAAATTAGCATATACAGTAGAACGATTATAAATTAAAGATCTACATCATGAAATAAATCGTTAGTAACTTCAAGGCAGTAAATATAATAGAATTATTCAAGGATCCTCAGGAATTATACTTATGCGGCTTAGTTGGAAATGCGCAACGATCTTTAGGCGAAGCAATCGTGGAACCAAGAACGTAGATGACCAGAAATTGGAAAAGTAATTGAAGTATTTGTGTTTGAGTGTTCGTAATTTAATTCCTAAGTATTCGAGAGTTTTTATGTTCGTGAAATAAAATCGAAAAGCCGTCCGTAATTCGGGAAATCACAAGTATTTATATGAAAAAGGAGCGTGCGCCTCACGCGCCAACCTGCGTTGGGCGCAGGCCTACGTGTCAAGCGCACGTCCACGCGTCAGATGCACATTGGTGTGCCTGACGCGGCCAGCCCAATCAAACTCGTATACGTGTATACGCATATTTAAAAAGATAATAATAAACTTACGTCTCACATAGGGTCTGCGCCAGGCGCAGGACTCTGTGTGATTCACAAACCCACGTGTCAGGCGCTCATTGGCGCGTCTGACGTGGTCTGGCCAATGTGCTGAACGCACGTGGCGCGCTGAGCGCCGCCGCCGCGTCAGGCGCATATTCCAGTTTTTTATTAAACTCGTGCTTTGAATATACTTTTCTATCCCTAAAATCCGGAGATTGAATTTTACGGAATAAAAATCTGATTTATATTTAAAATATTCATCTAAGATAATAAAAACATTTATTAAAATATTTATTAAAATAATAAATATTTAATTGGGCTCTTAAAACACTTTAAATGGACTCAAAATATTTTATGGGCTTAGAATACAATTAATCATCATGAATAATTAATTTGGGTTTAGAATATCATTTTGAAACACAATTTTGGATTGGTTCTTTGGATTGCTCTTCTGTTGGGTCGTGCCAACTAATATCGTGGTATGTTTCATCATTGGACCCTTAAATGGGGAGACACGATTATGTGTCTACAACAATCATAATACATTTTAATTTAATCAATTCGTACACTTCTTATCTATCGTGCATGGAGCATCGTGATTCAGAGCACCGCAAGGACCATGCATCATAAACTCAGAGACATCATTGTATATTAGTTCTGGATTCTCATCCTTGTCCGGAAGTTCAGCACATATAATTTTGTTTATTGCTTTGGCATCAGGAAACTGATTGTCACGATGCAAGAACAAACGTATATGTGTGTGTGGTAGACCACGCTTTTGAAATTCCACTGTATACACAACTGCAAAGCAAAATAATAGTACATGTTTAACAAATTAGTAAAACATTTGTCTACATTTAAATTAAGTTTACTTCATTTTTGCCAAAAGTAGGTAAAAAAAGTAATCGATAATCATAAGAAGTTTGTAGTTGAATATTTGATTACCTCGCTTCTAACTCGCCAAATATATTGTGGTCCTTAAGATCCTTAACCAACTGATCGAGTTTCATCTTAAACACTCAACATATTATGTCAGGCCTATCTTCCGGTCTTAACCTCCTCTTTGACACAAATTATTGATTTCTGGCCACTTTGGATTACATGTGAATGTTATAAACAAATCAGGGTAACCATACCATCTACAAATGGCCATTGCATCTTGATAGTTTTCCCTCATGTAGTTATGTCCTCCAGTGAATGAAGCGGGTATGACTATACGACTACCGGCTGATGAACCTTCCGTATCTCCTCGATCCGCCGCACCTCGTAAATTCTTCACATTATCGCCCCGAAACTCTTCCCGATTATTTTTCACAAACGACAACATTTCGCCTCCATCATTGTATAACCATCAACACAAAATCGTTGACATAATCTTCGAGAGAGCGAATGGTTGGTGCTCCATTTCGACGATCTTGCATGCGGTATGCAAAGAACTCTCTCATAGTAAGTCTATCCCATTTTTTTGAATCACCGCTAGGTAGATCCTTATCTCGATGTGAAATATCAACTCGATATCCATCCTCACCTTACGGAAATAGAAGAGGATATTGTAGAGGCAAATAGGCAGGATGAAGTCCGGATATTTGTCTCAATTTGCCATTCTGATATTCAACAATAATATCTCTTTTATCTGCAGTATCAATATCTCCAACTATCCACGTAGCCACCTCCTGATGTTGTTGGAAGATTGTATGTCCTTCCATCATATTCCCTTTTTCCAATTAGCTTCAGCTTAACATTATCGCACGCATCACTTCTGAAGCGATCCCGTGCCATCCTAAAGTTTTTTGCAAGAGGGTTGTGTTCATCGATCATATTTTGTATTTCCGCAATTAGTTGGTCTTCAAAATTATCAGGATTACCAGACTTTCCACTCTGAAAAAAACAATCAATTACATACATTGTAGTCCACTATGAAATGGTAGATATACATGAATTCCGATCAATAACAAATACATTATGTTATACCTTACAATACTTTTTCTATTGTCAATTTCATGTTCAGTATCATATATGTATAACTGAGAAAACTTTAGACGTGAACCCTGAGTTGGCAACAAACTTCCAATCAAATGATGATTCTGACCACCTATTTTGAAATTATAGGGTCCACGTCCCTGATCAGGTGGTGCTTGGATTTTTCCTCCCATCGACGTAAATGAATGCATCATATTATATGATCTGATATTCTCAATGAAGTGTTTGCTCCGTGGATGGTTTCATCCTAGCAGATTTATCAATAGTTGTGGAGGACGACGCAATAAAGGGAGTTGAACTTCCCTTGCATACAACAAAGGGAGAACTTTGGCTTGTTTGTTTTGCCTCGTTTATTTGTTCTTTCTTCAAACCACATCATCGCTCCACCATGCTCACACTCCCATGTTGGATCCCCATTATCTCAATAAGCTGAACGTAAATAATTATGAATCGATATTTGTTCGAAAGTAAAATTAGGTAAACAATGAAGAGCACTTATCAATTTAGTATAAAAAATGGCAACCTTTATAAACAGATGGTATATCAACAAACCTGACTCATTGTTTGCATGGTTGACAGTTCGTACCTCATTAGAATTTCCTACACATATTAGTATTTCCTACACATATTAGAATTTATGAAAATAGTTATTGTAATTTATTTATTTCAAATGCACACATAATCAAAATATGATTATCATACGCCATGTAAAAACGTTTAATTTCTTACCTAAGTCAATCCTTCTTGTGACTTGGTTCAACACATTTTTGCTTTGAATTACATTTTTCGAGGATCTAAATGCTGCACTTGATTCCCCTAATCAAAACAAATTTGTTTCTCGAACTTCCTTTGCTTCAAAACAATCCAATGACTTCATGTAATTTTTATACTTTGGGAAAAACAATCACATATGTAGTTATTATCTATTAAAAATGAATTTAATAGTTTTGTATATACAAAACGTGAATGTTGAAAAACGATATTAACATATATAATCATTATAAATTGATATTTAAATGTATCATATACATACCGAAATTTCGCTAGTTGTTTAATATGATTCTTCTTTTTTGCCTTGCAATCTTCGCTTCTTGATGTTTAGCTGTTTGACAAAGTAATTATTTGTTATTGAAAATAGTGTCATCTATACCATAAGTGTAGGGTATATTATATTACACACAAGTAATTTGTATTTGAAACACATACATATATCTTGATTTGCTGAAGGTGTTATAGATGTAAGCACACCGTTAGGGGGATGGATCGAATTCATTTTGTTGATATGTGCTCGAATAAGCATCTGTTGCAAGGTAAAGATACTAAATAATGCATGATTTGTTCCATAATGTATGTTCTTAACTTCTCTTTAACATATTAAGTCACATATAAATTAATTTTTACAGTTCTGTGTGGCATAGTTGTGAGAATTGACGTTTTCATTTGTGATAGTTGGATAAATGCAAGGGTCCTGAGTATCATTATGAACAGCTGCAACAATCATAAGCAAGTAAACAATCTAAAACTAAAATATTATATCTGATTATGTTAAC
Organism: Beta corolliflora; assembly: GCA_947648045.1. NCBI lineage: Eukaryota > Viridiplantae > Streptophyta > Magnoliopsida > Caryophyllales > Amaranthaceae > Beta > Beta corolliflora. The sequence goes on along the minus strand of CANSZD010000763.1, from coordinate 1,145,140 downwards.
GATACATAACATACATATATATACTTTTTTAAAGTAAGTCCTCACTTTTTGAATGCTTTGCATTCATTAATGCCCTTCGTTTATGCCTATTAACCATTGCAGTGTGGTACTTCCCTTCGGTGACGGTAATATCTAAAAATAGAAATAGTAAAAGTAGATAATAGCCCAACATTTGTTATTTAAGAATCGCTTAAAAAATTATATGATTATAAAAAAAATTCTTAGTTCATTACTCACCGCTTGAAATGTTGCTCGGTGGTGTTACATCCATGCTAGATATGTCGATAGGTGTGTGTAACTCGATTTTCTTGGTCTATATAATTATTTGAACCTACACGAAGAATACATGTCTTTATTGTTACAAAACAATCACTCAAGTAGGATTGTGAAGCATGACATGGATCACAAAAAAAAACATTACAATTGAAGGTTGGTCTTGTATAGGGAGTCAAACCACTTGTTGATCGTAAGCTTGTTGATGTGCAGACTTTAATTGATTAATATAAACAATCATTAGAAATATATATAGATAAGGACAAAAAAAAAGGTTTCTTATCAACACTAATGATATATGTATTACATTGGATACTATTAGTAAGACAACTTCATTGAGTATAGCAGAACATTTGCCATTTTCGATCGTGATTTCAGGAGAACGAAAACGACCATCACGTTGTTCATTCAAAATGTTCTTCCTTTTGTGTCTTGCAATCCGCGCAAATTGACTCTATGTCGAACGGATATTGAAAAATCCTAATATCAAAACAAAATCAATTAAAAAATTAAAGCAAAGTCATTTAGCTATTTCTATATAGATACATTGATAACTATCCAACTTGTGATAATCGTACTGTTAGATATATATGTCCATTAAAGGGCTCCTACACTGTGATTCCACTATCTTGATCTCTTATTGTAATTGACAATGTTCCACCGAATCTACTTGAGCTACGTACATTTAAAGTACAACTAAATACATAATTATAATATATGTATTCACAATAAAAACTTTGTGCAAATAATTTACCTTTTATCAATTATTAGTACAAGATCTTGTAGGTATGTGACATATGTTGAGTCCCCTAGGTTTTGAATGATGACAAACAAACAAGGGAACAGTTGTCATTACAGGTGTAACTAGGCTATTAGGAAACAGCTGGGTATCCAATTGTTCCTGATTGTATAATGAAACAATCAAAATAATATTTGCTATGCTATGATGTCTTCTTGTGTAGCAAACAGGTTATTCCAAGACTTGAAGCTAAGAAGCCCTTTCGAAGTTGTTCGAGGAAAAGACAAAGTTCTTCATTGTTGATTCAAGGGAAGCTTCAAGGACAAAAGTGCATGAAGATAGTTTAGGATTCTTTAATTGATTCATCTTAGGTCTTCATGTAATATCTGCGTATGATATTTCTAGTTGAACTGTTTGTGTTGTTCTTAAGTGTGAAAGAGTAGGGTTTTGAATATGAAACCAGTTGGTTACATATTCAGAACACTACTAAGTAGGGTAACAGGTCTGGGTACCAGTTACTTTACCGGGTGATTGATCTGGCTGTTTTAGAAAATATTTTGGGAAAACATATTTTCTCAAATACTTTCCATAAGAAATGTGAGACGAACTTTTAGAATCATTATTCAATATTTACTTGCCTAAAAGCGTGTGTATATCTTGGATAATATTTTTCCTTCGAGAAAGATATTGTTCAAGAAATACTTTCCATAGCTTAGGATTATCATATCTTTAATATCTTGAGTTAGAGCACGTTCAAAGGTTAGACCTTGGTCTATAAATACTAAATCATGATTCTCCTTCACCTTTGATGCTCTCCCCGATTTTATTGAGTATTTTTGAGAGCTTTCACAAAGAGAACAGCTAAACAGTTTCCTGAAATAAAGTACGCATCTCATAGAGCTTCATATTACTCTTTGTTTGCTTTACAAGAAAGCGTGAGTTAAGAGAAACTGATTGTATTGAATCTCTAAAAAAGAGGTTAGAGATTGGGCAGCGTTTGTGAGTTGATTCGGGAGTGCTTGTGAGTTCAAGTGCGAAATAGCACACTAGAGTTAGTGTGGGGTGTGTTGTTTCCCTGGAATAAGGGAAACAGGGGATTGCGAGAATATTCTAGTTTTTCAAAGTTGATTAATAAGAAAACTAGCATAGGAGGACGTAGGCCCTTGTTTGGCTAATCCTCGTTAAATTTGGTGTGTTCATTACTGCTTTCAAGTTCTAGTGTTTCCGCTGTCAGGAACTAGCTCAACTGGTTTGCTCTTAAATCGAAAGAATCTGAATTTGTCACCAGATCGTTTGAGTACTCAATTCACCCCCCTCGTGAGTACATTGCAAACCTTCAATTGGTATCTGAGCGGGTTCTTCTTAATAGGGTAACACCTAGAGAAGTAGATCATGAGTACCCAAGAAATGAATGTTATGGGATACGACAACTAGACTCCTAAATTCAATGGGAAAAAATATGTTTGGTGGAAGAATAGATTGAAGAACATCATCATTGGTATTGACTATGAATGTTGGTTAGTTGTCAAGAACGGACCATTAGAGATTACCAAGAAGCTTAATGGTTCCTCAATAACAAAGAAGGAAAGCGAATACACTTCTACTGATTACAAGAAGCTGGAGAAGAATGCCAAAGCCATGTCGATATAATTGCAACAGGCTATTAGAGAGAATGTGATAAACAAAATCTCTGCTTGTGTCTCTGCCAAAGTGATCTGAGATACCCTCGAACTTGCCTATGAGGGAACCGGCGAGGTAAAAAGGTCTAAAATTGATTTACTTATGTCTAAATACAAAGCTTTTAACATGAATAAAGATGAAAAAATAAATGATTGTTTTGGTAGATTTATTACTATAGTAAATGATTTAAAATCTCTTGGCAAATGTTTTTCTGACGAAGATTTGGTTAGACAAATGTTGAGAAGTTTGACAGATGTATGGACGGCTAAGGTAACAACTTTGGTAGATTTATGACTATAGTAAATGATTTAAAATCTCATGGCAAATGTTTTTCTGACGAAGATTTGGTTTGACAAATGTTGAGAAGTTTGACAGATGCATGGACGGCTAAGGTAACAGCTATCTATGAAGCAAAAGATCTCACACCGATGAGGTTGGAACAGCTGATTGGTTCCCTCATGACTCACGAAATGCAGGTTGAGTCTAAGAGTAACAAGGGACCAGTTAGAGGTGTTGCCTTGAAGGGAACATTTGAATAAGAAGAAGAGGATATAGCTATGATGGCTAAGCGATTTGAGAGGTATTTCAAATATCAACGTAAGAATCTCAAAGGTAAGAATTTTAAGAAACTAACCCTTCAAGTATAGGTTGCTTCAAGTGTAGAGATTTTGGTTCGTGACTGTCCAAAGTGGAAAGACAAGTTGTTTAAGAGCAATGATAAGAAAGCGTTCAAGAGGGCTATGATAGCAGCAAATGTGAGGTGACTCCGATTCTGGATCAGAAGATGATGAAGAGTCACCTAATCATGAAACTTGCATGACTGCTATTATGGATCAAGGAGGAAACAACATAGCTGATGGAACCAGAAAGGGGAACAATACATTAAATCTCTATCTTATGGCAAAGAAAGATGTGCTTAATGAATACAAGGTAAATTTGGAACAAATTCGTGAAGACATGCATCATTATGATAGAGATAATATGCTTGAATGTATTGATTCTTTGCTACATGAATGTCTTAAACTAAGTGAAGCTTACATAACTGGCATACGTGAGTTGAAAGAAAAGAAAAATGAATGTGATATTGCTATTGCTAGTTGTGATCACTTAGAGCAAGTGTGTATCGAGTTAAAGGATCAAGTGGCTAAGCTTGAAGTCTTCTTTGCTAGAAAAGGATGAGGATAATCCTAGTGATAGTGAAGAAACCTTAACTGTTCCCCCTACACATGATTTGTTTAACTCAGATGATCCCCCAAAATTTGTGGCTATTAAGAACACCCTAAGCAAGTCTAATTTACTACATGCTTTTAACTTTTTGGTTGATAAGGCGGAAGAATTACATGAAGAGTTTGTTACTATAACACCCCATATATTTTTGCTCCTAGTTTTTCGCAAAAGTTTTCCCTAAAACTATTATTTTCTCCTATTCAATGATCTCGATTTTTATAAATTAATGGGAGCCAAAATATTTTTATTATTGGATGTGCTTATTATGTGAATTATATTTATATTTGTAATATAATTTGATAATATTATTTTTCGTTATTAATTATTTTTAAGTTTAGGCGCGATTTAGGAACTTATCGTTTTATCGCGTGACGGGCCTTTTGTCATTTGGATTGTTGATGAAAGGGGCCGAAATTTTGTGTTGGGCTTGAACTTATGGCTGCCGGCCATATGGTGAGAAATAGGAGAGTTTTTCTTCCTTTGATTTGTTGTCTCTTCATTTTCGTTAACTCCCATAACCTCCATCATAAATCATCATTTAAAACCCCTTAAATCATCCTTTTAATCACCAAAAGTTCTGATTAAATCTCAGAAAAATATTGCCGTCATTTCCTCCATTTCATTCGGTAATTACAAGACTCTCTCTAAATTTTCTACTTCTCTTTTGTTCTCATCAAATTGTTCTTAATATTTTCTACTTCTTTCAATTGCCTAAGTATCGTTCATGGTGCCTTGGAACAATAGCCTTACGGTGGCTTGAACAATACCCATGCAAATGCAAAATAATATATTATTCTAAGGCATAAAAAGAGAATGAATCGTATTTTTCAAGTTTCACCCACTCATTTAAAAAAATTAGTTTTTTAAAATCCTTCCCAGTGAAGTCGCCAAATTGTAGGCGTGATTTTATTTCACCTACACGGTGTGAGCGCGTATTTGACATGGTGGGTTTGATATGGTGAAGAATTGGTTGAAACTCACTTCTGTTCATAATCTGTTCCAAAGACAGATTTTTATTGTGCAAAGAAGTAGAAGATCAGGCTTCTAAAAGCAAATTCTAGCAGCTGTGTTCAGTGGTCTAGTATATCAACTGTGGTGGGTACGTAATGAAGCTACTTGGAACCAGGTGGTGTGGAGAGCTAAGATTGTGTTCAACAGGTTAAAAGGTTTAGTCCAGTTAAGAGTGAGATTAGTGCTTCCAAAAGAAAAAATTTCATAGAGATAAAATGTGGATAGAAAGTGTGTTTACATGATTTGTATAGTTACTCTCTGCACTCCTTATATTGAGGGGGCGAACCTAGTTGGGCTATTTGATATTTGGAGTGTGTATAGGTTGTAAATGGTTTTTTGGTGATTTATACATTTCCTTACTTAGGAAAAAAAAAAACTAAGAGGTGGGTTTTACTTTAAAATTAATGCATAACATAAGATACAACTATAAATGCACTACATACTACATGCTTATGAATTTTTTATATAATGCAAATAACGGATCAATGATTAACTTTAGTCCAAACTCAAAATTTTCTAAAGAAATTTCGACAAAGATTTCCCCTATAATATGGACAAATAAAACTTTGCCATGCATCAAATTCAACCTGTTTCACATCAATATAATATCCATATAGTATTCCAATACCAACATTCAAGAATTCTCCTTAAATCTCCTCCAAAACATCCAATTTCTACTCCAACCATAAAATTCTCCAAAATCAACAAAGAATTCAATTCGAAAAATAAAAATCAACTTGTACCATAGCTTAATATTATATTTCCAATTACTATTTTTTGATTTGTTTCGATCATCTCAATCATTCAATATATCGGATTGAGCATAGTAACTTGCGAAGAAGCAAGGTATAAATCCGGATCACTTGGCGCCTACTTTAGCCATAAGAACCACTCAACTAAAAGCTCAAAAATTAAGTAGTGTATAAGTAGGCAAGACATGTATGTGTTTCTTATATGAGACTCAATCAAACGTATTTCTCCTTCCAATTTGACATCTCACAATAATTAGCTTGTTCTTTTTTATAATCATGATCCGATTAAAACTCAAACTATCTTGGCATAAAATAGAATTATAAGAAGTTGATCACTCTTCTTACACATGAATTTCAAACCTTTTTGCAATTAAAAGAGTGTTACATTATATCAATATATATATATATATATATATATATATATATATATATATATATATATATATATATATATATATATATATATATATATATATATATATATATATATATATATATATATATATATATATATATATATATAGAAGTGATTTCATATGAGAATACATACTTACATGAGAAATGAGAATGGATTTTACGCGCTATAACTCTAATGAACAAGTGATGTAACTCTAATGAAAAAGTGATGTAACTCCAAAAAAAGAATATTAGAAAAAAAAAATTAAAAAAAATATTTTTTTTTGGGCTCAAAGTTTTTTCGGGGGTATAACTCTAATGAACAAGTATTGTAACTCTAATCCAATCCTATGGTTGAGATTCATTCTCATTTCTCATGTAAGTGAAGGAATATGTCCTTAGACATTCCGGCAATTACTAAATATAAATAGAAATGTTATTATGAAGATAATAAAGTTAATTATTTTAGTAATCGTATTTACTTGCTAGAGAATAAATATGATTAATAGGACAATATTGATTGGGCCTATAACTAAAATAGATTAATCCTATGAGGTCACACATTGTAGCACAAGTTGGACAAAGCAATCAAAATCCATTTAGGATTAGGATTGGGCCGGTCCAAAGGGGAATAGGAGGAGAATTAGTTCTCCTAACTAGCCTATGACTCTTCTATTATATATAGGATATAATATTAGGGTTTAGGTGATCGATTGATTAGTCAGTTTCTTTTCACTAGAGAGAGAAAGAGAAACCCTAGATCTATTCCCTAAACCGGCGCCTATACCATCAAAAGCAAGAGATTTTCTTCTCTTCCGTTCTAGCAAACGTTGGTGTTCAACTAGTGCTCGTGGACTGATTAGAGGAGCAACACTTGGGGCTCTCGGATCTTCAAAGCTTGCATACAACAGGGAAATCACGCTACAAAGGTTTGATATTTAATCCCTATTGAATGATTCATATGTTTGATTATGTTTGCGATCCTATGATAGATGTTAGGAAATTGTTTCCTGAAATTCCGCTATATGCATCTATATATTCCTACAGTGGTATCAATTTTGCCTAATTCATAATATTCATATGATCATATAATTGTATGCAAAGTTATTATTTTTATTCAATTAAGGGAGGATTTATTTATGTCTTGAATTTGCATAATTGATATTTGATATTAATTTATTGGAAATTGTAAATAATTGATTTAATTGTGATTTATGCTCAAATAATTTTATAAAGTTCCGATTTTTTTATATTATGGAAGAAATAAATTGGTTATTTCACTCCAAATTTTCGGATTTTTATAAATTTTTTTGTTAGATTTAAAATTATTTATGTTTAATTCGATTAATCATTGAAATAATTTGTTAACAATTAAAGATTTGATTTTTAATTTGTTAAATAAATCTAATGTTCATCACCCACATAGATCTAGAATAATATGATGGCTGAAAATAATTTGATTATTTTTCCCACTAATTTTCGAATTTTATCATATTATTTATGGATTTTGGTTAAATTTTATGTTTAATTTGATTATTCATATAATTTAAGGATAACAATTAAGATATTTGATTTTATTTGTTAAGATAATTCAGTAGATCACCCTAAAAATTATTTTCAAATTTTTTGGAATTTAATTGTTAATTTTCTGAATTTTTTGGATATAATTTGATTTTTGCCCAAATTTTGAATTTTTTGTTAGATTTAATGTTTAATATAGATTAAGCATTGAAAATCTAATCTTAACAAATCTAAAATTTTGTTTGAGTTTGTTAAGTGATTCAAAATTTTTTGCCATAATTTTCGAATTATCAAGATCTAATTAAAATCCTAAATCTTTAAATAAATTGTTTGTTAAAGATTTAATGGCAATTTTGTAAATTGTTACAAAATTCAAAAGGGTTGCCCATCAAGGCTGGGTGGCACCACCAGCATCGGTGGAGCCACGGTGGAGGGTGGTTTTGGGTCGGCGAGTGTAGAGGCAGAGGTGGCGCGAGCTGTCGGCCTTGCTGGCTGGGGTGGTCGACGCGAGCGGTCATGCTTGCTGGCGGGCGTTGGCAGTTTTGCTGCCGGCGTCTATTGTCGGGTGGCTGGCCGGCGAGGCTGGTGATGCGCGTTACGACTGGATGCTGGTCGGCGGTCTTGGTTTTCCTGCTGGCTGGCGACTGGTGTTGTGGTGGCTGTGTCTGTGGTATTGTGCGTGTGGTGGTTGGCTGTTGACTGGCAGCCTTGAGCTGCTGGTCAACAGGTCAACGTTTATTTTAAAATTAAAAAAAAAAAAAAATTGTTTTATGGAAAATCTGATTTTCCTAAGTTGAGCATAAATCCAAAAGTTTCCTATTTTGCAAATTTGTGAATAATAATGATTATTGCCATGTTTAAATGAGTAATTGAATTAAAATAATAAAGTTTCCTAAATAATTACTAGCTTAAAATTGTTAAGTTTTATGATTATTATGGAAAGTTTTATTTGCTTATTAATTGTTAATAAGTAAATCCTTTGTGTTTATTTTATTTTGATATTATAAATGCGTGGATGTTTAATATAATATATGTGATATTATATTTTGCATATTATGACTAGTATGGCCCAAATTAGGATAGTAATTACGATCTGCGAATCGTTATATTTGAATGTAAATTAAATACGATCTGTGAATCGTTTGTATTTTTGTAACTTTAAATTTTAGTTATTTATTTAATTCAAATTATGTAATCAAAGCATGAGGATCCAAGGAGTTTCAAGGATGGTGATCCATGGAGATTCAAGGGAGGATTCATGAAGATTAGTTATTTTCCTAAGTATAGGGGCCATACTAGATCATTTTAATTATAACTTTTATAATTTTCTTGCATTTATTTTGTTTAAATGCTTGCTTCTAAGTTTGTTTGTGGTTAATTGATTCATGTGTTCACTATTAATTGACCATATTAGTAAACTTAGGTCCCCACAAGTAATATTGAGTTTTGATTGCTTTTCCAAACAACACCTATAAAGCCTTAGATCATGAGTAATAGGTTCGCCAAAGCGGTGTTGCTCAAAGTTCCTGGGATAGTAGGGTAGGTTTTTGAAACTTACATGTTAATGTTTGGTTTAACTCAACAAAATCATCAAAAGACAAAGTTTTGGGTTTTGAAGCTAAGAGATAGGAGTAAACAAGGAGTTGTTAACCTGTCTACCAAGAATTATAATTAGTTATAATTAGTAAAGTGTTTACTTACCTCAACTACTATAAATTGAAGGCAGGGCCAAAGTCCGTTTGATTGTAGTAGGAGGGGATCTTGGTTATTTCTTTATTCAATAGGGGACATTCATTTTGAATAAAGGGTAGTAGTAATTAAAATTTGTTTAATTATTGCTTTTTTGATAAACATTGATTGAATCTTGCTTTATTATTTGTTGTAGTAATTATGTCTAGTAACAACAATATCAACACCAACAATTCTACTTGTAATTTGCGCTCCGTCCTTTCGAAGGACAAAACGAATGCTGAACGTTTCATTGCAAGTGAAAGGGAAATGAGAATCGTTCTCAGAACTGATAAGTTCAACGCTTTTCACATGCAAGGGGAGGAAGCAACGATGCAAGAGATGCATGAAAGGCTAACTCGAGAATGAGCGAAACATCCCTAACCAACCCTAGAAAAGAATATGAGGATGTTCTTATGGTTAGTAAAGGGCAATCGCTCACTAGGATTGGGATTGCTATTAAGAAGGACGAAAGCAAACAAGTTGCTAAGTCTGAAACTTCTGAAAAGCAAAAGACTACACCAAAACCAAAAGTTGCTGATGAGCACTATTGTTACATCTGTAACAAGGTTGGTCATTGGAAAAGTAGTTGCCCCAAGTATCTGAAGGATCAAAAGAATGGAGTTTCTAGTTCAGATATGTATGTTATAGAAGTTAACTTAGCAACTTCTGCTTCTTGGGTATTTGATACCGCTTGTGGTTCGCACATTATTTGTAATATGCAAGGCCTCAAAAGAAGTAGAACATTGGGAAAGGGAGAAGTAGATCTTCGCGTTGGCAATGGAGCACGAGTTGCTACATTGGCAGTGGGAGTATATAGTCTACTTTTACCTTCAGGATTAGTTTTAGAACTTAATAATTGTTATTATGTTCCGGCTATAACAAAGACCATTATTTCGACTCCTGTTTTGGATTCCGAAGGTTATTCATTTACAATAAAGAACAATTGTTGTTCTGCGTATTTGAATGATTTGTTCTATGTCTCCGCTAAGTTATCAAATGGTTTATATGTACTAGACTTAGAAACCCATATCTATAACATAGACAGCAAGAAACATAAAGCAAATGATTCAAACCCTACATACCTATGGCATTGTCGATTAGGCCACATAAGCTCAAAGCGCATTGAGAAACTTCATAAAGATGGAAATCTCAAATCATTTGATTTCGAATCATTTGATACTTGTGAATTTTGCTTGATGGGGAAAATGACAAAGTCTCCTTTCACAGGTTCAAGTGAAAGGGCCAATGACCTTTTAGCCCTCATACATACGAATGTGTGTGGACCTATGAGTACGTTGGCTAGGGGAGGGTACAGTTACTTCATTACTTTTACCGATGATGTGAGCAGATTTGGATATGTTTACCTCATGCGGCATAAGTCGGAATCCTTTGAAAAATTTAAGGAATTCCAAAATGAAGTACAAAACCAACTTGGGAAGAAAATTAAGGCATTACGATCCGATCGTGGTGGTGAATATTTATCTCAAGAATTTGGTGATCATTTGAAGGATTGTGGAATACTTTCACAATGGACTCCGCCAGGAACACCACAGTTAAATGACGTTTCTGAAAGAAGGAATCAAACTCTACTTGATATGGTTCGATCCATGATGAGTCTTGCTGATCTTCCTATGTCATTCTGGGGATTTGCGCTTGAAACAGCGGCATTCACACTTAACAGAGCACCATCCAAAGCAAGGGAAAAGACACCATATGAAATGTGGACCGGAAACGTTCCAAAATTGTCTTTTCTAAGGATATGGGGTTGTGAAGCCTATGTAAAACGTTTACTTTCTGATAAGCTTTCACCCAAATCCGATAAATGTCTTTTTGTGGGTTACCTAAAAGAGACTAAGGGATACTACTTCTACAACCAAAGCGAAAACAAAGTGTTTGTTGCTCGTAATGGTGTCTTTCTGGAAAAGGAGTTTATTTCCAGAAAAACAAGTGGGAGAAATGTATATCTCGAAGAAGTTCGAGATGAGCAACAAATGGATGAGGTTAACACCTCATCAGAGGCGGCCCGGCATGAAAATGCTCAGGAGGTGGTGCATTCAATTCACGTACCTCCTACCGTCCCACTTGGAGATACTCCATGCGAAGTCACTCAACCTAGTGAGGTAGAAACTTCTTCTGTTGTTCCCCAACGTAGGTCTAGTAGGACCATCATTCCGTCAAAGAGATATATTGATTTCCTTTTGACTGAAAGTTCTGAAATAACGATTTTAGAATCAGAAGAGCCTACTAGCTACAAAGATGCTTTGGATAGTCAAGACTCCGAAAGATGGCTTGAGGCCATGAAATCTGAAATGGATTCCATGTCTGAAAATCAAGTATGGGACTTGGTTGATTTACCTGATGGGGTAAAACCCATTGGATGCAAATGGATTTTCAAGTTGAAAACAGACAAGGATGGAAACATTAGTGTTTTCAAAGCAAGGTTGGTGGCGAAAGGTTTCAAACAAATTCATGGTATTGACTATGATGAAACCTTCTCACCAGTAGCCATGCTGAAGTCCATTAGGATAATCCTTGCGATTGCTGCCTTTCATGACTATGAAATAAGGCAGATGGATGTCAAAAGCGCTTTCTTGAATGGGTTCTTGAAAGAGGATGTGTACATGACACAACCTCAAGGTTTTGAAGATCTAGAAAATCCAGGGAGGGTATGCAAGCTTAAGAAGTCCATTTATGGACTAAAGCAAGCATCAAGGAGTTGGAACCTCAGATTTGATGAGGCGATCAAGAAATTTGGCTTTCTCAGAAATGAAGAGGAATCTTGTGTTTACAAGAAGTTAAGTGGGAGTAGTATTACTTTTCTGGTCTTGTATGTGGATGACATACTTCTCATAGGAAATGATAAGACCATGCTTGAGTCAGTCAAGGAATGGCTTAAAAATTATTTCTCTATGAAAGACCTAGGAGAGGCTGAGTACATATTGGGAATAAAGATCTATAGAGATAGGTCGAAAAGGCTGATTGGACTTAGTCAAGAGACTTATATTGATAAGGTTCTTGCAAGGTTCAAGCTGGAAAACTCCAAGAGAGGTTTCATTCCCATGCAACATGGCATAACACTTGGCAAGACTCAGTGTCCTTCGAGTCCTGATGAGGTCAAGCGTATGAGTAATGTTCCCTATGCTTCTGCAGTAGGATCCATTATGTATGCCATGATATGCACTCGACCGGATGTTGCATATGCTTTGAGTATATGCAACAGATACCAGTCAAATCCAGGAGATGCGCACTGGATTGCAGCGAAAAACATCCTTAAGTACTTGCGAAGGACTAAGGATAATTTTTGGTATATGGTGGAGATGAGGAGTTAGTTGTTACTGGATACACATATGTAAGCAAGGTTCATACTGAGGATAATATAGCATATCCTCTGACTAAACCGCTTGCTCAACCTAAGCATGAGTGTCATACTAGGTCTATGGGGCTTAAGCATATGGGAGAATGACTTTAGGTTGTTTACTTCATGTTTACAATTGTAAAGACATTTATTATGCTTTGAATGTTTATCAATAAAAATTCGTTTCTTATTTAATCACTTGGTTTAGTATTAAATAAAATATCCAAATAATTTGTGTTTTCAAATAGGATTATCGAAAACGTTTTGATAATGGAACCCTATAAAGTGAACGGAAATCACAATTTATTTAAAGTCCCTAGTCTAAATCACTAAATTGGACATAAGTGATTTAGTTAAAAGGCTAGTATATAATTAATTGATAGCGCAGTTCCATGGGCTATGGAGACATAGAGATGTCTAATTGATTATATGGATGTATAGTTGATACATTGAGACTTGACCTAAATAGATTCAAAAAGTAGAATCGAACTACTATATTTATTGGATTCCTTAGACATGAGTATGTCTTAATAACCACAATATAATTAGTTTAACTTTGACACTGTTAAACGCCGCGCCGTAAAAGGAGGTTATAAAGGCAGTGATCAGGTGGGCTAAGAATTGAGTGGGAGTTATGGTCATACAAGAGTGGATAAGTCCTCCTATTAAATAGGAATGGTGTCTGGGCCTCTTGATGAGCGAGAACTGGAAAATTGCATGGCCATGCGAATAGGATTAAAGAGTTAATCCTTATTTGAGCAGTTCGAACTCAGCGATCAAGGAACAAAATTTGAGAATAACATTGTGTTATCAAATTTGACATTAAGTGACTTAAGGAATTTAACATTGCGCTCTTGTCTTCGAACAAGTGGGAGATTGAAGGAATATGTCCTTAGACATTCCGGCAATTACTAAATATAAATAGGAATGTTATTATGAAGATAATAAAGTTAATTATTTTAGTAATCGTATTTACTTGCTAGAGAATAAATATGATTAATAGGACAATATTGATTGGGCCGATAACTAAAATAGATTAATCCTATGAGGTCACACATTGTAGCACAAGTTGGACAAAGCAATCCAAATCCATTTAGGATTAGGATTGGGCCGGTCCAAAGGGGAATAGGAGGAGAATTAGTTCTCCTAACTAGCCTATGACTCTTCTATTATATATAGGATATAATATTAGGGTTTAGGTGATCGATTGATTAGTCAGTTTCTTTTCACTAGAGAGAGAAAGAGAAACCCTAGATCTATTCCCTAAACCGGCGCCTATACCATCAAAAGCAAGAGATTTTCTTCTCTTCCGTTCTAGCAAACGTTGGTGTTCAACTGGTGCTCGTGGACTGATTAGAGGAGCAACACTTGGGGCTCTCGGATCTTCAAAGCTTGCATACAACAGGGAAATCACGCTACAAAGGTTTGATATTTAATCCCTATTGAATGATTCATATGTTTGATTATGTTTGCGATCCTATGATAGATGTTAGGAAATTATTTCCTGAAATTCCGCTATATGCATCTATATATTCCTACAGTAAGGAGCATTCTCATGTGATCTTCCCCCTATATATATATATATATATATATATATATATATATATATATATATATATATATATATATATATATATATATATATATATATATATATATATATATATATATATATATATATATATATATATATATATATATATATATGTGCGCGCATCGAAGTGTATAAAATGTCACACCATAATACTATCCATCATATTGGTCATTCTTAGCATAAGAAAATAGGATACAAATCTATGGTACCTTCATGCTAATTATATAATATTAAATTGGAATATGCTAACACTAAACTCCAACTTTTTTTAGAATATGCTAACATAATTTAGAATATGCTTGAAGCAATTGGAGTAGTCGGAGTAATTTTCATAATGTGAAAGCGTGCCAAAATCAAGTGAAAATGAGGCTTTTTATAGGAAAACCGAGATCAGGATATCGCGTAAAGATTAAAAAACAGAGTGCACGCCGCATGCACGGCCGTTGCGCGCCACGCAAGGAGCCTGCACTCCGCGTAACGCCAATGCGCCTAGCGCAAACTGCTGGCATTTCGCTGTTTTATTGACCGCCTCAATATCCCGCGTGCACACCCCGGTGCACGGACACATTAGGTTGCGTGTCACGCAACCGCGGATCTAACCGAGTTTTATATGCATTGTTATCCGAAATTAAAATATTATTTTTATCTTTGATTACATATTATCATCAAGAATTCGGAAACCTCTTATCTAAAATATAAAATTTGATTTTTCATAATATTTTAATTTAGAAAAATATTATTAAAAATACAATTAATGAATCAGGCTTTTCGAAAACTGGCTTTAATAATAGAATTAATTTTCATGAATAATTAATTAGGCTTTTAAAAATGGGCTTGGAATAAATAAATAGATTTGTCATTCTTAAAACAATTTTGTCTTTAGCTCTTTAATTTGCTCTTCCTTTGGACCGGACCAATTAGGACGACAGTATGTTTCATCATCGAGTACTAAATTAGGGAGATACGATTATGTTTTACATATATTCTAACTCTTCTTCTAATACTGCTTGTATTATGTATTTTTATTGCTCTCATCACCCTTAATATATTTGTTAATCAAGGACCTAAATAATTATTCTCATGCCTAATAGGCACTGATTTGGTTGTTTAATGAACTTATCACAAAAATTAGTCTTTTTGTGTATAATTAACAGGCTTAGTTTAATTTTAAGGTGCATGAAATTAATTTTTTGTTTCATTATTTATTCGCATAAAATTAGACAATGAGTCGTACTAACTAGAGGACAATACTGGGTGAATTAACATGTGGTCATATTCATACCTTCATCCCCGAGCTCAATTTTGGTTCATTAACCAAATATGAAGTCATGATGAGAAAACTTACATTGGATATTGTCTCTTTTGATTGTCTCCTTTGATTTCCTAAATATCCAGTTAGGTTTATGAATCTTCCTTTAATGGGTGAATTAAAAACCTTCAATGTAGTAGTCAAGTTTGCGCTCATATCGCGTAGGTCTATAAGTCCACCTGCAATATCGGATATACGAAAACGTCGGAACAGATTTAGATATCGGATTTTCTAGAATTCCCACGCTGAGCCCCCTTCATATCATTTATTTTATATTCTTTTTTTTTAATATGTAGCATAGTCTTGAGGTGTGCTAATGTGTAACATTTTGTTAACAAATTACTTAATTTCCTTACAAGAATATTGATGACTGATGAGAAACATCCAGAAAAAGGAATCAAATTATTCAGTTACTTTATTTCATGGGTGGAAAGACATGTTTTATGATTGTGTGGAGGATACACATATGTATAAATTCCTTTTCTTCTTAATATGCTTATATATATTTTTGTTCCTTTGCATAATCAAACATAGACTTCTTAAATTTCATAAACTAAGAGTTGGTGCCAATTTCAAACTCGAAACCGCTAACATCCAAAGTCGTGAACGTAAGCCTCTTCCATTTATGCTATTACTCAACTACTATTTTTTAATTTATTTTTTCAAAGAAGGAAATAATAACATTTAAAATAATTTAACGAAAACGTTAACTTCCATCTACCTACTGCTCATTTTTCTGTTTTCCTGTATTTTACTCAACGACTTCTACTCTATTTAGTTTGTTGGGTGTTTCAACTCTCTTTGTATGTCTTTACTCTTCTCTTTTTATTTATTTTTTCAAAAAATCAGGTTTCTCTTTTTCTCGAAATTTTTGATTGATTGATTGATTGATTGATTGATATAAGAAATACCCATTAATTTCCTCTTCTTTTGGTTTTTAATGAATTTTTGATGGGGTTTTGCAGCTGGAGTGGAGAAAAGGAAAATTATACCCATTTGTTGGGAATTTGAAAGGAATATTAAGGCTAAAACAGATGCCAATCAATCTGATTGATGCTGATGGGTTACCCAGAATTCTGTTGACTGAGCCCATGGGATCATCTGCTGAGGTTTGATCCATTTTTTTAATTCATTTATTTTTGCTTTTTTGGGAAATGTGTTGTACTTGGTTAGATTGGATGTACTACTCTTTGACATGCATATATCAAATTCCTATAAATTATCCCCACTAAAAAAATTCCCATTAAGTAAAAAAAAATAAAAATTGGGTTTTGATTTTGTGATTAGGAGAAATGGGTTGAAAAACTGCTTGATCATGGATGAACAAAGCAAAGTAAAAGTTATACGAGTGATCAGAAAGCCAGTACATGGGACATTACTAATTTTAGCATAAAAATTGGCAAATTTTTTGACTTTCTGATTTGTGTGAAGGATGTTTCCTGTAGTTGGTGAAGTAGAAGGATTATAGGGTTGTTGTTTCTTAATTTTTTGTGAAAGTTTTTTTAAATTTTTATGGTTTTACTTTTAATATTGAAGTGCAAAAAATTCTTTTTGAGGTGCAGATCATGCTTAGTTATACATAAACGATTGTAAAAATGTGGACACAGTTCAGTCAGTTCTAAATTTTGTCTGATTGAAATCCGATTTAATGCTCAGTCATCGGTATATAGAAACGAGGGTCCGAACTTCCCTTTAGATTTGTGATGGACTGCTTGGTAATCAAGCAATAGTTGATTAGGAATTTAGGTTTTTATTCACAGCCAAGATTAAAACAGGGTATAGTCGAATATGGGAAAAGCTTCTTTCCATGTTTACCGACAGACGACGGTACCGAACTTTTATGGTAATGGGCTCGGGTCCTCGGAGATACAAGTAACTGACATATTTTTTGTAGGTGCTACTCTATGGGGGGGCAAGTTGTTTCTTGGAAAAATGAACGAAGAGAAGAATTGCTTTTCATGAGCAGCAAGGTAATGGACTTTTTTTTTTTTTTTGACAAATTCAAATCCTTAATGATTTCATTTTCATTTAGATCTTGAAACTTGGATATTTTATTCCTTGAAACTGCAAATCATGTTCTGAAGGATACAATAATGATGGATTTGATGTTTATGTAGTTATTACGTTGTTTTCTTTCAAAATGGTTAGTTTTAGGGTGACATGAGAGTTATTAGCCAGGAACACTAATATAGAAAAAGTTAATACTTTTAGAATTTCCATTCTGTTCATATCTGAGAGAATAAAACTGAGTGGACAAATAACTGGATTGGAAGTATCCCGGGAATAAATATGCAAAGATGACCAAACATCTTTTTTCACTTTCGGCTCCTTTCAGATCGGTGAAATGAGGATGAACATGACTTTTATCTTTTTATCAGAATGACTTATTTATTTACTTATTTATGCTTTGTTACTTGTTAACATTTGCTCTGCTACTGACTAATGGATTCAGGATGTTTTATCTCTGTCATCTTTTTCTTAAATGCGGCAAAATAACTCAAGGTCCCTGCAATAACCAAAATAGTAGTTTAATCAACTTGAAGTATGTTGATGCATTAAACATTGAGTGATTTGAAAAATGCCTTATTGATGCTCTGTGTTAAATTAGCTAAATGACATTCGCATCGTCAAAAAATATAACATAAATGACACATAAGATAAAGAAGATAATGCATGTAGCTCAAATCTAATTTGAAGAATTGGCAGGTTGGAAACTCTACCATAAGTTCTTAAAAATCTCAGAGTCTCCTTTTTTGTAGAGCATCTTTAAAGTCCAAACTTTTGGTATGTGGGATACGCTTATGCTTTTGTATTGGATTTTTGATAATTACTCATGTCCTTGTTTGGAATAGATGCCTATTACTTTCCAAAAGTTTGACCACCCTATGGCATCGGCTCATAAGATTTTAAAGTGATGGATATATCCAACTTTTTTCTGCAAGCCTGTCCAGAAATGGGCTAATACCAAAGCTAGCTGACAGTTATTTGTTTGAATCTTTATTTGCTAACCACAAGTAATGATGCTTGACAGGCCATATGGAAACCACCGAAAGCTGTCCGGGGAGGGATTCCTGTCTGCTTTCCTCAGGTTAGCCTATTGACAAGAAATCAAAATACGTATTTTTTTTCTGTAAATCTGCATTCTTATTCGCTATTTTCCTGTTGTAGTTTGGAAATTTTGGCTCACTTGAGCGACACGGATTGGCTAGAAACAGGATGTGGTCACTGGATGACTCTCCAGCACCTTTGTCTCCTGCAAATAATCAGTCGACCGTGGATCTGATATTGAAGTCCACAGAAGATGATCTAAAGACATGGTCACAGAGGTCTGCTTTTGTCGTTGTTTTACCACTTCAGATGTAAGGTAGCTTCGTGAGCCATGTCGATAATGTGTTCTAAAAATGTATTATTTTCATGCAGTTTTGAGTTGAGGCTTCGAATTTCTCTCGGCCCCGGGAAGCTCACTTTGATTCCTCGTGTTAGAAATATTGATAACAAAAGCTTCTCTTTCATGTTTGCCCTACGCAATTACCTGTCCATATCAGATATCAGGTTTGCTACAGATATTCTTTTGTTTTGAAATCTCGTTGTTTCTAAATTTGTAAATTCCGTTTCTAGAACTTCTGCAATCGTCTGGTATATGAGAGAACTGATACTTCTTGGTCACTTATGTCACCTTCAAAGCTGCACAAGTGGTCTTCACTTTAATTTTATTTCTTTTCGAAGGGATGCATGATTCACTTTAATTTGCAGTGAAGTGCGCATCGAAGGTTTGGAGACACTAGATTACCTTGATAATCTGATGAACAGAGAGAGGTACACAGAGCAGGCAGATGCAATTACTTTCGATGGTGAGGTACTTCATTAAACTTTTCTCTACCTTTTTTACTGTGTTTGCACATTAGGCATGTCAGTATATATTATTAAATAGTTCGTTTCCATTACTTTCGATCCATAACGACTACTCTATTGTAGGTTGACCGTGTCTATCTGAGAACACCGTCTAAGATTGCTATTATAGATCATGAGAAGAAGCGCACTTTTGTGCTGCGTAAAGATGGCATGCCTGATGCAGGTAAGTATATGTTTTATAATTCCGCTTCTTTTGGACCTTCCTATGTGTATCTTTAAATAGTTGGATTGCAACAAAAATAGATATCTGACCAGGCCAGTTTATCATGGTAATTATTGTCATCAGAGAATTTGCATTACCTGCGAGTCCGGATCCTCTAGAGTTTTAATAAAACTCTACAAGGTAGAGTTGTATCTGAACCATACATTTTAAAATCATGGGCTCATATTAGTGGGAGGGGAAAATTAGGGGGTGGATTTTGATGAGAATAAATAGGGGGAATTTTGGAAAGATAGTATATGAGCCATTGATTTTTTATTCAGTGGTTGATATTGCTCAAACTCTACCTTATAGAGTTATTTTTGAACTCTAGAGGATCCAAACACCATTACCTGCTTACTGTTGGTTAACAAACCTACCTTAGGCTTGGCCAAGAAAATACTTGGTACTTCAAACAGATTAGAACTGAACAGTAAAAGTTACTGGCTGTGGTATTTTAGGATAACTACCAAAGAAATTGCTCAACGCTTTAAATGATTTGGGTTATCACTTATCATTTTTCACATTAACATATTCCCTCCTTCCATAGTTACTAATCACTAATACAGTAGTTATAATACCTCTGTAACTTTTATGTTCTTCCCATTTGCTTTGGGGAGTTACCAATGAAGACGGTTAACGGTGGGACCATTGAAATCACATAGGACAAACAAAAAAATACAACCCAAAAGCAACATTGGCAAGAAAAAAAACCAGAGTGCTATCTTTAGAATGAAGTCACATTTCCCAAAATGATTTTGGTTTCTGATTATATATATGCCCTCAAAATTCTTGTGAGGATAGATACTTGACATAACACAACTTTTATGAAAGGATATTAGTGAAATCTTATAGTATCAACCATTATGAAATTTAAGGACAATGTGGCAACCAACTTTTAGCAGAGGAGTACGTCAGAATTAGGTGAAAAAACAAAGAAATACAATGGGAATCCTATTGATTGTATAAATCATGGCTATGCAAAAATGTCATTTATATAGGGCTACAGCGACATTGTCTTTTCTTTTTTGTCTAACTTGCTTTTAAATGACAAAACACAACCTATGATCTCTGCATGTTGTAAGCTTCAGGATAGTTTGTGTAATATCTCCATTGGACCTTTACAAAACTCCTTGTTTTGTGGTGAACAGCTGTTTGGAATCCTTGGGACAAGAAAGCCAAGGCTATTTCTGACTTAGGAGATGAGGACTACAAATCCATGCTCTGTGTGGATTCAACCGCGGTTGAACCACAGATCGTCTTGAAACCTTCAGAGGAATGGAAAGGCTATCAAGAACTCTCAACTGTATCTTCAAGTTATTGCAGTGGGCAGCTGGATCCTCGGAAAGTGCTTTATGGCTTTACCTGAGTACATCCCAAAAAGTTAGCTCTTGATACGTTACAATTTCTGCTCCTTTTTTACATCCGCAGAGATTATTTTGTTATTATTTGTATTCTGGCAGCTCATACGGCGATCTTTTTCTGTGGACTATCTATTACAATGAAATCATAAAATGATAAACTATAAGCAGATTGATGCTAGTCTTGTAAGATCTATAATATATATGAGTGCTGGTCAGTAACCAGGAGTTCGAAAAGAAAGAATTGAATCGTATGAAAGTGTATGCTTTAAAATTCAGGGGAGATTAATTGCAGGAGGAAGCTATCTACAGATTTTTAGTATACATTGCATCATTTGAACTGTTACTTTGTATCTAAGATGTCATCAACATCGGCTCAAAGCTGGAAAAGTGGAAATTTATCCGGTTGATCCGAATTAGACATCTGCCAAGTGCCAAGTAACAAGTGCCATGCAACAATAATTTTCTTCTCATGAATCTGAAAAAGTATTGTTTGGTAAAGTCCTGAGAATCAAGTTTTAGGCCAAATACATGGGGATACGAAACTCAAAACAATTTTACAAGAAGCCCAAATCTGTTTGGGGAAATAGGAGTAGAAACACCACAAGCTTTGGAAGACAAAGTTCCCTCCCTTAAGCAACGTCTTCTCACCTTTGCTCGATATGACGTCAAAAGATTTATATCCCGAGTAATTTTCCCATTAAATCCTACTCCTCCATTTTTTAATTGCTACATTTTCCATAAATAATGGAGGTTTCTTTCCATGGCCCACCAAAAATTATAATATTTCCCTTTATTTTTTTCATCTTCCTACATAAACTCCCAGATATTTGTTATTTTCCCATAAAGTTATGGTTTGCACCATACGTTTTCCCCATTCCTAAATATTTGTGCCCCATAACAATATAGTAAGTAATTAAAGACGCATGGAGTAATTCTTATCCTATGCAGGAATCCTCAACGAATCTCCTTACCTTTTAGATTGCACCCCTTTCTACTGTAAGGCCTTGTTATTTGGACTGAATAAATGGAAATTCAGTTCAATTCAGCTAGGTTCCTCACGGTTTTAATACAGTTCAGTTTAGACAAATTAATTTCAACTCAATTCAGTTCAGTTCAGTCCAAAACAAGGCTTAAATCCCCTTAGAGACCCTCAACAACACCTTAAATATTTCTCCATCGCCATTCCATTTGACAATATAACTTCAATCCTAAAAGAGTATCAAATTTAACATACCATGAGCTTTTCAACCATAAAAGAATATAATCCAAATGGGCTATCTCCAAGACTCCAACAAAAAGTGTTGTGCTCATCCTCACCTCGTTCTCACCCTAAACCATGCCATCATCCCAACCCCACTGCTCGATTAGGCCATTCTGGAATTAGCGGGTGAAATAAGACACACCTACTCACTTAACTTGCCTTGGACTCCCACTCATATTCAAAACAAACTAAGCTAGGCTATCTTGCCTTTCTAATTCAAGAAGAAGGAGATGAGCCCTTCACTGAATTGTCTCTGCTGAAGATCAAATCCTGCATTCTTCATCCATCTTTTACTCACTCGGCCCTATAAAATATGCTTATATATGCTAAAGAGGACATCTTTACTCCCTACCTCCCGCAACTCCATGATATGATTCACCCTTTCTAGAGTGATGTGAATGATTTTATAGTGGCTCCTACATAACGAGATAAAAGTCAACTTTAACGAGATGAACTTACTACCAAATCTTGGCTGACCCATCAACCTTCTTCCTCACTGGGTGCTCATAGTGTGTTCATGGTGGCTCTAAGAGAAAGGAATAAAAGTCAACTCCGACAAAATGAACCTACTACCAATTCTCCGCTGGTGGGTGGACTGCACACCCTTATTTCCCTCACCTGAGGCTCATAGTCCTTCTCTGCTTCATGGCTTTAACATTAATAGTCCTCAACAACACATACGCACTTCCCTTCGTAAAAATTTCACTGTCACTGACTCAACAACTAACGCTCTAGGTACACTACATTGAGGAAGGAGGGGTTGATGAAGGAATATATCCTTAGACATTCTCGACAATTAATAAATATAAATAGAAATTAATTATAAAATAATAAAGTTAATTAGTTTAGTAATCATATTTGCTTCTAGAATTGTTTGGGCTCACAAATAATACAGTGGGTTCCACCAAATGGTCAACCTAACTCATCAAGGAAAAGTTCATACGATCATAAGGCATAAAAAATCGTCTCATTACCTGAAAAGGGATACACCTTTCCCAAAGGATGGGATGTTCCCCTTTTCGGTTTTCCTATTCGGGAATTTCCATTAATTTAAAAGATATAAGTCCTATTAATATATAGGTATTTAATTCTCACCTAAAAATATAGAGTATCTCTCTCTACAATCACTGCTTTCTCTCTCTACCTCATTCACATCTGACTTGAGCGTCGGAGGGGCGTTTCCAGAAACACCCCCGGGCCAGTTTAACCGTGCAGGATTGTTGGAAACAAGGCTTTTCGGAGTTCTAGACCTTCTCGGATATTAAGACTCTCAGCACTATTCACATATTTGACTAGTTTCTAGGCAGAAACAAGAATAAATATGATTAGTAAGACAATAATAATTAGGCCTATAACTAAAATACATTGATCCTATGAGGTCACACATTGTAGTACAAGTTGAACACAATAACACAATCCCATAGTGGGCCTTATGTTGGTTGGCCATAAGGGAGGAAATGGAGGATAATTAGTTCTCCTAATTAACCAAGACTTCTTCTATTATATATTGATATAATATTAGGGTTTAGGAATCACGTTATAAAGCAATATCTTTACACCAAAAGAGAGCATATAACCCTAATTCCTCCCCTTGAAACCGGCGCCTATCACCACCAAAAGTAAGAGATTTCCTCTTCCGTTGTAGCATACAATGGCGCTCAATTGGTGCTCAACTAGTGCTAGTGGACTGATTAAAGGAGCAACACTTGGGGCTCTCAGATCTTCAAATCTTGCATACAACATGAAATTCACGCTACAAAGGTTGTACATCTAATCCTTATTGATTGATTCATGTGTTTGTTATGTATCTGATCCTATGATAGATATTAGGAAATAGTTTCCTGCAATTCTGCTATACAAGCCCCATCCCCGCCCGCCCTGCTTTTCCTCCTTAGACATATCCTCCTATCTATTAAAAGAAACATATTATATATTAGAAAATTTATTATAAGAATCCATGTTACATTATTAATAATCTTATTTTGCAAATTGTAATATGGGTTTTGAGCCTTTGACCCATAGTTGAAGACTCTAGACTAATGAAGCAGGTATGGGTACCCATGTGGGTGTAGGGCAGGTATGAAGCAGATAAGAAGTTGGTGTGGTACTCATGTGGGTGGTGGGGTCGGGATAACGTACTCGCTGGGGCGGGGGATGGGTATGAAAATTTCCCATGCAATGGGTGGTGGACTGTGGATATGAGGATGGGATTTTTAGGCGCGTGCGGGTATGGAGAGAGCATCCTCCGCACCCTCCCCGCCTCGCCCAATTGACGTCTCTATTCATTGTATTCATTGATGCCTCAACACGATGGTCACATATAACTCTTTTGTCACTTAGAAATGTTGTTTTTGCAAAACTTCTTGCTCAAATTATTCAATAGAGAATCAATTTCACGGTCATGCAATAAAGAGACTTTACAATGTAAGGCAATTCACATACCAAACATTTAATGACTATTGTATGTCAATTGGAATTATCATGAACACCATGTGACTCATGTTCACACACAAAATGGTCTAGCCAAATCATTGATTAGGAAATTACAAGTAATTGCAAAACCATTATTGAGGAAATTAGAGTTACTTTCAAATGTGTAAGGGTCATGCTATACTAAATGTAACATCAGTAATTCTCTCAATTACAATTAGTCTTAGGTTGAAAACCAAAAGTCTCACACTACAAAATTTTCGAATGTGTTGGGGTTGGGTATATCCTGATTGCTTCACCCGAACCCACAAAAATGGGTCCACAAAAAAGGTTGGGAATATACGTTGGATTTTGAATCTCTATCCGTTATTAATATATCTTGAACCAACCATAGGTGACTTATTCACGGCTAAATTTGTTGATTGCCAATTTATTGAGACGATATTTCATCCTTGGAGGGAGAAAACTGGACCCACAATAGAAAAAAAAAATTAGAAATCACATAGAAGGCAACACCATTGTCATTTCTAGAACCACGAAGAAATTCGTGTGAACTAACAAGATGTTAAGAAAATTGTTCATTTAGAAAGTGTTGCAAACCAATTGTCCTGCATTCTTTGGATATTAAATAGGTGACAAAATCGCACATACCAGCAAAGAATGCCCTTTGCACGCATCAAAATTTCCACTGAAAATAAGGCATTAATTTGACAATGAATCTATCGCTCGCCGTAAGTGGGGCACCTGGATCTAAAGATTCAAAACTGAGAAAAACGAAAAAAAAAACATGATAAGTTAGCAAATGAAATAAAGATGGTTCATCCAACAAAAAATTGTGAAAATGGAGATGAAGATACAGATGTTCTAAAAGACGAGGAATATGAAAGAATGTTATCATGGATGAGATCTTTGCTTACTCCATAGTGGTTAAAATATCATATGACAAAAAGGATTTAGAATCAAAGATAGTTGATGAATGTCGCCTTAGAAGATTGGCAAAAATGGAAAGAGGCAATTCAAACAAAACTAAAATCACCTGAAAAGCGTAAGTTATTCGACCAAATAACTCATACACCAAAAAGTGTAACCAATAAGATATAAATGGGTATTTTTAAGAAAGCACAATGAGAAAAATGACATTGTTATATACAAGCAAGACTTGTCGCCCAAGGTTATTCTCAATTGCCAAGGATAGTTTATGATAAGACATATTCTCTGGTATTTGATTCAGCAACTCTAAGATTTCTAACAAGTCTGCCAATTTAAGACATATTACAAATGCGACTTTATGAGTTAAAACAATATAGTAGAATGTGGTATAACCGCCTTAGTGAATGTATTTTGAAAGAAGGATTCTAAAATAACCCAATTTGTCTAGTGTATTCATCAAAAAGTCTCAATTAGGCTTTGCCATGATTGTAATTTTATGTTGGTGAAATAAATATCATCGGAACCCCTAGAGAACTTGAAATAACTTCAAAATAATTAATGAAATAATTTGAGATGAAAGATATAGGGAAGACAGTTTTATTTTGGGCTTCAAATTAAACACTTGAAAAACGGAGTTTTCGTTCATATGTCCAACTGTATATAACAAATTCTTAAACGTTTTTACATGGATAAAGCTCATCCACTAAGCTCTCGAATGATAGTTCGATCTTTAATTAATACATTATAGATGATCCATTCCAATTGTGAGAAGAAAAAGAGGATATTATTGGTGCTAGAGTACCATCCTTAAGTGCAATTAGTGCTTTAGTGTACTTAGTTATGATTTCTTCCCACTAGGTTTTTCTAGCAAGGTTTTAACGAGGCAACTAGATCTAATTTTTCATATATGAATTATGATTATTCAAGGAGGAGTGTTGAGAACACTATATAGATAAGTCAATAATCAACCATACTACTTGGTTGTATACTTGTATTACAAGTAGTATTTTATGGATACTTTCATGTGCAATATTGGTGTATATATATATATATATATATATATATATATATATATATATATATATATATATATATATATATATATATATATTTTGGGTCCCTTTCTAACCCCAGTAGAGATTTAATTTCTCCTCGCTACCTCGCACAAGGCCACTCACCCGAGGGCCAACAAGCCCCACACCCCCCTCCCCCAACAATATTGAAATTTTGCTTCCACCAAGATTTGAACCCTTGGCCTCCCACGAGATAGGAAGTTCATACCATCGACCCAGCGGTCGCCTTAATATATGGTGTATATATTACCACATTTGTAAATTAACTAAAACAAGAATACTTGTAATTCTTCTACTCTTTTCTATACTCATCAGTTTCACCCTTAACATTTCTCAATAAATTTCATAGCATTTATCATGTATTTAATAAAAACTTGGTTTTACTGAAAAGAAAAAAAAATTAAGAAAAGAGATGGTTCCCACCTCCTTTAACCCATGGCCCCATACATCCATCTCATGACTAGAATGTATTTTGGTCACCTTGGAATTTTGTATCCATTCTTGTTATTCTCATCCATGGCCATACATCCATTCGTGATCACCGCCGGTTCAGGTTTTTGGTTTAATAAATGAAGTCATATGATATAAAGAGTATAATTAACTTAAAACTAATCATACTTATACTAAACATGTTAATTTTGAAAACGAAAACTACAAACAGAAAAGGATAATGAACATACCCTAAATATGTCAAACATGTTTCCTCCGACCGCTGGTCTCAACATTTCCTAACTCGGGAAATGGGCTACTAATTTCAGAGAGTAGAGTTCCTACATATTGGCAGTTGACATAATCACATAATAGCTACTGTTGAGTGTCATCTCCATATGCTAATCTGCCTATCTCCTCCCACCTCCTCTCCAACCAAAAAACACACGTATAGGAAAAAAGTTTCACGGGCCATATACTTAGAATGTAACAAACTAAAACAAGTGCACTTTGAATTCAAAACAAATCTTCCAATCTGCCCGAATATAAACTGTGTAATGCTGACGAAGCAACGGTAAGGGTGAACAAGAAAAACTATATATTGGGACCTGGAAGTGATTCATCTTTAAATCCACCAAATCATCCAGGTCCATCCCTACTTTTAGGGCTATATTAGCAGTCACCTAGAAACCAAATGCGTGGGTTTAAGAATTATTGTATACACCTCACTGCAAAAAGCTAGTCATTCACACACGACACAACTAACTGTAAGTAGACATCTTGAGAACCTAAGCCGACCTCCTGAAGATGCTATAAGCCACAGCAATAGTAGCCACTGACCCAACAACAGCAGCAGCCATTAGAAGATCACTTTGCTCCCATTTCCCTGCCCAACCTGGCAAGCACACTATCCCTTTCTTGCAAGGCCCCTCCATAGTTTTCTTTAGATTTACTTCTCCAGCTTCACCATTCGCGACAGTCTCATCCCTGCAACATGAAACTGCATTTGGACCCTGACAACAGCCTGTGGTTCTTTCCTTAACCTCATTTTCAGTCTCCTGAGACTTCTCTACTGTTTTCTCTTGAATATTTTCAGTTAGGGGTTTGCTCACTTCTTTCTCAGGAGCCTCAACTTTCAATCCCATTTGACCCCTGAAAGTAGTAATTACATGTCAAAGATAGATAAATTAAACACACCTCACAGTGAAATACTCCCTCCTCTTGATAATAGAAAGCACCCATCTTTTTCGATCATTAAATTTTATAACGTTACGATCAAATTACAAACACTTTCACATTTTTCTATACCTTATTTTATCAATATTAACAATCAATGTTCGATCTCAAAATGCATATACCGTGTCTTATATCATGAAGTTGAAGTAAAATTCAGCAGCAGCAAGCCAGCATGAAAGAAACACGCTACCAGATAAAGTATCTAACATAACACATAAAACTTAACATACCTCCATAGCTTTTCTATGATTTCTCCCTTGCCAATATGCACGTCAAGCAAGTCCTGCACATCAGATGGAGTGACATAACCGTACCTGCAAGCCAAGAACAAGCAACTAATAAGACCCAGACACCATATCACCTTAAGCGATGAGAAAGTAAAAGAAAATAAACAAGTGATACTAGTATCTTACCAATCCCCAGTAACCTTTCCCTCAGCATTTGTCCCAAAGATGATCAAATTTCCAGCATACTTGTGACCCCCAACATGAGAACACGCACTCACAAAAACTTGATCATTCAAACCCCTCGATCCAATCTCCTCCTTGAACTTTTCAATGAGGACAGGACCACAGACACCACACCTTTTATCTCTGTTAGCATGGGCACAAACAAAAACGTATGCACCAACCAAGGTCTCAGGCACTTGAGAAGCCCATGTCTTACCATTCACAAGAACATCATCCACAAATGCATCCACGTCTGCCTCCTTCAAACCCCTACAATCAGCAAAAGTTGCAATTGACAAAGCTGAAGAGGCAATAATGAAGAAAATTGTTTAAAGAAATTAAACATTAAACATATGATGAAAATCACATGGGTAACTATGCACTGCAAATTGATAATAATCATTGCTTTCTATCATCAAATACATGCTCCTACAGAAAAACCCAACATGTAAATTAAAGCTCATAAATGACGTTACCATCATTAAAAAGTTAGATAAGTGAAGAATTCATTGTAGATTTTCTTTACCTGTATTTGGCCATCTCTGGGAAAATGTACACATCACCGTCTGAGCATTCACTTCCATTGCATCCCCCACATATGGTTAGACGAGTCTGCATGGAGAAAAATATCACAAGCATGATCAGGGGATGATTAAAAGGTGGGATGTAGAGCAGTAATTTCATGATCCCTTCATAGGTGATTGCTCTACTTTAAAATAGCAGACCCCAAATTAAGTATTCGAAACTCTAGCTAGTACGGAAAGCCGAAGATATAAAGTGAGATCATTAACTGGTTATGATTAAAGTACCCATGCTCGAGAGCTATCTCATCTTATTTACACCCCTAAGAGGAACTCCCTGATCAATTTTGTTGCTAAATTGCTGAACACCCTAGAAAATTCAATTCACATCCCCTAACATAATTTCTTTCATCCAAATCTAAATATATTTCATCAAAATCTCAAAATCATATAAACTACCAGAAAACAGGATGTATCTACAACTTCCCGTTTAATAATGTAAAATCGGAATTTATAAATTATATTGTCACAACAGTGGGAAAAAATGAAGAAAGACCAAATCGAACAAATTGTATTGATGTATGAAGCACTAGAATCCAATGTATATTTCTCTTTTGAAAATGGTGACAAATGGTGATACTACAAGCGCCTGCTAGTTCATTTCCGGGATAAACAGTAGAAAATATATCTCAAATCTTCAACCGTATATTCGACAATTATGATTGCATATTTAGATGGTTCCGATTGTATTAAAGTAAATTAATCACGAATGTATATTTAACTTTTTACAACTATATATTAGTAGCATTTTTAATAACGAAAACCCTATTTGACTTACAAAATTTGTTCATCCTAAATATGAACTTAACAAATTCTTGATACTTCGCATGACCATAATAAGTCTCCCCGAACATCATACAGATAGAAAACTCATATAAATGGGTAGCACATCAACGGATAAGTCAAACCACATAAATTTGTTCAATTGCATATTTTATTCCGTTTATCCGTCGGTTCATCTCCAAGATAAACAGAACAAAACATTCCTCCAATCTTCAATTCTATATCCAACAACTACGACTGCATATTTATATTGTTATGAAAGTAAATCGAATCGAGTCATGACTGTATACTTAACCTTTTACGACTGTATACTAGTAGCATTTCAATTACGAAAAGGCCATTAGATTAACAAAGAATTCGCAAGTTCTCGATACCACGCAAATTGATAACAAGTCAAAACCACAAACACAAACAAAACGTTATACAGATCCAATAAATGGACAACAAAAACAATAACAACAAGAACACTAAAATTAAACGCGAGTAAGAAGTAGTAACCTTAAGAGGAATATCATCCTTACGAGCTTTGAGAGCAGAGGCGAGAAGCTTGGGAAGTGGATCGGCATCAGAGTTGTCAAGAGAAGAAGGCCAAGATTCAGGGTTTTTGTAGCAAAGGAAAACATGGCGATCGTAAGAGTCAACGGTATTGGCAAGGGAGAGAGAGAACATCTCCGGACGATCAAATCCGTAGTTTACGGAGTCTTCGGCAGCCATTGAAGAAGGTCGAGATGAGGTTGAGAAGAAGAGTAGATTTGCGAGAGAAAATGAAGTTGGGAGGGAGAGAGAGAGGAGGAGGAGGTGATGTTGTCTTTGTTGCTGCTGTAGCTTATGCAAATGGAAATGGATTGTGTTTGTGGTTGTTGAAAATATCTGAAATGGACGCCTTCCACATCCAAACGCCAAACGCATTTTTGCCTTCTTTCTTCTACTTTTTTTTTATTTTATTTTGTGGAATTAAATAAGGTCTCTCCGACTTCTGTTTTTTTTTTTACTTGTTCCATTTATTTATGTGGACTATGTAAACATGTTATTTTAATTTAATTAATCTTGTTAACTATAATTTTTATAGGTGATACGTGCATAATAAATTATTGAAAAATGATGGTAACTTTTCGTCATAAATGGGTCACATAAATAGAATTACTCTCTTTAAGGTAAAAACTACATATACAACTATCATTCCTACCAGACGGTCCCCTTTCGCTACATAATTAATCTAAAACACAGTTGAGACGGTCCTAAACTCGTCCAGTCCTGGGTTAATCCTGGTATCCGAGCTAAAAAAACACCGGGGGGTAGGATCTGCCGATATTGAGTCTAAAACAGTCTAAATACTCATACTAGTACTACTAATTGTGCTAAAAACCAATTTTGGGTTCTTATTTCGTCATTTAGTAACTTTCGTTTTTTAGCTAAACTGATGAACTTATGCATTCATATGATACGTATAACTCATTACTATTAGGATAGTTTATGTTCTGTTTATTTAAAAGGAAATTTATTACCTTTATATGTACTAAGTTTAGTTTAACTATCTAGTGTTACTACTTTTCACTAAAAGTTACCTACATCATATAGTATATAATTTTATGGGATTAAGTGTTGGTCAGACGTTGGTCAGCCCTTGTTAAATTAGTTGGTCAGCGATTAAGAGGAGAAAAGGTGGTCCCGGTAAGGGTGGTACCATTGGTCCCATTTATATGCATCTACTTAACTGCTTTATGCACTAAATTTTATTACTTTATGATCATGGCTACTTTTTGTAGAAAGTTGTTCTCACATGATAGTAATAACTCAAACATAGTACATAGTAAAGAGATATTTTTTCCGATTAATTTTCAAAACTGGACTGTACCTAAAAAATATGTAGACGTTATCTCTTTTCCTTCTATCAATGTTATTACAAAAAATAATAATGAGAAAGAATTTTTATTTGAACTTATAGATAAGATTAATGATACATATATAAAAAATATATATTCTAAAACTAAAAGACATTATTTGTAAAGAAGAAAACCCCACAAGAACTGAACCCGTTACTTTATCAATAATATTTGACCAATATCCAACTCCTAATATTTTCAAACAAATTACAACTACAGATTTACAAACTGAAGTTAATACTCTTAAATCTCTATTATATAAGTGAAGGGGGGAGGAAGATGGTGTCCCCTCACAAAAAGTCTAATATACCCTTAATGATTTTAATTGCCATATAACATTAAATAGTATTTTCTTCTTCCTACTTGCTATATATAATGAATAAGTTAATAATGAAATTGAATTTCAAATTTCAATTAAATATTAAATTAAGGAGAATGATTTTCTCTTCTTAAATGTGTGTAAAAATTTATGATCAAAAATTAAATTGGCAATATAACTTGATTGAAACAATCCGTACAAAAAATAAAACTTGAATTTCATATTCAAATTATAATGATAATATTTTAAAACCTAATTGTTGATTATTATTCGGTAATCTCTATTATATAAATCAAACTCTTCCACTTTATTAATATTCAAAGATTGAATTTGATACACAAATACTTCCACTTTATTTGAGCACAGGCTTTCTTATGCTTTGTATTTATTTCACTTATATAATAGAGATTTGAATAATGATAAACAAGTAACTAAAAAAAACAACGAAACATTGATTTAAGAAAAATATATTGAAAAAATTAAAAATCATTACAAATATTTGTTCCAATCAATTTTTTTGTAGCACTGATGAATAACTAATTGAGAAAAAGAATGTTGATATGACACGCACGCATAGCGTGCAAAAAATACTAGTCACAAGTAAAAGAGATTTAGGGACAATTATTGAAATTCAAAACTAAAGATTTAGAACTTCAAACTAGAATAGCTTTATTAGAATCAAATAATAATCAAAACTTCAAACTTACCTCCTATTCAAATTTCATCTCAAGACCCTAATGACGATCAAATAAATGTTATAGATAGAATAAATTTTCAAAAATGGTATATTCTCATTTCACTTAAAATAGGTAATGATTTTCACTTAAATACTATAGCCTTACTGGACAGTAAAGCTGATCAAAATTGTATAAGGGAAGGACTAATTCCTAGCATCTTTTACGAAAAAACAACAGAAAAATTACATAGTGCTAATGGTGAACCATTAAAAATAAAATATAAACTTTCAAAAATGCATATATCAGTAATCAAGGTTATTGTTTTAAGAATACATTCATTTTAGTAAAAGATATAAATAATGAAATAATACTTGGTACTCCTTTTATTACTCAAATTTATCCTTTTTCAGTTGATCGTACTGGTGTTCATACTAATATTATGGGAAAGAAAATATCTTTTCAATTTCTTGCCCCAGTATATCAAAAAGATTTAGCTATATTACAATCCTCATCTATATTTCAACAAGTAAATACAATAACTAATAAGGAATCTCAAATATCTCTTTCGTTTAGTCTCCTTGGTCGGCAAGTAAATTATTATCCTTCAAGATGTTCTTCTTTGGAAACTTGTGCAACGATGTCCGAATCTAGTATTCCGAACCTGAGCTTCGTTCCAAACCTGTAGAAAAAGGGACCCACCCTGGAGGTTTGGGTGGTGGTTCCCCCTCCGAAGCTTAAGTCAGATATCATGAGTAAAAAGGTAAAAGTAGAGATAGAGAGAAAGTGAGAGAATTTTGACAGAATAAGGGCACACTGTTCAAAAAGTTACATTTCTCCGGATTTCAAGGGGAGTATTTATAGTGTTTGGGGTCTGATTGCTGCCTTTTGAAGTTACCCAAAATTGAGGGCACCTGATTGGCTAGGCAATCAGAATGTGACACGTGGCAGGCGTTGATTGGGAGTTGATCATCAACCAATCATATGCAGCCATTTAATTGAGATTTGGGCCCTGAATATTCTTCAGGCCAAAAGGTGGACTTTTATTCCTTTCACAGTAAAAGCTTAGGGTTTTAACCATTTGTTTACTCCTTTTGATGAGACACGTGGATGGTCCTGATGGATCTATGTGTCCCCAAGAGAATCGCCGATTATTTAGACTACAACATTTACCCCTAAAAGGGGATTTTACCGTTGGCCTTAAGACGGTTAATACCCTTTTACTTGAGGAAGTTACTTCTTTTTCAAAAAGACAAGCCGCACCATTTTCTTGTATTGCCGGTCATTTTTAACCGGTTCAGGAGGTTTTTCACCCCCCTATACATAAGTTCTTTTGTCCTTACTTCAATCATTTCACACCTTGAGAGAATTTTTCTAGAGAGAGAGGCTCTGCATCTTTTCTAGTTTTCTAGAGAGAGAGTGAATTCATCCAGCTTTCACTTTCTTCTCCGAACGTCCAAGCGCTCATCAGGTATCCTTTCTTTCTTCTTTGCTCTCCTTTATTCTTTATTTTTTCTTAAAAAATCAATAAAATGGATTCCTCTTCTTCGTTAAATAATCCCGGCCATTCAAGAGTTTGTCTTGACACTAGAACCGATAGTATTTCTTCTTCCGCACATTCTAGAGTTGGGCCTATTCTAGCCGATTATGTATATATTTATGGGGTTGGCCGACAAAGTCAGACGACCCAGTCTTTACCTGTGCAGGGTAATCTGGCGCGCGTCAAGCAAACGACCCGTCTAAGACGAAGAATAATTCTCCCTACGTACAGCTCTGACATGGAGGAATCTACTGGACGAGTTCCAGAAGAGACGAGGGAAACCCAAAGTGCTCAGCCATTGGCCAGGCCTACTTCCCCTAGCCACAGTAGGGAAGAAAACCTCGAAGCAAGTCCCGAGCCCAGTCCGTCTGGTACGGAGGTTGAAATGGAAGAAGCCGACGAAGGCAATAATTAGGGTGATTCCAGCACCGCTGAAGAATCGGACGATCCCTCCACTACTTCGTCTGAAATTAGGAGACGCTTAGGTCCCCTCTCTGACCCTAGTTTTATTTTAGCCAACCGTAGGTGGTTAGAGAAAATTGGCCCTCCAACTTCTTATCTTCTGTCATGCTCATGTTGGGCTACTCTTTTGTCATTCCAAATAAATAGGCTACAATTTTAAGCGCTCCCAGGAACCACTTCGCTGTCTACAAGCTAGCCTTGGACGCGGGGTTGAGATTTCCCCTTCATGATTTCATCGAGCAAGTGCTAAGGCATTACAACATCGGCCATAACCAACTGGCGCCGAATGCCTGGCACAACATTCTTACTTTTATAGCCGTCTGTGAGCTGCACGGCCTGGCCTTTTCTCTACCGGCCTTTACTCAGATACACTATGTATTTAAGATTCCGAAGACGGTGGACGGAGCTTGGTTCAGTGTTTGTAACCGTCCGGGGTTTCTCACTGCCTGGGACAAGCCTTCGAAGATGCACGAGTGGAAAGCCGATTTCATCTTTCGAGCTGCCAATGATTATATTGCTGAGGGGTACCACGTCCATAGCCGGGCAGCAATGAATACTGGACGGGGGATGTCTTTTTTGGAGTTAGAGGATAGGTTTGACGAAGAGGTGGTGGAATATTTCAAAATAAAAGAATATTCCAGACCAAATCATTCATCCTTTAAAGGGCCAGCTAACTAGATTCCTTTCAAGGAAATGTTTTTTGATGATAACTTCTTGGTCGCCGCTGGCTTGCGGTTGGCCGGGGACAAAGGTATAACTTCAAAAACTCTCAAGTAAACCGTGCCGTCTATAGTATTTATCTTACTAATCTCTTGGTCTCTTTTTGCAAAAGTGGCCAGAGCACTCCTAAAAAAGTCTTGGACGGGTGACATCAGTATGTCTAAGTTCACCGACAACCTGTGGAAGGAATTTACCAAGACGGGGACCGATAAGAGGGCCGAGACTATGGTAAAATTAAATAATTTTTTTTGACGCCCGTCTAGAGTTGTTAGACGTCTTTCATGGTTCAGACGAGGGTCCTTCACAGAAGGAAAATGTCTGGCCTTAAACGTTGGCTCTACCAGCAGCGGGCTCTGGACGAAGGTTCCTCGGAGAAGGAAAGCGGCCATAGCTGGCCGGTCTCCTTCCGTGAGAGATCCTCGTCTAACACTTGATGCTAATCTCGGACGAGGATCCTGTTGACGGGTTAACCTCGTCCAAAGACTGACTGTAGTTCATGGACGAGGGTCCTTTGAAAAAAGAAAACGTCTAAAGTTGGTCGGTTTCCTTCTGCAAGTGGTCTCCGTCCAAGATCCGAGGTTGTCCTTGTCAATGAGGATTTTCGGACGAGGGTCCTTCATAGAAGGAAAGCGGCTAATCTTGGCCGGTTTCCTTTTGTGAATGGTCTTCGTCCAAATCTTGAATGAAGTCCTCTGGACGAGTACACTTTGTAAGTTGGTCTTCGTCTTAAGAGAGGGTGTTTGATTTTTTGGCCGTCTTTCTTTAGCAAGCAACCAAGGCCTGAGAATTTTTGAATTTGCTACTTGCTTTTGGCAGTACACATTTTTGACTTGATATTATTTGTTTGCACAGAAGAATGCCCCAACGAACAAGACACCGCTTGGGAAGTCTTCTTCGTCCAAAAAGAGGCCTGCTGCGGCTGGTGATCAGCCCTCGGCTAAAAAGCCCAAGGGCTTTGTGGCCAAGAAGAAGAATTAACGGCCGTCCGTACATAAGACAACTCCGACCAGCCAGGGGACCGGAGAAAAGCTTATCCCGCCTCCAGTGGGTAAAGCTTTGAAGGTGGACAAATCGTCCACCGATGCTCCTACCTTGGGAGAGAAAGGGCTTGTCTCTACCCTTCTCACTACTGATTAGTTGGACGAAGCTGCTCAGCCTGAGGTCCAGCCGGATAAGGCTATGGTACTGATGGATCAGCCGGACTCGACTGCTAAAGACGGATCGGCCTTCAGCGGGGCGGTCGCTCAGCTGGTGGCTCTATTACCGTTATCTGTTAGATCCGCGTCTTTATCTTCGGGTGAGTCATACTACCCCAACATAGTTAGGACGCTGCGGGTTAGTGGACGCTCAATGAGTCCGTCCAACAGACAAGCAGTAGTCTTTCCCATCAAGAGAACTGACTCCCCCCCTTTTTACATAAGAACAAAGGATCAGCTTCAGCTTCTACTGCTCTGCCAATGGACTCAGACGATGAGTCTTCTACTGCCTTTGCTAAAATGTCAAAGGTTGAACGAGAGAGGCTCAAACAGGAGTTGTTCAAATGCTTCCCTAAGTCCTACATAAAGGGCTTGAGGGGGAGCATCGTCTGGACATGTGGGCTACATGTCTCAACTTGCTGCCGAGGTACATCGCATTGCTGTTTTTATTTTGGTACTTGTAATTTTTTTGTTTTTTTTAACTCGTCTACTGACTCATTTGATCTTCGTTATTTTAGCTTCTTGCTCGCATCATCGTAACTGAAGACTGGGCGAGAGAGCTTTGGAAGGAGAATAATCACCTCGTCCATCAAGCTACAACGGTCGGGGACAAGGCCATGTACGACTGTCAGCTGCTGGAGACTAAGCACCGTCAATCTCGGGAAGCCTGGGAGAAACGGTCGGCCGAACAGGAATCCGACATCAAGAATTATCTCGTCAAGATCAACGAACTTCTTGAGGAGAAGAAGCAATGGCAACTGGCCATGAACACAGTTTTGGCCGAGATGAAGGAGGAGAGGAATACTGCTCTCGTGGCCGCCACTCAGCTCAGAAGGGATAACCTCCTTCTAAGTGCCCAGAACGATCGTCTGAAAGAGGAGGCGACCAAGGCTTTCTACGACGCCAAGGAGGCTCTCAATGAGGTCAATGAGATATCCAAGGGTTGGACCCTAAAGGCCTTTGAGATGCTGGCCGTGTCCGAGGAAGTTCCTCGCTTTGAGCGCCGCTTGCTCTTTCAGGAGAGCCTTCACAGGGCGATGGTGACAGCTGAGGAGCCTTCTACCTTCCTTGATTCTTCAGACGAAGAGGTGGAGGATGAAGAAGAGTCTCTCAAGAACGGCCAGGAAATCCCCGAGGACCAACCCTCCGGCCAAGATACTCCTCCTGCTGAATAGGGTGCCTAGCTTTAGGCTTATTTTTCTATGTATCTTGGCTGATTGCCACCTCTTGTAGCTTGGTTCTTCTTTTCTATAGATCAGGTTGTAATCGTTTTGGACGAGTATTTAATGAACGACCTTTTGTTTAACAATATTTATCTTTGGTCTAATCATCAAAACACTTGCTGAAGTATGCTAAGTTAAAGAAGCTCGTCTTAAGACTGATGGATTAACAAACTTGCCTTACAACTTGGGCTTAGTTCATCCTGGCATTCCGGACGAGCTTTGCACCAAGAAGGAGAGTGGCCATCATCGGCCGAGCCAACGTAAAACTCTCATTTAGGACGAGCTTGGATATTTATGCATATGCAACCCATATATTTTGCTGTTTATGAGCTTACCATGTTCTGGCCGGCTTCCTTGAGAAAGCAACGCTCGTCTTGCAGTAGTGAGCCCTTACTAAGGCCTTTACTACTTAGTCGACCTTGCATTTGAAAGTAAGATACCTTTACTAAGGCGTAGTTATTTCTGGTCGGCTTCCTTTTAGGAGACCATGATGTTTCTCTTACTAGAGATTATCACTATTTGTCTAACCAGATATGTAATCTACCTTTCTTTGGGTTTATTACATTTCGGTCGATCTCCTTGAGGAAGTAATGTGCATCAGAAGAATGTTTATCCCTTGTTGGGTTGATTCATTCTTTTAGTTTGTTCTTGGTCGTTCGTTGTTTTCTTCAATTTTATCTTAGTTAATGTCACTTTT
The DNA here is from genome assembly GCA_947648045.1 of Beta corolliflora. Classification (NCBI taxonomy): domain Eukaryota; kingdom Viridiplantae; phylum Streptophyta; class Magnoliopsida; order Caryophyllales; family Amaranthaceae; genus Beta; species Beta corolliflora. The sequence goes on along the minus strand of CANSZD010000763.1, from coordinate 1,106,191 downwards.
AGGCCACTAGGCTAACTAGTGGTAAAAATGCCCCAAAGTGAATGACTTTAGTAAAAATAAAGAAACAATACGGATATAGGGAGAGAGCAGAATTTGTATGATATGAATTTTGCTTGGCTAAGTACCAAGGTACATGTATACATTTCTAATTCTCTTTTTTGTGCCGTGGCACTTGTTGGGATTACAAACTACTTAGTATTGTTGCCGATTATCTGAATCAGACATGGTACTTCTTCAGTGTGTCTGAGTTCCAAGTGCGTTGTATTGGACGTCAATCCATATCTTGGAGATGAAAAGTTTCACTTCGTACTTCCTGGACTATCAGATAGGGCCCTTCCCAATTTGGTGTCAGTTTACCCAGCTCCTTAGCTCGTCCAACAACCTCCATCTTCCTCAGAACCAAGTCCCCTACTTTGAGTAGTCGTCTAGCGACTCTCTTGTTAAATTCCCGAGTCATTCGTAGCTTGTACAATTGCATTCTCAATAGTGCATTGCCCCTGACCTCTAGTACTTGGTCCAAGGTAATGCGCAAGGTGGCCCAATTGGCTTCTTTTGTGTACAACATGACTATCAGGGTGGGTTCTTCAATCTCAATGGGCAAGACGGCTTCAGTTCCATAGACCAACATGAAAGGTGTCTCACCTGTAGAGTTCTTGGTCGTGGTTCTAATGGACCATAACACCAGTTGTAGTTCTTCAACCCATATCTCCTTGGCATGTCTAACTTCCTTTTGATGCCGTTTGATAGGATCTTGTTGACTGACTCTACTTGCCCATTGACTTGTGGGTGGGCGACTGCAGCAAAGTGAGCTTTGATTTCTCTTTGTGCCAACCAATCTTTCAGTTTTGGTGTTTCAAACTGTGGACCATTGTCAAAGACGATGGACTGCGGCATGCCGAACCGGGTTATGATATTTTTCCAAATAAAGTCTTTGACGTCATTCCACTAGTGGAATAAAGTCCAACCGCTGCGGTCAAAACCGGGCTTGCCGCTGCAGTTTTGGCCCGCAATGGTTGGACCAGCAGCAACTTTCATAAAAAAACTGATGCGGTTGTGAACCGCAGCGGCAAAGCACAAACCGCTGCGGTTCCAAGGCAAAACCGCTGCGGTTCCAAGGCAAAACCGCAGCAGTTAATAGGCAAAACCGCTGCGGTTTATCCTTGAAACCGCAGCGGTTTGTTCTTTGCCGCCAACCTCTTTGTATGCATTGGAACATTAACTGATGCGGTTCTCTTAGTAAACCGCATCAGTTAATGTTATATATATATATATATATTATATTTGTATATATATATTATATTTGTATATATATATTATATTTGTATATATATATTATATTTGTATATATATATTATATTTGTATATATATATATATTTATTATATCTATACTACTGCTATAGTTGACATAAATCCCACAAGCGCGTCGTATACAAGTCAAATTAATATATATATAAATATAAAATTTGGAGAATGTACTACAAATGAAGTTGTACTAAGTACTAAAATCCAAAATAAACATCAATTATATAATTGTACCTAAATAACTAGCAAGCAACACAATCAGAACAAATAAACTCAAAGTCGCGGCATCATCTTCACATGCAAACTTCGGTAAGGTAGTGTGCTAGCAAATCCCGAACCTCGTTTATCTCGGTTGTGGTGAAAGAACTCTCCCTTTGGTTGAATACCTTAAACATAAGGAAACACACATAATATCAGTTTTAGTTTGAGTAAGACCTTAGATAATTCTAAAGAGATTAAAGAAATCGAGCTTCAAAAGCCAAAATCGATTAAAAATGACAATCATTTACCCAAAATGGGTTTCAAAGCATATGAGCGAACTTTAATTGACTCTTATAGTTATATATGTACCTATTAGAACTATATATGAGCTAATATGTGGCTAAAAACGGGAAACTAAGTGAAATGAGCTTCGAAGGCCAAAATCAGCCCGAAAAGGCCTTCATTTACCCAAAATGTGTTTCAAAGCATATAAGTGGAGTTTAATTGACTCTTATAGTTATATATGTACCTATTGGAACTATTTATGACCTAACATGCGGCTAAATGCGAGAAACTAAGTGAAATGAGCTTCGAAGGCCAAAATCGGCCCGAAATGGCCTTCATTTACCGAAAATGGGTTTCAAAGCATATGAGTGAACTTTAATTGACTCTTATAGTTATATATGTACCTATTGGAACTATATATGACCTAACATGTGGCTAAATGCGGGAAACTAAGTGAAATGAGCTTCGAAGGCCAAAATCGGCCCGAAACGACCTTCATTTACCCAAAATGGGTTTCAAAGCATATGAGTGAACTTTAATTGACTCTTATAGTTATATATGTACCTATTGGAACTATATATGACCTAACATGTGGCTAAATGCGGGAAATTAAGTGAAATGAGCTTCGAAGGCCAACATCGGCCCGAAACGGCCTTCATTTACCCAAAATGGGTTTCAAAGCATATGAGTGAACTTTAATTGACTCTTATAGTTATATATGTACCTATTGGAACTATATATGACCTAACATGTGGCTAAATGCGGGAAACTAAGTGAAATGAGCTTCGAAGGCCAAAATCGGCCGAAACGGCCTTCATTTACCCAAAATGGGTTTCGAAGCATTTGAGTGAACTTTAATTGACTCTTATAGTTATATATGTACCTATTGGAACTATATATGACCTAACATGTGGCTAAATGCGGGAAACTAAGTGAAATGAGCTTCGAAAGCCAAAATCGGCCCGAAACGGCCTTCATTTACCCAAAATGGGTTTCAAAGCATATGAGTGAACTTTAATTGACTCTTATAGTTATATATGTACCTATTGGAACTATATATGACCTAACATGTGGCTAAATGCGGGAAACTAAGTGAAATGAGCTTCGAAGGCCAAAATCGGCCCGAAACGGCCTTCATTTACCCAAAATGGGTTTCAAAGCATATGAGTGAACTTTAATTGACTCTTATAGTTATATATGTATGTATTGGAACTATATATGACCTAACATGTGGCTAAATGCGGGAAACTAAGTGAAATGAGCTTCGATGGCCAAAATCGGCCCGAAATGGCCTTCTTTTACCCGAAATGGGTTTCAATGCATATGAGTGGACTTTAATTTACTCTTATAGTTATATATGTACCTATTGGAACTATATATGACTTAACATGCGGCTAAAGGCGGATAGAAAACAAAACTAAGTGAATTGAGCTTTAAAGGCTAAAATCGGCCCTAAATGACATACATTTACCCAAAATGGGTTTCAACGCATATGAGTGGAGTTTAATTGATTCTAATAGTTATGTATGTACTTGTTAGAAGTGTAGGTGACCTAACATGTTGTTAAATGCGGGAAACTAAAGAAATTGAGCGTAAGAGACCAAAATCGACTTTGAATTAAGCTACGTATATTAGTTTTATATGTATATATATATATATATATATATATATATATATATATATATATATATATATATATATATATATATATATATATATATATATATATACCTTCTCAATATCCCCGACTTCCTTGCAACTTGAGGCTATATCGAACATGAACCTCAACATATAGTAGCCACACTCGGTTCCCCCTGGTTGCTGAGCACACTAATCATAGAATTACATAAAAAATCATGTAATTAACATACATGGTTGTTTTTTGCTAAAAGAAAGAAGTACGTAGCTTAACTAATATGTATTACCTTCATTGCTTTCCATTCAGGTATTTTTCCCGTGCTCTTAAATTTCTTCAAAGAACTGTAGTTAAGTTAATTTCATGTGAGAAGTGGCCAAAGAATGAAATTAGTAAAAAGTGTAATGCTTATTAGCACTTTAAATAACAAATATACCTATTTATGCATGATTTGAGGAATAAGTGTCGTGGTGGATCTTGAGCTATAGAATCAAAATGATATACAGTGTTGTTTGAAGGACAAATCACAACGAGCGACCAATGGAGACTAAAATGCCAAAAAAGTTAGGAAGCAATCATGTGAGTACTTCTATTGTATATATAATGATAATTAAAGTGGTAAAAATAGATATAAGGTTAAGAACTATACTCTTCAAAACAAGGGGCAAGTATGAACTTATGTTGTGCACGTAGAGATGTTTTGATACATAGCCAAATGGGCGGGCGCGGATGTGTCGTTGTGCACCGCACCCGGCCAAAGATAAAATTTCTCCTACTCTCTTTTACACTAAGCTAGTATAATGGAAGTAGGGGTCGTATCCACAGGGAAACAGGGACGAGTTTAATACTTAGCGTGATTCAAAACCTAGATTAAGCTAAGGGCCGAGAAACCTAATAATAATAACAAAGGGGGGTTTCAAGTAGATTATAGCTAAACTACAACTAACTAGCATATAAACAAGATGAGAAATCAATTATGGAAAGATCTTGAATCCGATTAACATCCACTTTAATTCATTATCGATCCTTGAACCTCAACTCTAATTATTTCCATGATTATCTATTGTTGAGAATTAATCTCGCATTCTCCTTATTCTTAGTTGAATAGCACGATCAGCGTGACTATAAAACCCTAACTAAAGGATAACCTAGTCCGATCGCGTCTAAGTTCAATCCAATAGCAGCAATAAACACAGAGAACCAACAGACCTGCTAACATCATACAAGCGATAAACATTCAACAGTTAATTCAATTTCCCCAAGAAATAACCAAGACGATCTGCATCTAAGTTACTCCCTAGTTTGCTACCAATTGATAAAAGAATAAAACAATCCGATTCTATTCTTAAATCTAGCATTAGATTAATTACACAATCAAACTAGTAACGTTCCTAGCATAATCATGCAAAAATCATAGAAAGCAAGCATAGAAATTAAACCATAATCAAAGAAACTAAATAGAGAGGAAAGATCTCACAATAATGCTTGAAGCTCCATATTAATCTCGTTCAAGAACGGTTCAAGCTACAATCGGCATAGCATAAGCCAATCCCATAATTGAAATCTACAAAAACTAAACTAGAAAATAAAAACTAAAAAGAGAAGACAACAAGAGAGGAGTGGAGTTTTGGAGACTCCCTCTCCTTGTGGCTGCTGCCCCCCCTAGGTCCAAAAATAGAGTTTAGTATTTATACAAAAGCTCAAAAGTCAGCCGACAATTACACCGACCTAGGGGTCGCGAGGTGCGAGTCTGGTCGCACCGTGCGAAGAGTGCTCTGTCTACCGCACATTTGGCTGGGCAAAGCAGGTCGCACCGTGCGAAGGATCTCGCGAGGTGCGAGCAAGCAGGTCGCGAGGTGCGACCTAGGTCGCGAGGTGCGAGCGTTGGGCGTGCTATGGGCGAGCGCTGGGCGAGAGCTGGGCGATGAGCGATGAGCGCTGGGCAGTGAGCATGCGATGCGGCTGGTGAACGTGCACGCGAGAGCTGGGCGATGATACCGAGCTTGCGGTGCACGAGAGCTTGGTGATGCTGCTGTGCTGGCTTGGATGCTGGGCTTCGATGATGCTGTGCTTGGGCTGCTTCGTTGTTGAGATGGTGCAATGCTATTGAGCTACACCTAGGAACACTTCCAAGTATATAACTCAAACCCATTTTACCACAAAATCTCGAAACACATGACACTAACACTAATTATCTCGTATAATTCCCAACTTCCGCTAAGGGCTAAGTATAATACAAATGTGAACAATTATGATCAAAACCTCTAGCGAAGTGCACCCAAAATAACGTACATACACCGTATAACATGAGCGTATCACCAAATATACTCCTTCACCTCATTTGTGTTTTGCAAACAATTGTCGGCTCGGGTGAAATTTGGACATAACCACCCATATTGCTCTTGTATGCTCTTGCGTCCACAACGATCATCTTGGAGTAATCTTTAAAGCAGAACCAACTTCGTAACATAAATATATTATTGTATATTGCAAAGCATTTTTATTTACTTCAAAAGTACAAATGTTTTACCTCATGAAGACTTGAATCAAGGAAACATTCAACATCTCTCCGCAAAGGAACTCTTTCAAATCACCCTTAGACACCCATGTCGATGTATCCTCAAAGTAGTTGAATTGCGTGGTATCCAAATTCACCTCGAGAGGTGCATCATCCGACATATAACGCACATTTGCATGTAGCCATATGCATGCCTTAGTGAGACACTCGATCTTTGGTTTCTCGATCCAAGTATATGTAGTTGGTTTTTCTTGGTGACTTGAATCTTGCATTCCTTTACCCAAAATGGCCTTCTTTGGCCCGCTTGAACCCTTCTTCTCTGAACCCTTCTTCGCCTTCTCTGGAGGAGGTGAGTCCGCCTTGCTTTCCTTGGGCTTGTTTATTCTCTCCAAAACCTAATAATTCAACGGTAAAAACATTCAACTTAGTTAGTAGGTAGGTATGAAACAAATCATTATGAATATGGATTTAAGTTGCTTCAATTTACCTCGTCTGAAAACCTCACCCATGCCGATGGCCACAACACATAACCACCACGAGCGTCGGTCAAGACATTTATATCAATTGACGGTTTAGGCAGCGGAAGAGCAAAGTCTTCGTAACCAGGAGTAATGGTGACTACACTAACCGCCAAGTGCTCATTGTCCACAGGCTCATGATGGACTATTGCTCGTTCACTTCGTGGTTGTGCATTTCCTACAGCCACCACAATCAAACCCTCATCTTTTACATCTAGTAAAAGCTGGCAAGGCGTTTCTTCCTTCAAAAAGTAAATGTAATTGAGGTTACGAACATGCAATTACAGAATATAACATGTTACTTAGTTTTAAAAATTATAAGGATAATAGTTACCTCTAACTCAAGTATAGATGGTGGGGATTTTTGTGTGTTAGGATGGCTAGCTTTGTCCTCCAAAAGACGATCCAGTTTAGGTTGATGTATCACCGGTAAACCAAACTGTGAGAGGACCGCGTTGAAACTCTCCGTGAGTTTCTCCGTGACTTTCTCCGTGACTTTCTCCGTAATTTCCTCCGTAAGCTTCTCCCGAATAGCTTGTGTCATAGCTTCCATATCATGTGGTTGAGAGCGTGATTTTGTACCCACGGAGTAATCTTTAGAATACGCTTTTGTCACACCTAGACGAATACCACCTAAACCCCTCAAACGTCCACTGTGGTCTTTTCCCAAAGTCTCATAAAGGGCATCTTTGTTGCCTTAGGGAGTGAACTCGCCGCTAACCTCTTTTTGCTTGAGCCCCATCTATAGAGAAATTAACAACGGTAAGTTAAAAAAAAAAAAATTCAACATCATAAGCGGCAGCGGCAGGGGGGTGGGGCGGCAGAATGTGCGGGGCGGAGCGGGGGGTGTGGGGAGTGTGCGGGGGTGGGGCGGTGTGTATGGGGGGGCAGTGTGCGGGGGAGCCGGGGGGGGGGGGTGTGCGGCGTGCGGGGGCGGTGTGCAGCGGGGGCGTGTGCGGGGAGTGAGGGATGTGTGCGGGGAGTGGGGGATGTGTGCGGGGGTGGGGGCATGCGGGGAGTGGGGACGTGTGCGGGGAGTGGGGGCGGTGTGCGGGGGTGGGGGCGGTGTGCAAGAGTGGGGGGCGTGTGCGGGGGAGTGTGTAGTGGGGTGGGAGTGTGCGGGGGTGGAGGGCGTGTGCGGGGAGTGTGCGGGGGTGGGGGTAGTGTGCGGGGGAGTGTGCGGTGGGGTGGGAGTGTGCGGGAGGGGGCAGTGTGCGGTGGGGGCGGTGTGCGGGGGTGGGGATGTGTGCGGGGGAGTGTGTAGGGGGGAGTGTGCGGGGAGTGTGCGGTGGGGTGGGAGTGTGCGGGGGGGGTAGTATGCGGTGGGGGCGGTGTGCGAGGGGGAGCAAGGCGTGGGGGGAGTGTGCGGGGGGTGGGGGGATTGTTAGGGGTGTGGGCGGTGTGGGTGGGAGGGGGGGGTGTGCGGGGGTGGGGGAGTGTGCGGGGGTGGGGGGATTGGTAGTGCATGTACTTACAACGGCATTGGCTATCTTCAAGGTTCCCGGATCTGAAATGGTCATTTGATTGTTGATATCACGCCTATGCAAGGAGCACCACCAATCAGCGACACGATCAACTTTGACAGACGGCGCGGCCTTAGAGCTAGAAGATGGCGTTGTGGTTGTATCGATAGAAGGGTAAAATTTCTCGTCAATCCACAACTTTCTCGCGCTCGCATAAGTATGGGAACCCATATGATGGTAGTGCTTCCTCTGTCTTGCACTGAGTGAATGTTTCTCACGCTTAGCCTATAAATTCACATGGGCAATTAGAAAACACAAGTAATTGTATTGAAAGTGAACATGCAAAGTCGAATATATATAGTTTAAAGTGCAATACTTACCACCATCTCCGGTGTAGTATTTTGGGCAACAAATGCCTCCCAATCTTCGGTTTTATATGTCCTTAAATCTGATGAGGCAAAGAATCCGGTTGAAATGTATCTTCCTCTCCCCCTTCCTTTTCTGTTTCTTTTTCGGCCTCCTTGTCCGTCTCACCCTCATTTTGCTTTGATTTTTGAATTTTCCTCCTCTTTATAGTCCTCTTTCTCCGTTTCGTGATCCACCCACTCACAAGTTTGCTTTTGAAAGCTCTAAATCTATCGACCACCGCGGATAGAAACGCCGCCTTTTTTTCCTCATTATGAGTAATATGGAACGTATTCTATAAAAACAAGAAACAAACAAATAGTTACCCAAAATGTGATTCAAAGCATATAAGTGGAGTGTACTTGACTCTTATAGTTATATATGTACCTATTGGGACTATATATGACCTTAAATGCGGCTAAATGCAAAAAACTAAGTGAATTGGAGTGTAAAGGCCAAAATCGGCCCGAAATGGCCTTCATTTACCCAAAATGTGTTTCAAAGCATATAAGTGGAGTATAATTGACTCTTATAGTTATATATGTACCTATTGGGACTATATATGACCTAACATGCGGCTAAATGCAAAAAACTAAGTGAATTGGAGTGTAAAGACCAAAATCGGCCCGAAATGGCCTTCATTTACCCAAAATGTGTTTCAAAGCATATAAGTGGAGTTTAATTGACTCTTATAGTTATATATGTACCTATTGGGACTATATATGACCTAACATGCGGCTAAATGCAAAAAACTAAGTGAATTGGAGTGTAAAGGCCAAAATCGGCCCGAAATGGCCTTCATTTACCCAAAATGTGTTTCAAAGCATATAAGTGGAGTTTAATTGACTCTTATAGTTATATATGTACCTATTGGGACTATATATGACCTAACATGCGGCTAAATGTAAAAAACTAAGTGAATTGGAGTGTAAAGGCTAAAATCGACCCGAAATGGCCTTCATTTACCCACAATGTGTTTCAAAGCATATAAGTGGAGTTTAATTGACTCTTATAGTTATATATGTACCTATTGGGACTATATATGACCTAACATGCGGCTAAATGCAAAAAACTATGTGAATTGGAGTGTAAAGGCCAAAATCGGCCCGAAATGGCCTTCATTTACCCAAAATGTGTTTCAAAGCATATAAGTGGAGTTTAATTGACTCTTATAGTTATATATGTACCTATTGGGACTATATATGCCCTAACATGCGGCTAAATGCAAAAAACTAAGTGAATTGGAGTGTAAAGGCCAAAATCGGCCCGAAATGGCCTTCATTTACCCAAAATGGCCTTCATTTACCCAAAATGTGTTTCAAAGCATATAAGTGGAGTTTAATTGACTCTTATAGTTATATATGTACCTATTGGGACTATATATGACCTAACATGCGGCTAAATGCAAAAAACTAAGTGAATTGGAGTGTAAAGGCCAAAATCGGCCCGAAATGACCTTCATTTACCCAAAATGTGTTTCAAAGCATATAAGTGGAGTTTAATTGACTCTTATAGTTATATATGTACCTATTGGGACTATATATGACCTAACATGCGGCTAAATGCAAAAAAACTAAATGAATTGGAGTGTAAAGGCCAAAATCGGCCCGAAATGGCCTTCACTTACCCAAAATGTGTTTCAAAGCATATAAGTGGAGTTTAATTGACTCTTATAGTTATATATGTACCTATTGGGACTATATATGACCTAAGATGCCCCTAAATGCCGGAAATAAAAGTAATTCAGTTAAAAAATAAACTTACACAAGTGTTTTCCCATAATGATTTCTTCATTGCATCGGGCACATCTTTCCACCCCACCAAAATGCTCAGTTTGCGCACACATAACCCTAAATGCTGCCCATACCTTTTACGCCATTGACCACAAGGTTGACCCATATCATCATACTCGAGGGTCATAGGGGTGTTATAATTCAATCCCTTGGTCGCACCCCTTCCTTTCCTCTTCTTTGTTGCAACTTTACTTGGAGTTTTGGTACTAAGAACCTCTTTCCCCGCATTTTTTTGTGGCACAATGACGGATGAAATACAAGGATAATCTTCCCTAGCATTGTTGTCAATGGGGGGAGCCTTATCGGCTAGCTCCTCATTTATTTCAGCCAAGTGAAGTTCCCTTTCACGCAAGCGCTTCTCCTCATCATGCGCTATGTCTTCCGGGTCACCTTTATCGTTCTCCTTCTCCGCATCATACTCATCATCATCATCCAATGACTTATCATAATCATCATCGGTTTCTTCCTCCACAATCACATCATCTCGGACCATGTTTGAAACTCCTGAAATTTTAAAAAACGATATTAGAAACGCGTAAGATTAAACAAACATATGATTAGAAACCCCCTGCACATCCCCCACCCCCGCACTCCCCCACCCCTTGATCGCCCCCGCACGCCCCCCCGCCCTCGCTGCACACTCCCCCCGTCGAACCGCACACTCCTCCCCCTCTTCACCGCCCCCCTTCACTGCCCCCGCCCCATACCCCTGACGCCCCTTCGCACTGACCCCCACACGGCCCGCCCCACACCCACCCACACCCCCGCACACTGCCCCCCACGCCCCGCACACCGCCCCCTTTCACTCCCTCCCCGCCTGCCCCTCACCCCCTGCACTCCCCCACCCCTTCACTGCCCCCCCTTGACTGCGCCTCCCCGCATAGCCCCACCCCTCGCAAAGACACTCCCCCCCCCCGAACCGCACACTCCCCCCGAACCGCACACTCTCCCCCCTTAAACCGCCCCCACCCCGCACTCCCCCACCCCTTCATCCGCCCCCGCACAGCCCCACCCTCGCCGCACACTCCCCCCCCGAACCGCACACTCCCCCCTTCACTGCCCCCTTCACGCCCCCCTGCACATCCCCCCCTTCACTCCCCCCATTGATGCCCCCCGCACAACCCCCTGCACACTCCCCCTAACCGCACACCCCCTCCCCCCTTCATGCCCCCCTGCACCGCCCCCCTTCACTGTCCCACCCCGCTTGCACAACACCCCTTGCACAGTCCCCTCCCCCCCAAAACAATCCATAATTACACCCTAAACGACATTCATCTACCCAATTCGGTTTTCAAATCATGTGACCCGACTTTAAGTGACTCTAATAGACCCGAAATGACATTCACTTACCCAAAATGGGTTTCAATACATGTGAAGCGAGATTAGTAGATTGTAATACATATATATATAGTAATTGGAACTATACATGACCTAACATGCGGCTAAAAGCGATAAATTAAGTTAATTGAGGTTGAAAAGCCGAAATTGTCCCGAAATGACATTCACTTACCCAAAATGGGTTTCAATACATGTGAATCGAGTTTAGTTAATTGTAATACATATATATATACTAATAAGAACTATACATGACCTAACATGCGGCTAAAAGCGATAAATTAAGTTAATTGAGGTTGAAAAGTCGAAATTGGCCCGAAATGACATTCACTTACCCAAAATGGGTTTCAATACATGTGAAGCGAGTTTAGTTGATTGTAATACATATATATATATATATATACTAATAAGAACTATACATGACCTAACATGCGGCTATGATGTGTTAGCGGAAGCTTAAAACAAGAACAATACTTTAAGCGCTTTAATCTCACGTTTAATGGATGAAAGGTTTTTCACTTTGTAACAAATAGAATATAAAGATTGGATCTTTATAAGGATAGACTCTATATGTTCCCTCGAGAACTAGAGGATCTCTCACTAACCGCAATTAGGAGATGCACACAAACCTCGATTTGTATGTTTGTGGTACGACGACCAACATTCAATGCAAACAAGCACTCGAATTTCTTTACACAAAAACCACTCTCATTATTAATGGCCGAATAGCCTATTTATAAGGAACAAATTATCCTAAACCTAGTAGAACTAGCAAAGCATAAAAGATAAACAAAAACAATAACAAACTAACCTATCTCTAATCACACGGCTATGTGATTAGAAGCCTTGTGCCAATCCAACTCTAATCAACACAAAGTCCTAATGCTACTATAACTCTACTCCAATTAGAATCCTAATCCAACTAGGATTTGGAATTCTAACCCAACTAGGATTACAACTTAAAGACTCCTAACAAGACTCTATGATAAAGGTAATTAGACTCCTAAACATAATAGGATCCCTTTATCACTCAAACACCTACTTTAAAAGAGTTATAAAGCAAATAAAACACTTAGTTTCCTAACAGAATTAGGACACTACATAAGAATCCTAACAGAACTAGGATTGTCACAATTTTGATGCTCCTCATACGCATCATACTCTCCTCCTTAGAAAAAACTTGTCTCAAGTTTTGAAGCCATGGAATCATCCATATGCGTTGAACAACCCAGCAAAAGAACATGAAAAAACTGCCCAGAAAATACATCTGAAATATGTACCCCAAAACGCAATCAAAACACCTCGAAAATTTATAAATTTTTTTTACCCAGGTAGCCCTATGTGTTTAAAACACTCGACCAAAATTTCATCAAAAAATAACAAGCCAATCGAATGCAGTTTTTATTTTACTAACAGTATGTAATCTGCCCGGAAGAACAGAAATCTGCTTCAAATGTTTGCGTTCACTGTGACTTCGTTACTGATCGGAATCAGCTGAAATTTTGACACAAGATAGATCTACTTGTTAGCTTTCCAACGCAACAAACAAATCCAAATTACATCTTCAAACGCGCCCTCACGCTCCGTTTTACCGGAGTAGCTCTGATACCACTTGATGTGTTAGCGGAAGCTTAAAACAAGAACAATACTGTAAGCGCTTTAATCTCACGTTTAATGGATGAAAAATTCGAACTTTGTAACAAATAGAATATAAAGATTGGATCTTTATAAGGATAGACTCTATATGTTCCCTCGAGAACTAGAGGATCTCTCACTAACCGCAATTAGGAGATGCACACAAACCTCGATTTGTATGTTTGTGGTACGACGACCAACATTCAATGCAAACAAGCACTCGAATTTCTTTACACAAAAACCACTCTCATTATTAATGGCCGAATAGCCTATTTATAAGGAACAAATTATCCTAAACCTAGTAGAACTAGCAAAGCATAAAAGATAAACAAAAACAATAACAAACTAACCTATCTCTAATCACACGGCTATGTGATTAGAAGCCTTGTGCCAATCCAACTCTAATCAACACAAAGTCCTAATGCTACTATAACTCTACTCCAATTAGAATCCTAATCCAACTAGGATTTGGAATTCTAACCCAACTAGGATTACAACTTAAAGACTCCTAACAAGACTCTATGATAAAGGTAATTAGACTCCTAAACATAATAGGATCCCTTTATCACTCAAACACCTACTTTAAAAGAGTTATAAAGCAAATAAAACACTTAGTTTCCTAACAGAATTAGGACACTACATAAGAATCCTAACAGAACTAGGATTGTCACAATTTTGATGCTCCTCATACGCATCAGGCTAAAAGCGATAAATTAAGTTAATTGAGGTTGAAAAGCCGAAATTGGCCCGAAATGACATTCACTTACCCAAAATGGGTTTCAATACATGTGAAGCGAGTTTAGTTGATTGTAATACATATATATATACTAATAAGAACTATAGATGACGTAACATGATGCTAAAAGCGAGAAATTAAGTTAATTGAGGTTGAAAAGCTGAAATTGGCCCGAAATGACATTCACTTACCCAAAATGGGTTTCAATACATGTGAAGCGAGTTTAGTTGATTGTAATACATATATATATAGTAATTGGAACTATACATGACCTAACATGTGGCTAAAAGCGAGAAATTAAGTTAATTGAGGTTGAAAAGCCGAAATTGGCCCGAAATGACATTCACTTACCCAAAATGAGTTTCAATACATGTGAAGCGAGTTTAGTTGATTGAAATACATATATATATATACAGTAATAAGAACTATACATGACACTACATGCGGCTAAAAGTGAAAAATAAAGTAAAATGACATTGCAAAGCCGAAAGCCGGAATTGGAACCAAAGATGTAACAACCCATAATTTTGCTCCTAGTTTTTCGCAAAATTTTTCTCTAAAACTATTATTTTCTCTAAATTAATGATTTTTATTTTATAATTTTGGGAGCCGAATTATTATTATTTTTATTTTTATGGCATGCTAATGTGTTTATTATATTTATATTTATAATATAATTTATTAGAATTATTTTCATTATTAAGTATTTTCAAAGTTTAGGCGCGATTTAGGAATTAATCGATTTTTCGCGTGGCGGACTTTTGTTGCATGGATCCTTGTTGATTTGGGCCGAAATGTTTTTGGTGGTCTTGGGCTTGGACAGCCGGCCAAGGAGAAGGAGAAGGAGAAGAAGAGCTTCTCTTCTTTCATTTCTTTTTATTTTCTTTTGTGACCCTTTGTAGTTTTGTAACCCCCATAACCCCCTAATCATTTCTCCTTAATGAAACCCCTTTACTTCAACCTTTAGCACTCCAAATTCTGATTAAAAATCAGAACACCATTGCTGCCATACTCCAAGTAATTCGGCCATCATCATCTTCAACATTCTCTCAAAATTTTTCATTTTCTACTCCTTGTCAATTGTTCGTGACTTGTTCTACTTGCCTCTTTCTTGTACGTGGTGCTTGGGGATTGAAGAAGGAGAAGGGTGCACGCCTATAACGGGATTTTCCAGTAATATTCAGCTTGCCTCCGACGATCCAGGTAACTAGTAGTTATCTTAGAACCATAGTGATTAGGGTATTATTCGGTATTAGATTATTACGCTAGGAATTATTTAAAATACTTTTTGAATGATATTATTGACAAAATTTGACATGAATATACTTGATGCATGCTGTGTGAATACTGCATAAAGAAAAATAATTTTCGTCTAATTTTTAGTATTTATTTGATTTAATTGGTGTTTTGTGCGTTTTTGGCTTATTTGCATAATAATTATTAAACGAATGTTAAAATTGCTGAAATTATTTTTCTTGGATCATGTTATATGTGTTGTATGTATTCCATGCCTTATAATAATTTTTTCCTACTGTTTACCGGTTTATTTAATTGATATATCTGTTTTTGCAATTTCGTTTCTGTCAGTATATAAATCATGAAAATTATTTCTGGAGGCCGAAAAATTAATTTCTTTGTATATTATGTATTTACGTGAGTTTATGAATGTTATTAAAATTTTTGGTTATTTTTGGGCGTTTATTTGTATTTTTAATTATTATATTGTTTTTATTGAGTAATCTGTATATTAATGTTTAAAAATATTTTTGGAGTCCGAAAATTATAAATAAAAATTGAACCATGTCATTAGAGCCATTAGGGTCATATTATAATTTTTGTGTGATTTTAATGCTCGAACTTATTAGTTCAATAATTATTATTGGGGTTTTGTTGTGAAATGGAGAATACTCTTTTAAATTATTTGAGAGCTTGTTAATCAGAAATAATTTGTAATCTATTATGTTCTTGGTTGCTGATGTTCAGTAGGTTGCAGTAAGTATTTTTGGGTATCCTTATGTTTATGTTTGATTTATGAAAGAAAATGATTAATCGTTACTACTCTTTTATTGAATAAGCCTTGGAGATAATTAGTGATGTACTTTTGATTGAATTGTTGGTGCTGTAAAAACTAGTTTATTATCATTGTTGATGTTTAGAAATGTTCAAGTGTTTATTGTGGGAGACGTTTGTTGAAAGTTTGTAAGTTATTATTTTTGAGTAATTAGGAGGAGTTGTTTTGAGTAATTATGGGTATAAGGCCGGGTGGCATCCCTTTTTGATGAATATTTTAAGATGAATGATACTTAGATATTATGCATGATTTTATTTTGAGATAAGAATATCCGGTGGGATAGATGTAGTTCCCGGTGAAGAACATGCCAACCACATGGTTTGCGAACTAGGGGTACACCTGGGTTAATTGTTGTCGTCCGAGAGGTCAGGGAGTTCTGCGTGTTCTACCCTGCATCGGGAGTTTGGCCATTCTTAGACACAGGTAGTGGGGAACGTAAGCCCATAGACTGACCTGGAGATTGCGATCTGACAAACCTTAGGAAGTGAATTGCGATTCACTGGCGTTCGGTTTCTGACTCAATAACTTGTTGTATTCTTGATTATTATTTATGTATTCTAGAATTTATTCACTCACTATATCTTGTTTACTTATTGTTGATGATCACTTGTATTACTTATGAGCTTTACAGTTTTTAGATGCATGTTATTGTTATAATGATTGTATGATTTCCTTTCTTATTAATCTATTTCTGAATCGTGCTTTGATTGCTTTCGTTCTGGGAGAACTGCTAGTTACTCCCCACTGACTGTGTAATTATTTAATATATATCCTTGCAGATGGAAATGATTGCTAGACTTGTGACTGCTTGGGCTAGCAGAGTGAGGGTTTGTGGTGAGAAGAAGCTCCTGGTAGTCTTTGTGGTAGATGAGTTCTATGCAGACCATAGACAGTCCTACTTTTGGCTAGGTTTCAAGGACATTTAGTTTTTAGTTGAGTTTTAACGGGAGACTTGCATGTCTCGTAGTTTTTGGATGATGGTTTGTTATGATTTGGGATATTTCTTTTATTTAGAACTATAATGTTTTTCTTGGATATTACTTTTTTTTTTTTTGGAGTTATGAAACTTTGGATTGAGAGTATCTTTAATTATTGTTTTAGAGTAGCATAACCGTCCTGACGTTATTTCCGCTAACGTCTTTTTAATAAATTTGGATTAGATATTGTTAGTATCTTAGTAGTAGAAGGACGGGGTGTTACAGTTGGTATCAGAGAAAAGTTACCCGAGACCCTTACTTAGTCACTAAGAAACTCCCGGGAAATGTGTAGTTGATGTAACTAGGATCATTAGAATCTTAGGCTTCAAGAAAAGTAGTGGTGAGAGGGTCACTTGGGTAGGAAACCACGGGAAAATATTTTTCTTATTTTGATGTGATAAGTTGTTAATTTACAGCTAATAATGTGTTCAGTAATGAATGCTTAACCTGTGTTTGTAGAATGCCGCCCCGAGGTATGACTAGTGCTAGAAAGGAGGCTGCCCGGAAAAGGCGCCAAGCACTTGAGAACGCTATCATAGCTATGGCTAATCGGTCTTCTGCTCCGCCTAGTGGGCAATCTGTCTTTGATCGGTTTGACCGTCACCGTCCGCCCACTTTTGATGGGACTTCTGATCCTGTTGTGCTAGAAGGGTGGATAAGAGAGATGGAGAAACTGTTTGCTGCTACTGGTTGCCCTGCTGCTGAAATGGTGTCAATTGGTACCTATTATCTGAAGATGGAAGCTGATAACTGGTGGAGTACTGTTCGTGCAAGCTGCATGGCTACACCTGGTTTTGGATTGGATGAGTTTCGTATTAAGTTGAAGGAGAGGTTTTATCCTGATGAGCTCCGTTGGCAGAAGCAGGAAGAGTTCTTAACTCTGTCTCAGGGTACTCTGAGTGTGCAGGAGTACACTGATAAGTTCACTGAGCTGTCCAGGTTTGCTACCACAGTTGTACCTACTGAAGCTGAGCGTGTAAAAAGGTACATCAAGAAAATGGATCTGAGGGTGAGGACCCATGTTCTGAGTTCGAGTGCTTCGACTTTCCAGGGAGCCTATGAGATAGCTCTGAGTATTCATGCCTCTTTGAAAGAGGAGGATTCTGCTAAGGCTGCTGCTGCTAAGAAGCCTGCTGCTACCTATGTTCAGTTCCCGACCAAGAAGCCGAGGTATGAGCCGTCTGGTCGAGGGGGTTATCAACAGGGTTCTGGATCTGGTTATCGTCCGAGTTTTGATCCGAGTAAGTGTCGAATCTGTGGTAAGGCTGCTCATCCGGGGAAGAACTGTGATGGATCGACTGTTGTTTGTTTCTATTGTAAGGAAGTGGGGCACAAGTCTTTCCAGTGTTCTAAGAATCCTAGAGCTCCGTCTTTTTCTGCTGGTCCTGCTAAGCCAGTTGATTCTTCTGCTCCTCCGAAGAACAGGATTTATGTGATGACGCAAGCTGAAGCCGATGTCCATCCTGATGTCATCTCTGGTACTTTTCTTGTAAATAATACTCCTGCTTTTGTTCTGTTCGATACTGGTGCTACAGTGTCTTTTAATGCTAGTTCCTTCGTTCGAAAAGCTAATCTTTCCTCTAGATCGCGTGTTAAGTCCCTAATATCTCTTCCGTCTGGTGAGAATTATCCCTGTCATTCTGAGTTTAAGGGCGTGCCTGTCAGCATTTTGGGTTCTGAGTTACCAGCTGATCTTAAGGAGCTTCCTATGTCAGAGTTTGATGTGATCCTCGGAATAGACTGGTTATCGAAGTATCATGCCTGCATTCAGTGCCGTGATCAGAAGGTGGTGCTCAGAGATTCTAAGGGAAAAAGGATTTCTTATTCTGGTGTTGTAGTGAAGAAGGGTGTTAAGTGGGTTTCCGCTCTGAGAATGCGGAAGATGCGTCAAAAAGGTGATGTGGTATACCTTTGCATGGTGAAGGATTTGTCATCTGAAGATCAGCTCGAGAGTATTCCGGTAGTTCGGGATTATCCTGATGTATTTCCTGAAGAGTTGCCAGGTATTCCTCCTGAAAGAGATGTGGAGTTCTGCATTGATTTAATACCGGCTACTGCTCCTATATCCAAGGCTCCGTATAGAATGGCGCCGTCTGAATTGCAAGAGTTGAAGACTCAATTGCAAGAGTTGATAGATAAGAGCTTCATAAGGCCTAGTGTGTCTCCATGGAGTGCTCCTGTTCTGTTTGTCAAGAAGAAAGACGGGAGTATGCGTCTGTGCATCGATTACCGTGAGCTGAATAAGGTAACGATCAAGAATAAATATCCGTTGCCTCGCATTGAAGATCTGTTTGATCAATTAAAAGGTGCTGGTGTATTTTCCAAGATCGATCTGAGATCCGGATATCATCAAATTCCCGTTAAGAGGGAGGATATTCCGAAGACTGCTTTCCGCACCAGGTATGGGCACTATGAATTTGAAGTGATGCCATTTGGTCTCACGAATGCTCCTGCGATTTTCATGGATCAAATGAATCGCTCTTTGCACGAGTACTTGGATACTTGTGTGGTCGTGTTTATCGATGATATTCTCGTTTACTCTAATGATGAGAAGGAGCATGAGAAGCATTTGAGACTGGTGTTGGATGTTCTGCGCAAGCAAAAGCGATTCGCAAAGCTGTCTAAGTGCGAGTTCTGGCTGAAGGAAGTTGCTTTTCTAGGGCATGTAATCAGCAAGGAAGGAGTTAAGGTGGATCCCGCTAAGATCAAGGCTGTTGTTGAGTGGGAGAGTCCTAAGAATGTGACCGAGATTCGGAGTTTTCTGGGTCTAGCTGGCTATTATAGGAGGTTCGTTCAAAATTTCTCCAAGATAGCTCAACCTCTGACTCGCTTGATGCGCAAGGACTGCAAGTTCGTCTGGTCTGAGGATTGTGAAGGGGCATTTCTGAAGCTGAAAAAGAGTTTGACCTTTGCTCCTGTTCTTACCTTGCCATCTGAGGGCGTTGGGTATGAAGTGTTCAGTGATGCATCGAAGAATGGTCTGGGTTGTGTTTTGATGCAGCAAGGGAAAGTAATAGCCTATGGTTCGAGGCAGCTGAAGGTGCATGAGAGGAATTACCCGACCCATGATCTGGAGTTAGCGGCTGTGGTGTTTGCACTAAAAATATGGCGACACTATCTGTATGGTGTTCCGTGTAAGGTGTATACTGACCACAAGAGCCTGAAGTACATCTTCACTCAGCGTGATCTTAACATGAGGCAGAGAAGGTGGCTTGAATTGATCAAGGATTATGATCTGACCCTGGATTACCAAGAGGGTAAGGCGAATAAAGTAGCGGATGCTCTGAGTCGCAAGAGTAAGCATTCATTAAACGCTGCTATGGTGGTGCCTCGTGAATTATGTGAAGAGTTTCGCAAGCTTGATACCGAGGTTGTTCCTCAGGGTTATGTGTCTGCGTTGTTGGGTTCCATGAGTGCTGAGCCTGAGTTGTTCCAGGAGTTAAGAAGCAAGCAAAAAGGTGATCCGAAGCTGGAGAATATCCGTGAAGCAAAAATGCAAGGTCGTGCAGAGAATTTTAAGATCTGTGCTGATGATAGCTTGAGGTTTATGGGGCGTTGGTGTGTGCCCAATGATGGTGAGCTTAAGAGAAAGATTCTCGAGGAAGCTCATAGTACTCCCTATTCAGTTCATCCTGGGGGTGACAAGCTTTATAAGGATCTGAAGGCTAATTTTTGGTGGCCTGGTATGAAAAGAGAGATTACCGAGTTCGTAGCTAGGTGTTTGGTCTGTCAGAAGGTGAAAATTGAGCATTAGAGGCCTGGTGGTTTGTTGCAACCTTTGCCTATTCCTGCTTGGAAGTTCGACTCGATCTCGATGGATTTCGTGATGGGTTTGCCTAGAGCTGCTGGTGGATTGAATGATGTGTGGGTAATTGTGGATCGGTTGACCAAAGTGGCTCGTTTTATTGCGATGAAGAACACTTGGTCTATGGAAGAGTTAGCTGAAGCTTATGCTAATGAGATCATTCGTCTTCATGGGGTTCCCAAAGACATTGTCTCTGACCGTGATCCGTGATTTCTATCCCATTTCTGGACCGCTTTGCAAGAGGCTTTTGGTTCGAAGTTGAAGCTTAGTACTGCATTTCATGCAGCTACCAATGGTCAGACTGAGAGAACTATTCAGACCTTGGAAGATATGCTTCGTGCTTGTGCCTTGGAATTTCAACAGTCTTGGGTCAAGTCTCTTAGCTTGGTGGAGTTCTCTTATAACAACAATTATCAAGCTAGTATCCAAATGGCTCCGTATGAGGCTCTCTATGGAAGGAAGTGTCGTTGGAGCGACATCAGTGACTCATTGATTTTGGGCCCGAAGTTAATTCAGGATACAGTTGAGCAGGTGAAAGTAATTCAAGCGAAGATGAAGGCTGCTCAAGATTGGCAGAAGTCGTATGCTGATTTGCGTCGGAAACCTATTTCCTTTGAGGTGGAAGATAAGGTGCTTTTGAAGGTTTCTCCTATGAAGGGAGTAATGCGGTTTGGTCAAAAGGGCAAGTTGAGTCCGAAGTACGTAGGTCCCTATGAGATTCTTGAAAGGATCGGGGAGGTCGCGTATCGTTTGGCTTTGCCGCCAGAGCTGTCGAAGGTTCATGATGTGTTTCATGTGTCGCAGTTGCGCAGGTATCGTAGTGATCCTTCGCATGTGATCCCTGTTGAGTCGGTGTCAGTTGAGCCGAATTTGACTTTTGAAGAGCGACCTGTTCGTATATTGGACCGTCAGAACCGTGCTCTTAGAAGGAAGGTGATTCCCTTGGTTAAAGTACTCTGGAGAAGTCAAAAGTACGAAGAAGCTACTTGGGAAACCGAAGAGTCAATGCGACAGAAATACCCGGAACTATTCGTTTCAGGTATTCTTTGTGTTCTTGATTCGTTTTTGTGTTTTCGAAGTTTCGAGAACGAAACTTTATTTAAGGAGGGGAGATTGTAACAACCCATAATTTTGCTCCTAGTTTTTCGCAAAATTTTTCTCTAAAACTATTATTTTCTCTAAATTAATGATTTTTATTTTATAATTTTGGGAGCCGAATTATTATTATTTTTATTTTTATGGCATGCTAATGTGTTTATTATATTTATATTTATAATATAATTTATTAGAATTATTTTCATTATTAAGTATTTTCAAAGTTTAGGCACAATTTAGGAATTAATCGATTTTTCGCGTGGCGGACTTTTGTTGCATGGATCCTTGTTGATTTGGGCCGAAATGTTTTTGGTGGTCTTGGGCTTGGACAGCCGGCCAAGGAGAAGGAGAAGAAGAGCTTCTCTTCTTTCATTTCTTTTTATTTTCTTTTGTGACCCTTTGTAGTTTTGTGACCCCCATAACCCCCTAATCATTTCTCCTTAATGAAACCCCTTTACTTCAACCTTTAACACTCCAAATTCTGATTAAAAATCAGAACTCCATTGCTGCCATACTCCAAGTAATTCGGCCATCATCATCTTCAACATTCTCTCAAAATTTTTCATTTTCTACTCCTTGTCAATTGTTCGTGACTTGTTCTACTTGCCTCTTTCTTGTACGTGGTGCTTGGGGATTGAAGAAGGAGAAGGGTGCACGTCTATAACGGGATTTTCCAGTAATATTCAGCTCACCTCCGACGATCCAGGTAACTAGTAGTTATCTTAGAACCATAGTGATTAGGGTATTATTGGGTATTAGATTATTACGCTAGGAATTATTTAAAATACATTTTGAATGATATTATTGACGAAATTTGACATGAATATACTTGATGCATTCTGTGTGAATACTGAATAAAGAAAAATAATTTTCGTCTAATTTTTAGTATTTATTTGATTTAATTGGTGTTTTGTGCGTTTTTGGCTTATTTGTATAATAAATATTAAATGAATGTTAAAATTGCTGAAATTATTTTTCTTGGATCATGTTATATGTCTTGTATGTATTCCATGCCTTATAATAATTTTTTCCTACTTTTTACCGGTTTATTTAATTGATATATCTGTTTTTGCAATTTCGTTTCTGTCAGTATATAAATCATGAAAATTATTTCTGGAGGCTTAAAATTTTATTTCTTTGTATATTATGTATTTTCGTGAATTTATGCATGTTATGTAAATTTTTAGTAATTTTTGGGCGTTTATTTTTATTTTTAATTATTATATTGGTTTTATTGAGTAATCTGTATATTAATGTTTAAAAATACTTTTGGAGTCCGAAAATTATAAATAAAAATTGAACCATGTCAGTAGATCCATTAGGGTCATTTGATAATTTTTTTGTGATTTTAATGCTCGAACTTATTAGTTCAATAATTATTATTGGGGTTTTGTTATGAAATGGAGAATACTCTTTTAAATTATTTGAGAGCTTGTTAATCAGAAATAATTTGTAATCTATTATGTTCTTGGTTTCTGATGTTCAGTAGGTTGCAGTAAGTATTTTTGGGTATCCTTATGTTTATGTTTGATTTATGAAAGAAAATGATTAATCGTTACTACTCTTTTATTGAATAAGCCTTGGAGATAATTAGTTATGTACTTTTGATTGAATTGTTGGTGCTGTAAAAACTAGTTTATTATCATTGTTGATGTTTAGAAATGTTCAAGTGTTTATTGTGGGAGACGTTTGTTGAAAGTTTGTAAGTTATTATTTTTGAGGAATTATGAGGAGTTGTTTTGATGAATTATGGGTATAAGGCCGGGTGGCATCCCTTTTTGATGAATATTTTAAGATGAATGATACTTAAATATTATGCATGATTTTATTTTGAGATAAGAATATCCGGTGGGATAGATGTAGTCCCCGGTGAAGAACATACCAACCACCTGGTTTGCGAACTAGGGGTACACCTGGGTTAATTGTTGTCGTCCGAGAGGTCAGGGAGTTCTGCGTGTTCTACCCTGCATCGGGAGTTTGGCCATTCTTAGACACAGGTAGTGGGGAACGTAAGCCCATAGACTGACCTGGAGATTGCGATCTGACAAACCTTAGGAAGTGAATTGCGATTCACTGGCGTTCGGTTTCTGACTCAATAACTCGTTGTATTCTTGATTATTATTTATGTATTCTAGAATTTATTCACTCACTATATCTTGTTTACTTATTGTTGATGATCATTTGTATTACCTATGAGCTTTACAGTTTTTAGATGCATGTTATTGTTATAATGATTGTATGATTTCCTTTCTTATTATTCTATTTTTGAATCGTGCTTTGATTGCTTTCGTTCTGGGAGAACTGCTAGTTACTCCCCACTGACTGTGGAATTATTTAATATATATCCTTGCAGATGGAAATGATTGCTAGACTTGTGACTGCTTGGGCTAGCAGAGTGAGGGTTTGTGGTGAGAAGAAGCTCCTGGTAGTCTTTGTGGTAGATGAGTTCTATGCAGACCATAGACAGTCCTACTTTTGGCTAGGTTTCAAGGACATTTAGTTTTTAGTTGAGTTTCATGTCTCGTAGTTTTTGGATGATGTTTTGTTATGATTTGGGATATTTCTTTTATTTAGAACTATAATGTTTTTCTTGGATATTACTCTTTTTTTTTTTGGAGTTATGAAACTTTGGATTGAGAGTATCTTTAATTACTGTTTTAGAGTAGCATAACCGTCCTGACGTTATTTCCGCTAACGTCTTTTTAATAAATTTGGATTAGATATTGTTAGTATCTTAGTAGTAGAAGGACGGGGTGTTACAAAAGAAGTCGAGCCTATTGTTTACTTTTGCCACCTTCATTTGAAGTATGAACCATTATCCCTTCCCCGTGATATGCACGCATGTAACTTGTCGCTAACTCCGCATCAGTGACATCGGAGTTGGGAATGTTGAAAGGCGGGGTGTCTTCAAACGCATCATACTCCTCCTCATCCTCAACATCACCAACTCCGAGTATACTTCTTTTTCCCGGAACAACAATTGACCACTTGTTATCAGAAGGGTCAGTTACGTAGAATACTTGCTTAACTTGTGATGCAAGCACGAATGGCTCTGCACTGTCACGCAACCGACCCAAGTCTACAAGAGTAAATCCACAAAGGTCATCTTTTCTTATGTAACACCGGTTATACTCAACCCACTTGCATCGAAATAAGAAGACCGTGAAACCAGAGTAGTCAAGCTCCCATATATCTTGAACTCGTCCATAGTATAACAATCTAGCATCAATAGGAGACTTGTCTTTCGCACTTGCATACTGTGTAGATGATGCCTCTACTGAAACACCACTATTCTGGAGAGATCTCGACTTTTGATCTTGACGATATGTCCAATACGTATATCCGTTAACATCATAACCCTCATAGGAGTGCACAGCTTCTCGAGGACCAAATGCTAGCCACTTCAGAGTTTCAGAAACATTGGAATATACTTCACGCATTATTCGGTTATGAAACCAATCAATAAACGTCTTATTATGCAACTGCATCAATGCTCTAGTCCCTTTACCTGGATTCTGGTCACGCAACTCCTCCAAATGCTCATCCAAGTACGGATGCACCTGTACCATATGCTGCAATACAAATAAGTGTGCTTGTATGCGCATTTCAACAGGAGGTACTATCATTTTGGAGCCAAGTGTACCTTTACCCGCGAGTCTGCCCTCGTGTCGAGATGTAGGAAGTCCAATAGGATCAACATTAGTTAAGAACTCAGCCACAAAATTACCGACCTCTTCACTCATAATCCCCTAAATTATACTTCCTTCTGGTTGCGTTGGATTCCTTACTTTATCTTTCAAAGAGCCCATATGTCTCTCAAAGGGATAGCACCACCTCAAAAACACCGGACCACATAGCTAAATTTCTCGAACTAGATGTACAACCAAATGGACCATAATGTCGAAGAAAGCAGGTGGGAAGTACATCTCAAACTTGCACAAAGTCTGTATCACGCTAGCCTACAGGGCATCAAGCTTCGAGGGTTGTAACATTTTGCTACATATAGTATTGAAAAAAGAACATAGCTCTGTTATGGTATGTCTCACATGTTTCGGCAATATCCCTCGAATTGCAATCGGTAAGAATACTTGCATCATTACATGACAATCATGAGACTTCATGCTCGATAATTTCAACTCACCGTCTAAGGTAACAAATCTTTTCATGTTCGATGAGTACCCTGATGGAACCTTAATGTTGTACAAACACTCGCAAAAAAGACGCTTCTCTGCTCTAGATAGAGTGTAGTAAGCCGGAGGTAAATAGTTCCTATCATCATCCTTCACCGTTTTCTTTCCTTTTCTTTCAATTCCTGCAGGCGACCCTTCTTCCTGTTCCTTTTCTTTTCCATTTCCTTTTCCTTTTCCAGACACTTTCTCTTTTTTCTTTCTTTTCTTAGTGTCCCTCTTTTGAGCCCATAGTTCTGGTCGAAGCCCCTCACTTTCCAGATACAGTCGCATCCCTTTACTATCCTTTGTCTTATGTGGAATATTCATAAGTGTCCCCAAAATGGCGTCGCATACATTTTTCTCTATGTGCATGACGTCGAGACAATGTCTAACCTCTAGATCTCTCCAATATGGAAGTTTCCACATAATAGACTCCTTTTTCCAAAGTCCCTTATCAACAACACTCGCTCCTTTGCCGAATATCGTTTCAATACCCTTGACTTGATCATAAACCTCAATACCAGTCAATGGTCTACGAGCAACCCCTTCCTCAACTGTTCCATCGAATGCCTTCTTCTTATTACGATAAGGATGGTCGCGTCGAAGGAACCTTCGGGTGCGCATATAAACATCTTTGTGACAAGTAGTAATGTATTTAGATGATGTGTCGTCCAGGTAAATCGGGCATGCTTTCTTCCCTTTGTTCTTGTACCCGGATAAGTTCCCATAAGCAGGATAGTCATTAAGAGTGAATAAAAGCATGGCACGCAATGTGAATACCTCATCAGCATGTGCGTCATACACAGAAACTCCTTCATCCCACATTTTTCTCAAATCATCAACAAGTGACTGGAGGTAGACATCTATGTCGTTTCCAGGCTGTTTCGGCCCTGAAATAAGAATGGACAACATGATGTATTTGCGTTTCATGCACAACCAAGGAGGCAAGTTGTATATAACTAGAAGAACCGGCCACGTACTATGTTGAGAACTAAGATTGCCAAATGGGTTCATTCCATCCGTGCATAGGCCAAGCCTCAAAATTCTGTCCTCGGCACCAAAAGTCTTATGACAATGGTTGATACCTTTCCACTCAGGAGAATCAGCCGGATGTTTGAGAAAACAGTCCTTTTTCCTTCGTTCTGCATGTCACCCCAAGTTCTTAGCATCTTTTTTGATTGAAAACATGCGCTTGAATCGTGGTATAATCGGAAGATACCACATCACCTTTGCTGCAGGACCTTTCTTATCACCAACCCCTGTGCGCCTGTAACGTGACTTCCCACATCGAGGACACTCATCCATATTTTCATATTCATTTCGATATAGCACACAATCGTTTGGACAAGCATGTATCCTCTGGTACTCTAAACCGAAGGGACACATCAGTTTCTTAGCATAGTAGTTCGACTTGGGTAGTTCATGGTCGTCCCAAGAACATATCACCAAATGCTTGCAACAAGGAAGTGAAACAAGAGTCACTTATACCGGCTTTCGTCTTGATATTAAAGAGTGTTATCACGGCCGTCAGCTTGGTGTACCTCGTACAACCGGGATACAACGGTTTTCGAGATGCCTTGTCCATGCACTCAAAAATACGAGGCCGTTTGCCAGAATGATCTAACCCCGCCATCATCTCCTCGATATGATCCCCTTCATCATCATCATCTTCTACTTGAATATCCTCATATTCATCCTCGATGTTGTCATTCTCAATGACATCAAACTCACCTTCTTCATGCACATCGTTAACAATGGCATTTCGACCATCATACATACCCTCCTCACCGTGCCAAACCCATACATAGTAGTCTTGTGTAAACCCGCGACGAAAGATATGCTCCCTAAGCGACTCAATGCTACTAACGATGCTCACATTACCACAATCAACACAAGGACAATAAAACCCCTCGGTTCCCTTTGCAGCCTGATGACTTGATGCAGCATCACAAAATTCAAAGACCCCATCCACGAATTCACACGTGTCACGACTACCATACATCCATGCACGATTCATTTCAACCAAACCTAGCTCTAATTAAACACAAGCAACAAGTACCCAATGTCAATGACGAATTTCACTACATTATTAGAGTTTATACACGATATATATTTAATGAAATTAGGCATGCTTTCCAAGGGTCCTTATCACTCCAACCTAACCCATCCTTAGATGTCTAATCTCACTAGTGAATGTATTGCCTTCAGTTCGAATCTACGGAAAATCCGGCAGCATTTCCCTACAGTTCTCCAAGTACACGATGTAGATATATAGTTATTTATATCTACATATGTACCCAGAGAACAAAAGTAGGGAAACGACGAGCCAAGATTTTCCTCTAGAATCGAACTACAGACATACATTCACCACCTAAGTGAGATTAAACATCTAAGAACAGTCCCAAACCGGGGACTATTCAAGACTTACTCCTAATGAGTAAGTCTCGAACGGGTATCTAGGCATATGATATGATGATGCAAACATAGGTTTTTAAAAACAACAAAACATTTTACATCTAATCTCAATTCAACGATTAATATATATATACATATTTGCACATATATATAAACCAATTTACTATGAAAGAAAGTTAAATATGAGTGATAACATACCAATATCAAGGCTGTGAATAGGGAAATCGAGCTCAACACTCCGTCCCTAGCTAGCTTCAATAATCAACAACAAAGTTTAAAAGTTAACATTAGTATAAATTAGCAATTCAAACAAAACAAAACTAAACTAAGCTAAACTAAACTAAATATCTAAACCAATAATCAACAACAATGTTTAAAGTTCAAACCTAACTAGTTAGTAAGTACTACAACTACAACAACAACAACAACAACAACAACAACAACAACATCATCATCATCATCATCATCAACAACAACAACAACAACAACAATAGCTACTACCAACAACAACCACAAAAATAGCAACCACAACAAAGCCCTAGTTTTTTTAACCTCAAAATCAAACTAACTACTTTAAATAAAATAATTAACTCAAATCAATCAAATTTACACCCTTTAACTATTATACACTAGTGGAAAAAAGCCTATCTGATGCGGTCAAAATTGGGCTTACTGATCCGGTTTTGGTCCGCATCGGTAGCCTCGCAGCAGATCCAAAATATTTACTGATCCGGTTTTGGACCGGATCAGTAAATTATTTACTGCTCCGGTTTTGGGTGAAAACCGGATCAGTTAACCTTCTTAACTGATCCGGTTTTCACCCAAAACCGGATCAGAGAACCCCCTCCCCAAAAACCAAAAAAAAATTTTGTTTTTTTTTTGCATTTTTTCATTATTAATCAATACAAAATCAATAATATATATAAATACTCATTTTATTAAGCATATTATACTCAATTGAAGCATAAATAATTAGATACATAAAATTATTAACAAATAACATCATAGTTTATCCACATCATCTATTCTAGGTACAATTTGTAAACATAAGAGAAGAATGTGCTGCTTTTACTCTATGCTCAGCAACAAATCAAGCCATGCCTCGGGAGAAGTCAGCCTAGTCATCAGAAAAGCATTGAAACTGTTGTGGATAACTCTATTAAAACTGGTGTGGAGAACTAAGGATCTGAACTGCAAAAGGATGCATTGAAACCCGCACAAGTCGGCCTAGTCATCGAAAAGCATTTCGCAAGCACTTACCTAAAAGCATTATACCGATAGAATGAATTAAGAAATTTGTAAACAGGAAAAAAGATCTTATCATTTCACATTTGACAATGCATCATTTCTTAAAAGACACGATTCGATCCAGCCATGAACATCTTTTCCCTATTTGTACCGTCATTTAGCCATACACGTCTTTGCTACTATCGGTTATGTCTTACTTTTCTTTGTTCCAAGCAACGAACATATAGCACAAATGCACCAAAGAAAGCTCATACATCAATACTGCATTGTGTATTTGTTTAACCACCTCTATATAAGGAATCACCTCAAAATAAATACGGGCATGTTCCTCTTATATTAGCAAGAACAAGCTTTCGCACTAATTCCATCTACCAAACACTACAAACTCATTGTGTAAGAATCACTGCATATCTAATTGCGTAAATTAGTTCACTTCGAAACAATAATAATTAATCGGCTCTAAAATCCAAATAATTAACATACCGTAAAAATGACATATTTAAGTTTCTACTTTCAAGAGCCACGAATTTTTCTTTGAGTAAGTTACCCAAGGAGTACCAAGTAGACAAATGACATATTTAAGACTTTAAGTAGCAATTTATTGCATTTTGAAACAGAATATACAAAATACCGCAATATAATGGGAACTTAAATCCGGTTCCCAACTCGAAAACCAATATACCAACCGAAAGCTTGAAATTTAGACATTGAAGCACGATATTGCTACCAAACACTTTAGACAGAGAGAAAAAACGCTATGTACCTTGCTTGCGACCAATAACTACACACAAAAGGTTATGGTGTGGATCATAGTGGGTGCTCGATCTAGACTTCGCATATTCATCCACAAATTGATAGAAGATAAGTTCTTTGATTCCGGGAAATAAGGCCGAGAAAAGAAGCAAGCAGTGAGCCCGGGGCTAGCTCCAAAATGAACAGATAATTTAAGTCCAAGCCACAACATACGTAACGTAAAACGATCCATAAACATACTATTCTAATGTCTTCTTGTAAACTTTGCAATTGCATCCTTTCTTCATTCTCCGTATTCAATATTGGACCCCGCTGCACCACATTTGGTTTGCATATATTCGAACCTTATACAAGAAGAAGCCATCACTTCATCCCATTTTATTTTTCGAGCCAAACAATGTAAACTTACACACCGTAAACCGAAGTGCAAATAAGTGATGTTGAACAATTTTGAACAATAAAGCCGATCGAAAACCAACTATCCTATCATGAATCTCCAATTTAAAACGAGTAACCGAGAGGAACATATTGCACCATACGGTCAAACTCCGATAGTCAAGCTAACTCTACATGTCGTGTAGCACTTCATACAAGAAATTCGAAAAGTAGCATAGAGGCGGTTTACTTCGGATAATAAAGATGAACAATACTTAGGCAGACGTATTGGATAGGCAAGTGCAAACTATATCTGAAGTCAACTAAAAAAAGCAAAATTGGGACCAAAAACAGACGAAAACGAAGGATTAGCATGTTTTCCAGCTCCAATTGATGAAAAATAAGAATTCACGAACCCTATACCTTGTTCGCTGCACGATGTAAATCCAGCTGATTGATTTGCAATCGCAGCGATTCGAATCCCGTATCCATCACAACCAATTGTCTGAAGATAATAATTGCAGAAAAAATTAACAAATTATTTGATTGAAAAGAAAAAAAACTCGAAATTTTTAGTTGAAGAAATGAATTTGAATTAAAAAGACGAAGAAATGGAGCTTATTTTAGAACCCTAAGATAAAAATCAACAACACAACCCTCCAAAATATGAAATCGTCAATTCAACAAGAAAACATTCTGATATCGCATCGAATGCCAAAAGATATCGAGTGGTTCATTACAACCATAGATATTATTCGACACTCCCATTTCAACCCAAGCGCGGCGATTAACAATCTATTATGCCAATCAAATAACTCAAATGAAAACTAAAATCAACCAAATTACTAATTAAAATCCAAATATCACGTCATACTACCCAAGAAAATTAAAACCCTAACACAATTGCGCGCATCACAAAAAAGAATAATAAACAAACCAAATTTCACGAATAACAACAACAAGAAACCAATCAAATTCACAAAGAAAGTAAATAAGAGAGAGAGAAAAAGAAATTGAACTTCCAGAATTCTTCAACAGTTGAGAAGGTGTAAATGGGGCGAATAGAGGTACCCCAAGCGGCTTGTTTGGATTTGGCAGAAGGATTATCAAACCAAAATTGAAGAAATGGGAGAGGTTCTTTCTTCGCATTTCGTTCTTCGCCTGATCGTGGCGATTTGTGGCGGTTCGCGGCGGTTCATTTCGTTTCTTCGTTCTTCATTTTCGCTCTTGATTTTCGTTCTTCGTTTCGTGAGGGAGGAGTAGAGAGGTGAGATTGAGGTGGTGGCGTTTATGAGAGGTGAGAGGAGAGAGGAGGGAGCTTAGGGAGCTGAGTGAGAATGTGGGCTTAGGGATCTGCCGTGTGGTGTGAGGGAGGAGTAGAGAGGAGAGAGAGATAGAGGAGGGAGATTGATATTATGGAGGGAGGAGAGAGATCAGGTATGGGACTGGGGATAGACGCGTTGGGCTTCATCCATGCTTTGGGCCTCTAAAAAGAGGGGCGTTATTTTGAGACCGAGCACATTTTTGTTTTATAAAAAATAACGAAAAATCTGATCCGGTCTTGTGAACCGGATCAGATTTTAAAAAAACCGCAGCAGTTTCTACAATCTGATCCGGTTTACTAAAGGACCGGATCAGATTTTCCGCCCAACTTTCCCTCCCATTTTTTTTATTGATTTTCGGATGCGGTTTTGTAAAAACCGAATCTGTTACTAAATGACAGATAAGGTTTTTTCCACTAGTGATACAACCTAATTTAATTAACAATTATTCATAAAAGAACAATTAATTATAAACTTGAAGCTTCAAATATGAGAAGGAATGGTGGAGGTAGAGGTAGAGAAGGAATGTAGGTACCTAAGAAGAGGTAGAGATGGAATGTAGGTGTTTAGGAACGGTGGAGTTGCAGCGGTGGTGGTGCAGCCATGAAGGTGGACGCAGGTGCAGCCACGGAGGAGGACGCAGGTGGGGTTTGTGGTTGAAACCCACCGAATTAGAGAGGAGGACGCAGCAGCTGGTGGTCGTCGGGGTCGGGGGAAGGTGGAACCCAGTGGTGGCAGTGGTGGTGGAACCTAGTGGTGGCAGTGGGGTCGGGGGAAGGTGGAACCCTTGCGTGAATTGGAGGGAGTCGTTTTTTATTGAAAGGAAGGACGAAGGAGGGAGTTAACAGTGATGAGAGGGAGCCAGGCCCCTTTGACTAATAAAAATAAACAAAATAAACCGCTGCGGTTCATAAAACCGCAACGGTTAATAGAGAATCGCAGCGGTTAACTGTTAACCGTTGCGGTTTTATGAAAATCGCAGCGGTTTGTTAGGCCACTTTTCCCACCCAAAATTTCGACGATTTACCGCTGCGGTTCTCTTAAGGACCGCAACGGTTTTGTTGTGACATATAGCGTTTTTTCCACTAGTGTTCGTCGTTATACCCCACATTGCTTCAGCTTCTACCCATTTTGTGAAGTAGTCCACAACCACAATTACAAAATTCTTCTGCCCAGCGGCCGCAGGGAAGGGTCCCAGAATGTCCATGCCCCATTTGGCAAAGAGAAGTGGGAACAAGATGGGAGTTAGGTAATTGAACGACTTCTGATGCAAGTTTCCATGTTTCTGACAACTGTCACACTTCTTTGCATAAGCAAGAGCATCTTCTTTTAATGTAGGCCAATAATACCTAGTCCTTAAGGCCTTTTCTCTTAAGGCCCTTCCCCCAATGTGAGATGCACAAGCTCCTTCATGGAGTTCCTTCAGCACTTCCAGTCCATCTTCTTTAGTAATACACTTCAGAAGAGGACGATTGAATGATTTATTGTACAGGGTTTCATCCCACAACTCAAACCATTTGTCCTTCGGCCGGATCAGATATTGGCTCCACAGTTGGTCGAGTAAGCTCAACTATAAAATCTGCCAAAGCATGCCCCTTGATAGCTTTCCTTGGCTCAAAGTTATGTCGAACATGTTCAATTCAACAGCCCACTTCAGCATCATTCCAGCAGCTTCTTTTGCAAAACTTGCTTCAGAGGTTGGTCAGTATAGACTAGTATACCGTGAGCCAAGAAATAAGGTCTCAACTTCCTGCTGGCCATGACCAGTGCCAACCCAAACTTTTCGACCAGTGTGTATCTACATTCCGTGTCCTTGAGTACATGACTTACAAAGTATATTGGGATTTGCACTGACTCCCTTTCGGCCAGTAGAACAACACTCACGACCTGAGGAGACATAGCCAAGTATATAAACAATTTTCCCCCCTCGGCTGGACTGACCAACCTAGGCAACTGACGAACATGATCCTTGATTTGCTGAAGTGCTTGCTCAGCTTCTGCTGTCCATTCAAACTTAGCTTTTTTTCTTAATTGTGGCGAAAAAATGATGGCATATGTCACCTGACTTAGACAAGAAACGTCCAAGGGCCGCTAGGCAACCCGTCAGGCGCTGCACTTCTTTGATCTTGGACGGAGACTTCATGTCTAGAATAGCTTGGATCTTTTCAGGATTTGCTTCTATTCCCCTCTGATCCACTAGGAAGCCCAAAAACTTCCCAGCCAGGACGCCAAAAACACATTTTTTGGGGTTCAATTTCATCTTGTACTTTATGAGAGTTTCAAAAGTTTCTCTCAAATCACCAACATGGTCTTCTTCTTGCTGACCCTTTACTATCATATCATCTATGTATGCTTCCATGGTCCTTCCCAATTGTGGCTGGAAGACCGTGTTGATCAGTCTTTGGAAGGTGGCCGGCACATTCCTGAGGCCAAAAGGCATCCTCAGCCAACCATACAACCCCTTCTCCGTAATGAAGGACGTCTTGTCCTGGTCCTCCGACCACATGGGGATTTGATGAAATCCTGAATAAGCGTCCATGAAGCTCAACAAAGCATGGCCAGCTGTGGAATCCACCAGCCGATCTAATTTAGGCAAAGGAAAACTGTCCTTAGGACATGCCTTGTTGAGATCAGTGTTGTCCACACACATCCTCCATGTGCCATTGGGCTTTGGCACCATGACCACATGAGCTATCCATTATGGATAGTAAGTTTCTCTTATAAATCGGGATTCCAACAACTTCTGTACTTCTTGGTCGACTGCCTGATTTCTGGCCGGCCCCATGTGTCTCTTCTTCTGCCGAACTGGCTTTAAGCTCGGATCAACAATTAGCCGGTGGACGACTATCTCTGGATCAATTCTAGGCATCTCCTCGACTCTATAGGCAAACACATCCTGAAACTCCTTCAGCAAATTTATCAAAATGCCCCTCAACTCAGTAGTGAGGGAAGATCCAATCTTCAAGGTCCTTTCTGGACGAGCTTCATCCAAACAAATATATTCTGGGGCCTCCACAGGCTCTGGTCGTTCAAGTGCCATGCCCATGATGGCCATCACCTCTCCAGACGAGGGTGGTTCTTCTTTGACGGGCACATACTTTCTTTTCTTGTTGGGAAGGTTCTCGGACGTTTTCCTTGAGGGAGCAACCTGCGTTTGAGGACTTTCAATTGTCATTATCAGAGAGGCCACTTGGTCTTTCACAATCTCGGCCGTTTTCCCTTCGCCAGCGACCTTCGTCTGGTCTTGCTTCTCTGCTTTCCAAGATGATGGTTTCAAAGTGGTTAAGTAACATTCTCTGGCCGCCTGCTGGTCTTTATACAAGGAACCAATTTGACCATCATCACATTCAAACTTCATGAGCATCAAGTGAGTAACTATCACTGCCTTAACATGATTCAGAGTTGGCCGTCCAAGAATGACATTGTAAGCTGTCAAGTCTTGGAAGACCAAGAACTTGATGAACAAAGTCTGGGAGGCATCCTTCTCTCCAACTCGGACGGGCAAAGTAACTGTCCCCATAGGGTGAATAACTCCTCCCCCAAACCCAATGATTGGATGGTGGATGGGAACCAAGTTCTTCTCTTCAAACTTCAGTCTGGACAAGCAATCTGCACTTATAATGTCCATGGAACTTCCAGTGTCAATCAGAATTCTTCTTACTCTCAAATTTGCTATCTTCATCTCTACAACCAAAGGGTCATCATGAGGAGTTTTCAACTTCCCCCGATCTTGCTCACTAATTACTGTAGGCGTAGGATTTTTGAATTCCTTTAATGCCTACACGCGGTGTGAGCGCGTTTATTTGACTACCCCATTGTTAAGGTTTTATTAAAAATATGTTTTTGAAGTCGCCAACAATTCTTTAAAGGAAGAATCATAAACCTAATTGGATATGGGAAATCGTAGGGACAAATTAAGGACTTATCCAATGTAGATTTCCCCGTCATGTCAGGAACCAAAAAGTGAGTTCGAGGGTGAGGGTACAATATAGTCAGGAACTATATTGCCCATTGCTGGCCTCTACTAAATATCGATTCATTACAGATTTTATACAAAAGAATAATCATATAACGTTTTAAGCACCCTAAAAATAATTAGTCTAAGTTGGTTCAGGAAACACATAAAAGACTAAATTTTTAGTGGCAAGTTATTAGACAATCAATATTAATGGGTTCCTAGCAGGTTGTCCATGTTATCTGAATTAGTTAGAACATTTATTTAGATCTTGATTAACAATAAATACAAGGTGATAAATATTGCAATCAGGCATAAAAAATAAACAAAAAATAAGAAAATAAAATATTACAGGGAGTTAGTATAATATATACAATACTTACAGTCGCAGGGACGAGTTAACAATCTACATCATGAATAGAATGTTAGTAACTTCAAGAAAATAATAAAAATAAATAAAGAAAGCAAATAAAGTTAGTTAATTTAGTTGAGCCACAGAAATTATACCACCGTCCGGGGTCGTTGATTTGTACGGATCTTGGAAAATTGAATGTTGAACTAGTATTTTAAAAAGGTTGTTTTGTGTTTGTCAAATAATATGTTGCGTGTGATGATGAATATAAATGGGTAAATTAGATGTTGGGGTTGTAGCCTAGTTGGGTTCGTAGGTAGCAGTAGGAAAATTTGGTGAAGGAATTTTAGTAGGAGGGTCTTAGGCGCAGTTTAGGATTAAGTAAGAGGATTTGGTGATAGGGGAGGTATGTTGTGTCAGCGTGGGAATTGTTGTATGAGAAATTTTGGTGATGATGAATGAAGGATTATGATTTAGGTATGATGGTGATGATCAAAAGCAAAGTGGCGCTGATGAATGATGATGAATAATGCTAGGTGGTGGAGTTGGTCTTGGGTGCTGCGTGAGTTTTATTGTGTGAGGCCGAGAGATTTGGCCGTGTATTGTTGTTGGGAGATTTGTGAGTTATGAAAGTCAGCCGTGTAAATTGGTTAGTCAGGAGATGTGAATTGTTAGGAGGATATATATAAGTTTAGGTGGTTGAGTTGCAATAGGTTTCCGAAAGTTAGTAGGTTTCTAAAAAGATTTTTATAAAATAGTTAGATAAAGATTTTTTAAAACACTTTGGAAAAAAGATGATTTTTTATAAAAAGAATTTAGAAAATAGTTAGACAAAAGATATTTAAAAACATGCTGGAAAAAGATTATTTTTATAAAAGATTTTTATGAATAAAACTAATCAATATAATTAATTAATTCTATTAATTAAATTGGGCTAGAAAAGGGGTTTTATTAAATTGGGCTTTCATAAAACTATTTTTAAAAGGTTTTCAAAGATGGGCTTTTAAAAGGTTATTTTAAAACGTTTTAGGAAGTAGGCTTAGTAAAACTAGTTATAAAAAAGGTTTTCGGAAATGGGTTAATAAAATGGGTTAGAAAATGGATTTGGCTTAAAACTTTTTATTTTAGACTCGTTCTTTATTCTTTCCTTGATCCGGACCAAATGGAGCAGGGTATTGGTCATCATAGGGTGCTAAATGGGGAGACACGATTATGTGTCTACAGAAGCCCCCACTTTGACTGAGGTTTGTAAAACCGAAAGTCAAAGTATACGTGTCGGGACGGAGAATGATTCTAGATGCTCTGCAATCCAAAATCATTCTTTTGCGCCAGTACCTGCAAAACAAGCAAAAGCTTCAGGAATAGGCATGGGTGAA
Organism: Beta corolliflora; assembly: GCA_947648045.1. Lineage (NCBI taxonomy): Eukaryota > Viridiplantae > Streptophyta > Magnoliopsida > Caryophyllales > Amaranthaceae > Beta > Beta corolliflora. The sequence goes on along the minus strand of CANSZD010000763.1, from coordinate 1,068,450 downwards.
ACATATTTGCAAAGTAATTGTAAATTTGCAAAAATGAAATGATATATGGGAAAAAGAATCATGAGCTATTGTCCCACTCCAAGGCGATTGTAATGAGCTATTGTTCCGCTCCAAGGTCGTTGTAATGAGCTATTGTCCCGCTCCAAGGCAATTGTAATGAGCTATTGTCCCGCTCCAAGGCTATTGTAATGAGCTATTGTCCCGCTCCAAGGCTGTTGTAATGAGCTATTGTCCCGCTCCAAGGCTGTATGTGTAGTTGATTGAAAGTGGTCCGCAGACCTAACGGGTTGTGTGCCGTTATTGACGGTTTGATACCGGTTAAATGCAATGAACACAAGCATGCAAACAGAAAGGAGTAACTTCCGAAAAGTTCATTCGCTTAAAAGCGAGAAAAAATTGTATAACTTACGAAAAAGTTCATTCGCTTAAAGCGAGGAAGAAAAGCATAACTTACGAAAAGTTCATTCGCTTAAAAGCGAGGAAGAAAAGAACAACTTACAAAAAGTTTATTCGCATGAAAGGGATTATTCGAGGTAGATTGATTTAGGTTTAAAGCAATTGGAATAGGAATAACTTGCGAAAGTTAATTCGCTCAAAGCGAGAAGGAATAACTTGCGAAAAGTTCATTCGCTAATAAGCGAGAAATATAACTTACCAAAAGTTCATTCGCTAAAAAGCGAGAAATATAACTTACGAAAAGTTCATTCGCTAAAAAGCGAGAGATATAACTTACGAAAAGTTCATTCGCTAAAAAGCGAGAGATATAACTTATGGAAAGTTCATTCGCTAAAAAGCGAGAGATATAACTTGCGAAAAGTTCATTCGCTCAAAGCGAGAAGGAATAACTTGCGAAAAGTTCATTCGCTCAACATCAAGAAATATAACTTACGAAAAGTTCATTCGCTAAAAAGCGAGAAGGGATAGGACATACTGATGACCTAAACTATGAGGATATAGTGTCAGTGTGCAACTGTGTGACACTAGACTGTAGAATGTGTATAATATGTGTGTGTATGTGTGACTCGATGATTGATGCTAGGATCCCATGGCTAAGGATGAAGGATGTGTGCAATGATTAACATAGTGTTTGGACGATGCAAATATGTAATGCAAATGCAGATGATATGACACTAATGCAGAGATATGACACTAATGCATATGATATGATTTTTTTTTGTTCCTCTAAGCTTAATTTTTTTTTTTAGAAAAAAGTTTTTTGAAAGAGGAGAATTGGGAAGCCCCCAAGGATGATCCACGTAGGTTATGTTTGATTCGAAATGTGTTGTAGTTGTTATGGGCCTATGTGAGCCCATAAAACAGTTAGGATCTCGTATAGGTCTGGGGCCCACAACATTTTGTATGGACTCGTAATGAAGTCCTTGTCAAGGTACACATGGAGTCCAATGATGGATGATTTGTTGGATTTGAATACATTGTAGTCCTCGTAATGCTTGAATTGTATGCGCTTTGAGTTTCGTATGTCAAGGGCCTAAGAGAGCCCGTGAATAGGTGCAATGTTGCATTTACGCGGGTTTAAAACCCAAGATTTCACTTATGGACTCGTAATGAAGTCCTTGTCTCAACAGGTCTGGACTCGGAGCCTATGATTTTCTAGGTGGACCAGTGATGAAGCCCCCAGCAAGATCCGGTTGATGAAATATCCAGCTTGATTGCTTGATTTTGATGATATCTCGTCACGCTCAGTGGAAGTTTCGACTAAAGATTCCATTTAGGGTCCCTAAGGCGAGAAAGACAAGAAAGGTCAAAGAAAAGAACACTCAAGGGATGAGGCGCGGTCATAGCGCTGAGTGTTGAAAGGTTATGCTAAGGTTGGCTTAGAAGCGATAATGTGGCATAGAAAAAGGAAGGGATAAGAATTAGAAGAAGGCGGAGTCATAATGACTTGACTCACGCAATAAGGTAGGCTAATGATGCAGGTTCAAATCTAAAATGGCCGGGCCTCAAAAAGAGGTTGCCTACGTATCCATGATGGAATCAAGCCAGCCGTAGCTCTTAACATTTTAATTGGTGGCCGAACATTTGCTTTGGAGCCATTTGCAATGAATTAAGCATTGAATTAATCATTGATTTGGATGAGGTCTTTGGCAAGGGTGGATAATGATGTAGGTTTGGTTTAGTTTAAAGCGGTCGGACCTCAGGTTGAGGTTTCCTACGTATCTTTAGTAGAATCAGACCATTCGTAGTTTAGGCTGATGAATGAGAAGATGCCCTGGCTTTTGCCTAAGTCGCCCTTATGGGTTTTCGACCTAGCGGGCTTTGGTTTGTCTTTTATGGCTTATTGGGACGCAATGTGCATGGTTGTTAAGAAGGTTTATCACAGAGATTTGAAGCTGGAGGTTTAGAATCGCAGGTTTAAGGTTTTGAAGGAAATACCTTTGACAAAGCTATTGATGGGCTTATTTGCAACACTTCTTTTTTCTTTTTATTTTTCATAATTTGCACTTTTTGTTTCATTTTTTGCTTCTTTTTTTTTTTGCTTTGATTTTTATTGCTCTTTTTTTTTTGTTGCCCTTTACATTGAATTGTTGTTAAGTGTACCTCCACTAAGGTAGGTTAGAGGAAAAGGGGTGTTATGCATTTGAGTTGAAATGGAGGAATAGTTGTAGTGAAGGGAAGGGATGCCTCTTTTATGTATGCTAGTTGTTCATTGCCTTTATTAGAATAATCATGAGAGTTAGAAATTCATTTCTTTTAAGGCGACAATCATGATTTCCATTGATGCTCATTAGTGCAAGGTCAGAAAAGAAATAATCATTTATTAATTGAAAATTATGAGTACATGCAATAAAAAGGAAAATCCTATATTAGACTGGGAAAAATAAGAGAACTGAAATAGAAAATGAAATCCTAAGTCTAGACTCCCACGTCGCATGACAAGACAGCTTTGTTGCTTCAATCTTCATGAGGTCTCTTTCTAAACGAAAAGAGAAGTGTATTTTTTTTTTTGCTTTTCGCATTGATTGGACCTAAGCGAGTCCAAGTGCTTTGATGAATATATGCTATTGGGACTGGGGCTGCGTCTTTGTAGTCTGGGTCGGATAGCAATCCTTTGTACCCATGTCAACGACCCCTATCCTATCTGGGACCTCGTTCGAGAGAATCAGAAGTCTTCCCTTTTCTATCATATCGTGAATGAGGTGCTTTAACTTATAATAATCGTTAGTTCTATGTCCGTTTCCTCTATGAAACTTGCAATAGGCATTTTTGTCCCAGTTGGGCCCTTTTCTGTCTTCCTTAGGATCTGGAGTGGGTCTTACAGGGTATAGCAATTTTCTGAAATGAAGATACTCGAATAAAGCACCGTAGCTCATGCGTAAGGATATGAACTCCCCCTTGGGCTTTCTTTTAGGCATGGTAAGAGTTGGTGCAGGTATGGAATGTATCTCGTTAGTTGAATCATTAATAATGCTTTTGCCTCCTCTAGAGCGAGACGATCTTTCAGGGATTGATTTGATGGAAGGGTTTATCAGCGGACTGCGTTGTGTAATGTCATGTAGTTCATTGATTCTTCGTCGGTCAGTTGTGATTGCGGTAAAACTAGCTGGTGCCTTGTACTGTACTTCTAGTCTGGCGACACGTGCTACAAGGTCCACGATTGTCCCCTTTAACTCATCAACTTGTTCTTGAGGTGTACTTGACATATTGTATTTTTCCTACAATAAATCATCCAACAGGAGATTAGACATGGAGTGATGATGGAGAGAAAGGAATGGAATGGGAGAATGTATGTTGTTTTAAAAAGTTGAGCTTCTAGCAACGAATCTGAATATCTTATATGCATGATGATTTTTTTTTTTTTTTTTTGATGCACCTAGACCCAATACATGTATGAATGACTCAAACTATGCGTTCGAACCTGTAAAGGTTGCCTACGTATCCCAAAAGAGGGAATCAGATCGCTTGTAGTTCGGGATCTACTAAATGCGGAATGCATGAAATGAAATGGAGAGATGCAATGAGACTCTTCTGGACTCTAGTTATGCATGAAGTGTATGAATGATGGACTATGCAATGCAGAGGGACTCTAGTATGAATGTAGTCCTAATTGATATGAAATTCTAATGACGTCAGACTTTCAAGGATGCTAGACTCCTAATGTGCATGAAAATCTAGTGGACCTAAACTCCTAAAATGGACGGAGTTCTAATGGATTTAGACTCCTAAGATGGACAAAATTCTAACGATTTTAGACTTCTAAGATGAACATAATTCTAATGGATTATAGATTTCTAAGATGGGAAGAATTCTAACGACCCTAGACTTCTTAGATGGGTGAACCTAGACAGGATTAAGACTCCTAACATGGATAGAGTTAGACGAGGTTAAGAACTCTAAATGGAGTGAAACTGGATGAATCTAGACATTTGGGTCAGACGGACTTCTAGTGCAGTTAGAATTCCTAAGCGGGTAAGAATTTTACAACAAGATGGACACTAAAAGGAATTCAAAATGATGTACACATGAAAAGATGGATAATATACATGAAAAGATAGGACAGAGATCAAGGATGAATTTTCGAAAAAAGATATGTGATAAGAAAAAAGATGGATATATTTTTTTTGAAAAAAGGTGGAGATAGAATTTTTGAAGTAGATAGGAGATCGAAGATAGGATGAAATTTTGAAAAAGATAGGAGAATGATTTTTGAAAAAAATGATGGGGATGAATTTTCAAAAAAAAGATGGGAGATAGAATTTGGTAAAAGATGGGATAGATTTTCGAAATAGATAAGAGATTAGAGATTGCAAATATTTTTGAGGTGGAATTTGTTTATCTTTCTTTTAGAACTAAAAAAATGAAAGAATAAAGTGGTATACAGAAAAATGGACGGATAGGAAAATAGGATAATTATCTTAGAATTGGTTACGTGCCATAAGAAACCCAAACAATTTGAAACAATCATGCATGCAGCAGCGACGCACACAACAAAGGGTAGCTATGCATGGCGCAACACTAAGGGATGTAAGAACAAATTCGCGCAGAACGCGGGTGAAAAAGGCGACACGCAGATATTCGGTGCGCGGAACGTGATCTGATGCGCGACACGCTATGGCTTTACGTCGGGCGCAGTATGACAGCGTTAAGCGCAGGCTATGCGGGACATCATTTGCGCTGAGCACGGCTTATACGGAGAAGCGATTTTTTTTTTCCTTGTCGCATATATTCGCTCGATCGCTTTGACTCGAAACATCGCTAATATGAAACAATTAATGGCACACACATACAAATATGCACAAGTAAGATAATATTATGCAAAGTTCCAACCTAAAAGTCATAATCTACATTCAACTATGTTCAGGCTTAGGTTAAGGCTAAAAAGGGTCCATGACTAAGAGATTGATCCCACGCTTCGTACCCCTGCTTAAAGAGGTGGCCACGTGTAAGACACACTCCAGTCTCAAGTCAGGAACAAGAGAACAATGTCATGGTTGGGTAGGTTTGCTTATGACTAAGATCCAACACCATCGCTCAGGAAGCTTTTTGGAAGGACAAAGCGCAAACCCCCCGGGGGTGACCTCACACATAGAACATGTGCTAATGAGGCAAGGTAGATTGTCCTTATGATGGCTGAACAATAGTCATGCACATGCAAAACAGTATATTATTCTAAGGCATAAAAATAAGAATGAATCGTATTTTTCAAGTTTCACCCACTCATTTAAATTTTTTTTTTAAATCCTCCCCAGTGAAGGCGCCAAATTGTAGGCGTAGGAATTTTGAATTCCTTTAATGCCTACACGCGGTGTGAGCGCGTTTATTTGACTACCCCATTGTTAAGGTTTTATTAAAAATATGTTTTTGAAGTCTCCAATAATTCTTTAAAGGAAGAATCATAAACCAAATTGGATATGGAAAATCGTAGGGACAAATTAGGGACTTATCCAATGTAGATTTCCCCGTCATGACTCCATAGATGGTCAGGAACCAAAAAGTGAGTTCGGGGGTGAGGGTACAATATAGTCAGGAACTATATTGGCCATTGCTGGCCTCTACTAAATATCGATTCATTACAGATTTTATACAAAAGAATAATCATATAACGTTTTAAGCACCATAAAAATAATTAGTCTAAGTTGGTTCAGGAAATACATAAAAGACTAAATTTTTAGTGACAAGTTATTAGACAATCAATATTAATGGGTTCCTAGCAGGTTGTCCATGTTATCTGAATTAGTTAGAACATTTATTTAGGTCTTGATTAACAATAAATACAATGTGATAAATATTGCAATCAGGGATAAAAAATAAACAAAAAATAAGAAAATAAAATATTACAGGGAGTTAGTATAATATATACAATACTTACAGTCGCATGGACGAGCTAACAATCTACATCATGAATAGAATGTTAGTAACTTTAAGAAAATAATAAAAATAAATAAAGAAAGCAAATAAAGTTAGTTAATTTAGTTGAGCCACATAAATTATACCACCGTCCGGGGTCGTTGATTTGTACGGATCTTGGAAAATTGAATGTTTAACGAGTATTTTAAAAAGATTGTTTTGTGTTTGTCAAATAATATGTTGCGTGTGATGATGAATATTAATGGGTAAATTAGATGTTGGGGTTGTAGCCTAGTTGGGTTCGTAGGTAGCAGTAGGAAAATTTGGTGAAGGAATTTTAGTAGGATTAGGCACAGGTTAGGATTAAGTAAGAGGATTTGGTGATAGGGGAGGTATGTTGTGTCAGCGTGGGAATTGTTGTATGAGAAATTTTGGTGATGATGAATGAAGGATTATGATTTAGGTATGATGGTGATGATCAAAAGCAAAGTGGCGCTGATGAATGATGATGAATAATGTTAGGCGGTGGAGTTGGTCTTGGGTGTTGCGTGAGTTTTATTGTGTGAGGCCGAGAGATTTGACCGTGTATTGTTGTTGGGAGATTTGTGAGTTATGAAAGTCAGCCGTGTAAATTGGTTAGTCAGGAGATGTGAATTGTTAGGAGGATATATATAAGTTTAGGTGGTTGAGTTGCAATAGGTTTCCGAAAGTTAGTAGGCTTCTAAAAAGATTTTTATAAAATAGTTAGATAAATATTTTTGAAAACACTTTGGAAAAAACGATGATTTTTTATAAAAAGATTTTAGAAAATAAGTTAGACAAAAGATATTTAAAAACATGTTGGAAAAAGATTATTTTTATAAAAGATTTTTATTAATAAAACTAATCAATATAATTAATTAATTCTATTAATTAAATTGGGCTAGAAAAGGGGTTTTATTAAATTGGGCTTTCATAAACTATTTTTAAAAGGTTTTCAAAGATGGGCTTTTAAAAGGTTATTTTAAAACGTTTTAGGAAGTGGGCTTAGTAAAACTAGTTATAAAAAAGGTTTTCGGAAATGGGTTAATAAAATGGGTTAGAAAATGGATTTGGCTAAAAACTTTTTATTTTAGACTCGTTCTTTATTCTTTCCTTGATCCGGACCAAATGGAGCAGGGTATTGGTCATCATAGGGTGCTAAATGGGGAGACACGATTATGTGTCTACAACTACCACCTTAGGGAAAGGCTCAGCCTTTGTCTGATCAGTTAGTAAGACTTGGCCGAGCTCCCTGAGGTAGTTTTTGTGCCCTCTACTGGTTGGTCCTACAGCGGCGAATCCTCCTGAGATAACAAGAACAACATCCTCGTCAGTGCTCTCACTTACCTTCTTCTTGCTCTGATGATCATCCTTCCTCTGAAACTTCCTTCTCCTTGGGGCAAGTATGAGTTCATCTTTCCTTTTCGGGCTAAATCCTCCAAAGCCCTCTTAAGGTGTTTACATTCGTTAGTCCCATGACCACAGTCCTTGTGAAAATGATAGTACTTGCTCTTGTCTCTATTCCTGTAAGGAGTCTTCATCTCAGCTGGAGCCTTTAGCTCATATTGATCCTTTATCTCCATAAGGATGGAGTATTGGCCTTTCCTAAATTCTATGGGATCAGCTGAAGATTCAGATTCTTTCCTCTTTCCTCGCCTGGACGAAGTGGTTGCGAAGGTTATTGCCTAAGTATCAGCCTTTTTAGGATTGCTCTTTTTTTTCCTGAGCTACCTCTTCAGGCTTCTTGGACTCAGGATGCTTGGCCTCAGCACAAACTTCCGTGGCGTGTATGAATGCCTTAGCTTCCTTCAAGGCTTCCGCAAGAGTGGTGATTTTCTTCTTAACAAGATCAAACTTAAAACTTCCTGGCCGTAGCCCCCTGATGAAGGCGTCGAAGGCCACACCAGCATTAAGATCTTGAATCTGCAAGGCTTCTATATTGAACCTCTTAACAAAAATTCGAAGGGCTTCTTTTGGTCCTTGGACGACCTTGCCCAAATGTATGCTCGTTTTCTGCTCTTGCCGATTGGCAACAAAGTGACTAGTAAATAAGTAACTGAGTTCAGTGAAATTATTGACTGAATTAGGGGAGGATATTGTTAAACCACTTCTGAGCTACTCCCTTTAGAGTAGCCGGGAAGTTCTTGCACCAAGTAGCATCATCTACTGCTTAGACGGTAACCTCAAAGGAGGATCTCTCAAATACGGTGTAGACCTGTGGCCGACCGTTGTAATGCAGCAGCTTTCTTTGCCTCTAAGTATTCTCTGTCATCTGTTTCCATCCTATGCCCATTTGGACGAACATTATCCTAGGTCCTGACCAATAGATTCCAGTCCATCTTCCTACGCTGCTCAAATGCCTTCTGGCTGTCTTTCTCTGGCTGTTCTCCTGGAGGGTTCCAGACGAGCAGGTCGACTTGGACCTGGACGATTCTCCTGGGAACGCCCTCTAAGAGGAACTGGATTGTTAGCAGCTGGATTTGGATTAACTTGGAAAAACAGCATATTGTTCTTGATCTGTTCCTGGATGACTGCAGCCATCTTAGTCTGGAAGTCATTTAGAACGTTTTCCAAGTGAGCAGCAGTCACAGGACGTTCAAGATTTTCCTGGATGACAGGTTCATTTGTAACACCCAACCCATACGAAGTCGAGTATATTGTCACCAATGCGCATCCAGGGCCAAAAACTGTCCTCAATAACCAACACAAGTTCTTCCGTTGCATTTTATCCTCACTCATGCGCAGCCTGAGAAACTTCCCAAGAGGTCACCCATCCCAAGACTACTCCCAGTCAAGCACGCTTAAATGTGGAGTAACTAAGGAAATGAGCTGCCTAAAAGAAAGATGCATCTTGTTGGAATGAGTAGCCTGCTAAATCCCTTTAAAGCAATCATGAGGGGTATTACATACACCCCTACTTGAGGACAGCAACGCCCTCGTTGCGCCTGAGGACTCCACATATTCGGTTTACGGCCTGTGGGTCGCCCAGCCTGGAAACTAATCACATATTCGACACGCAGCCGATTATATACCCCCAGAATCCTCCCCCACTAGGCGACTAACCTTGGATTAATTATCCACACGATCAGCACGCGGTCGAAGGGTTGCTCTGATACCATTTGTAACACCCGACCCATACGAAGTCGAGTATATTGTCACCAATGCGCATCCAGGGCCAACAACTGTCCTCAATAACCAACACAAGTTCTTCCGGTGCATTTTGTCCTCACTCATGCGCACCCTGAGAAACTTTCCAGGAGGTCACCCATCCCAAGACTACTCCCAGCCAAGCATGCTTAACCGTGGAGTAACTAAGGAATTGAGCTTCCTAAAAGAAAGATGCATCTTGTTGGAATGAGTAGCCTGCTAAATTCCGTTAAAGCAATCATGAGGGGTATTACATCATGGCTCTGACCAGGAACATTGACAATGGACGGTGGTCTATCCCTTCCTCGAGGTGGTCTCTCATCGTCTACCGTATCTTCAACTCGAATCTGAAAACTTCGATTCCTTGCCACATTGGACGAGTGACAATCAGTCATCGTTGCGTCTCCCCACAGACGGCGCCAAATGTTTAGTCTCCTTGGCCGGCAAGTAAACTATTATCCCTCAAGATGTTCTTCTTTGGAGACTTGTGCAACGATGTCCGAATCTGTATTCCGAACCTGAGCTTCGTTCCAAACCTGCAGAAAAAGGAACCCACCTTGGAGGTTTGGGTGGTGGTTCCCCCTCCGAAGCTTAAGTCAGGTATCAGGAGTAAAAAGGTAAAAGTAGAGATAGAGAGAGAAAGTGAGAGAGAATTTTGACAGAATAAGGGCACACTGTTCAAAAAGTTACCTTTCCTCGGATTTCAAGGGGAGTATTTATAGTGTTTGGAGTCTGATAGCTGCCTTTTGAAGTTACCCTAAATTGAGGGCACCTGATTAGCTAGGCAATCAGAACGTGACATGTGGCGGGCGTTGATTGGGAGTTGATCATCAACAAATCATATGCAGCCATTTAATTGGGATTTGGACCCTGAATATTCTTCAGGCCAAAAGGTGGGCTTTTATTCCTTTTACAGTAAAAGATTTGGGTTTTAACCATTTGTTTACTCCTTTTGATGGGACACGTGGATGAACCTGATAGATCCATGTGTCCCCAGGAGAACCGTCGATTATTTAGGCTACAACATCTTTTACAACAAGAAATATCATACTTAGAAATAGAAGAGCAATTAAAAAACCCTTATATTAAAAAGAAAATATTTGATTTAGAACAAAAATTTAAAGAAGAAGTTTGTGCAGATATTCCCAAGGCATTTTGGGAAAGGAAAAAACATATGGTTTCAAATCCTTATAAAAAAGAATTTTCATAAAAAGCTATTCCTACTAAGGCAAGACCTATTAAATGAATCAAGAAATGTTAGAAATTTGTAAAAAAGAAATTCAAACCTTATTAGATAAAAAATTAATCGATTTTTTCACCAAATACCCCCGAGTTTTTGATTTATTCACGACGTACCCTCACACTTTTCAAAATACACGGGGTACCCCTTAGTTTCTTGGTAATACATCTACATGCCCTTAATGACTAACAGCGTTAACTGCCTTTAGTCATTAACCCTAATTTTCTATTTTAAATCCTAATTAACCCTAATTAACCTAACTAAACCCTAACTTCTAACCCTAACCCCTAACCCTAAACCCTAACCCTAACCCTAACCCTAACCCTAACCCACCCTCCCACCACCCCCTGTCCCTCCACCACCCCAAAGCCCACCACCTCTGCCCCCTCCCCCCCACCCCCTAGCGCCCCACTCCCTAGCCAGCCCCCCACCCCCCACCCCACCCCCCCCCCCCTCCCCTACCCCACGCAGCCCCTAAGCTCGATTTTCGCAACCCTCCCCCCTACCCCACCCCCCCCCCCCCCTACCCCACACAACCCCCCTGTCGATTTCCGCGACCCTCCCCCCCACCCTTGTCGATTTCCGCAACCCTCCCCCCCCCCGTCGTCTCTCTCTACCGCTTAAAACCACCTTTTCGAGGAGAGAGATATATAGAGAGCATGTTTAATAGCGAAGGAGAGAGTCGTCTCTCTGCTGCAACTTCAAGGAGAGAGTCGTCTCTCCGCGAATGGGCGAGTTGATGGTGGGGGTGGGGGCGGGAACGACGATGAGCCGGGCTGCGGAATTGGGGGCGGAAATCCGACAAAGGTGGGGAGGGGGGATTCGACGGGGGTGGGGGAAGCTGCGGGAGGGCCGACGGGGCGGGGGAGCTGCGGGAGGGCCGACGGGGGGGGGGGGAGCCGTGGGAGGGTGGGGGAGGGGGAGCCGCCTGGGGTGGGGGGTGGTGGGAGGGTGGTGGGAGGGTGGTGGGAGGGTTAGGGTTTAGGGTTAGAGTTAGTGTTTAGGGTTAGGGTTAGGTTAATTAGGGTTTAAATCAGATAATTATAGGGTTAATGACTAACGGCAGTTAACGCCGTTAGTCATTAAGGGCATTTGGGTGTATTATGTTGAAACTGAGGGGTACCATGTGTATTTTCAAAAGTGCGATCTAAATCTCCTTGGAGTTGCATGTGCTGCTTTTTATATTATGAATCAAGCAAAAAAGGAAAGAGGAGTTCCTAGATTAGTAATTAATTATAAGCCTCTTAATAAAGTCTTACAATGGATTAGGTACCCAATCCCTAATAAAAAGGATTTATTAAGTCGTCTTTATAATACAAAAATCTTCTCAAAATTTGATATGAAAAGTGGATTTTGGTAAATTCAAATAGAAGAAAAAGATAGATATAAAACTCCCTTCAATGTTCCTTTTGGGCAGTATAAATGGAATGTAATTCCTTTTGGCTTAAAAAATGCTCCATCTGAATTTCAAAATATTATGAATGATATTTTTAATCCTTATACTCAAAATATAAAAGTCTATATTGATGACGTTTTAATATTTTCAGATACTTTAGATCAACATTTTTAGCATCTTAATACCTTCTTACATATTATTAAAAAGAATGGTTTAGTTGTCTCATTTCCTATGATGAAACTATTTCAAACTAAAATACTATTTTTAGGACATGACATTTTCCAAGGTACTATAAAACCTATTAATAGAGCCATAGAATTTGCTGACAAATTTCCAGATGAAATTAAAGACAAAAATCAACTACAAAGATTTCTAGGATGCCTTAATTACATTTCAGATTTCTTCCCTAATCTAAGACAATATTTTTCGTGTCTTTACAAAAGATTACGGAAAAATACTCCCGCATGGTCACCCAAACATACACACGTAATACAAGCGTTAAAAGAAAAGGTCAAGTCTCTTCCATGTTTAGGTCTCCCAAATCCCAATGCATTCATGATAGTAGAAACAGATGCATCTGACATAGGCTATGGAGGCATTCTGAAACAGAAATTACTTGAAAATAAAAATGAGCAAATAGTTAGATTTCATTCAGGTCTATGGCTAGGTTCTCAGAAAAATTACTCAACTATTAAAAAGGATATTTTATCTATTGTTCTTTGTATTTCAAAATTTCAAGATGATCTTTACAACAAAACTTTTTTATGAAGAATAGATTGCAAATCAGCAAAACAAATATTACAAAAGGATGTTCAAAATATTATTTCAAAACAAATTTTCGCCAGATGGCAAGCTATATTATCAGTTTTTTATTTTCAAATAGTATTCATAAATGGAGAAAATAATTCTCTTCCCGATTTTTTAACTAGAGAATTTTTACAAAGAAAAGGTAATAATAATAACAAAACTCAATTATTACAGGAAACAAAATGAATCAAGATTCTGATAAATGCAAAGGTATTCTAAAACCAGAAGATTATGTGATGAGATTTCATAAGCTCCGCCCATCAAGTGAGAAAACATCTTCATCAGATAAACTTGACACATTTTTCGATTTTCCACCTTTATCCTATTCTCAAGCAGTCAAGTATCCATCTCAAAACATATATAAACTCAAAATCAACTAATCAAAATTCTCAATATTCAAATCCTAAAATCCACAAATACATCACCAAACCTCATAAAGAACACCTGCTCCTTACCCATTTTAGAGAGACTCCTCAAATTCCTAAACTTATCAAATTCACTAATTCTCTTTTCCCTATGTATTGTCAATACCGACCTGAAACATCTTATAAAACTCGGAGGTTTTATGATTTCATACTTGCTGACACCAAGTTTGTTGAAATTGAGCATACTGAAAAAGGTAATTTCACAGCTTATTCAAAATGCAAAATCAAGAAGATCATCTCACAGACAAAATGGGTATCTGCCTATGTTCCAAAAGAATTCTCAGTTCCTTTTCAACCACAAGAATATAATTACATCGATTATCAGATGGCATAGTTTCGAGCATTTTTATTCAGAGCATTCAATCTCTCATGGTTCTTCAGCATTTGTCCTTAATGTCCAAATAATTTCCCCATATGGTTTTATGAATGGTGGCTCTACTTTGTAAGCTCTCAACAGATCTGGCCAATGGAAGTCAAAAAGTCCTATGAGTTCTTCTCCACACAGGTACAAACCAACACTCCATATTCCACAGAACTCTTATTTCATAAAGAGTTCAATGTCCCATGGATAATGTGCTGGTCCTATAACATTATTCAATGGTACCAAGCACCACTCCTCATGTCTTTGGTACGTGAATTCAAGATCAAGTGGTGGGAAAAATTTGCCATTGACAAATTTTGCTCATTAAAGACAGTCCAAGATATGGTTGCAGATAATCAACTTATCAAAGCAATCAAAGATATTCCAAAGCCTCCTTATTTAAGAGTCCGAAATTGAATTACTCAAAAAAGAAATCAAACTTCTTAAAAGACAAACTCAACTTTTAATCCGAAATTCAAACGATTCATCATCAGTCCATTCCTCACCTGATCTTGTGCTCAAGATCCTTATTTACAATGAAGAAAAAGTTTTTCTTTTTCAAATTATTGAAATAAAATAATAATAGCCCGCAGGATTTTCCTGGCAAAAATTAGGGCAATAAAAATAAAAAGATCCCGCTAAGTGATTATCACTTAGGCAAAAATAAGGGACATATTTTACTAACGTTTTCAATGCAGGTACTCAAACGATGACTCATCAACATCAAATATTAGGTATACCACCTGAATATCTGATAAATACACCTGAAGCTACTCGGTGCATCACACAAAGGAACAAGACGACAAAGTCTTCAATCAAATAAAAAACAAATGGCAGAAAATGACAAAACTACATGTACAACTATCATTCCTCTCCGAAGAGGACCAGTAAAGTAAGCACATCCTTCCACAACAAAACAAACTCATCAATCAAGCAAAACAATAACATCAGTACACAATCGATGATTCGGTGCAGAAACAAATTCAATCGGTGCAACTTATCTAATTCAATCAATGCAACTTATCTGATTTGTATCAGATAAACCCAAGATAAATGTAATATAAATAGCACAATGTAGCTCGTCAGAAATATAAGTCTTTCATAGCTAGTTTTTGATAGCGAGTTCATAGACAGATAAAAAATTTCTGTACAAAAGCCTTAAGCTCATGAATAGTTACTACTCATATCTGCTTTTCAATTTTATTGTTTTCAATATCTGTTCAAATTTTCGAAATGAATTTTTCAAATTCCTAAATAAATTTCAAAAATTTTGTTTTCATCAAAATTACTAATTTCTTTTTAACGATATTAATTACCTACCAGACGGTCCCCCTTTCGCTACATAATTAATCTAAAACACAGTTGAGACGGTCCTAAACTCGTCCAGTCCTGGGATTAAACGAGACTTTTTCTAGAGAATTTGGAGCGCCATGTAGGTTTTCATATCATAATAGATATATATAATTGTAATTTCAGATTAATTAAAATTGATAATTAGATTTTTGGATAAATATAAAATGGAGTTTGGTTCTTTACAAATCGATTGCTATATTATACTCCATTAGTCCCATAATATAAGTCATATTTCCTTATATGGTGTCCCAAAATATAATTTCTATTTCTATTTTAAATCATAAAGTATGCCCATAATACCCTCATGGAAAAAAAAATTATTCCCAAAATATCCTCATTATTTCCTCTCCCAATGCACCCACTATTAATGACAAAATGTGATATATTCCCCAATTTACCACCGAAGTCGAACTCATTAACTCCTCAGTTACTCACTCACCAACATTTATCATTTTCTCTCTCCTCTATTTTCCTCTTTTTCACTTTTCTCTCTGGCATTTAGGTCTAAAGTCTCCGGTTCATATGTAACTCTATGTGTCAATTTCTTCAGATGCGTGAATTTCTTCAATTGCGGTTTGAATTCTTTAACTTATTTTCTGTTTTTCAATGTTTTTACACATGAATTTACATCGTTAATTAAAGTAATGTTTCGTTTTCTTGACCTTTACTGTTTTACCTTAGTCAATTCGCATGCATAGTTTACCACTTGAAAATTGTTCCTAAATTTCGTATTTAAACGCAAATATGTCAAATTTTTCATAAATCCACTCATTTGCTAAATGACGCCCTATAACTTCCTATTAACGCCCTAAATACGTATAAAATACGGTATATTGTGTATTTTTTTTGGTCCACTTTCTCCCCTTCTCTCACTTCCTCTTCCCCTCCTTCTTCCACACCACCACCACCACCACCGCCGCCACACGACCCACACCACCATAACCGCCACACGACCCACACCACCAGCACCGCCACACGCCCACACCACCAGCGCCGCCACACGGCCCAATACCGATTGATTTCAAAATTAACCCAACGAAATTCAGTAAAAAAAAAAAAGGAAGGCGTCTGCCAAGGACGCCCCACCTCCGGTGGAGGCATCCATGGAAGGCGCTCCACCACGGAAGAGGCGCCTTCCATGGACGCCTCCACCGGTGGTGGGCCGTCCTGCGTACGCCTCCTTTAAAAAAAAAATTCGAGAATTTGTGGTGGTGTGGTGGTGACGCCGGAGGTGGTGTGGTGGTGTGCGCCGGAGGTGGTGTGGTGGTGTGGTGGTGACGCCGGAGGTGGTGTGGTGGTGACGTGGTGACGCCGGAGGTGGTGTGGTGGTGTGCGCCGGAGGTGGTGTGGTGGCTCCTGTAATGAAGTTGAGGTGGGAGGAATGAAGTAAAGAAAGGGAAAGCAAAGGAGGGATGGAGGAAAGAAATGGTGTATAATGTACAAAAATACATGTATTATACATGTATTTATGGCGTTAGTAAGCAAAAAAATGGCGTCATTTAGCAATTCCCTAAATCCATTAAACAATTAGTAGATCTCACTTTCTGTTCTAATTTGGGGTTTGAAATTTATCTTTTCTCTGTGTTCTTGCCATGAGTCACGGATTTTCGAACAAATCTAGTGAAGATGTATCAAATGATACATATTCATGTTTAGATTATCCTTATTGTGAATTGGGGCCAGATGTTAAAGGTATCCATAGCTACAGTTCCAAATGAAGGAATATGTCCTTAGACATCCCGGCAATTACTAAATATAAAAGGAAATTATTATAGAGATAATTAATTACGTTAGTTTAGTAATCACATTTACTTGCTAGAGAATAAATGTTGGTTAGTAGAACAATATTGATTGTACCTACAACTAAGTTAACCTAATCCTATGAGGTCACACATTGTAGTAACTAATTGAAGTAAGGAAACCGGCCAATAGGAGAAAGTAGGGTTAGGTTAGGTCTCTCTCTTATTTTATTCTCCTACTATTATAAAAGGTTATAATAGCAGAGAGAAAAAGAACGTTCAATTTGACAGTAACATTCAAACTGAAAAGAGAGAGAAAACCCTACTGTTTCCCTTTGGAAATCCGATCACCCTCCCTAAAAAGCAAGAGAGTGAAATCTGTTCATCCTCTTCCGTTCTAGCAAACGTGGGAATTCAATTGGTGCTCGTGGACTAAGTAGAGGGACATCAATTGCTGTTCTTTGATCTCTAGCACTTGCAATCCGGTGGAAAACACGCTACAAAGGTTGTACATTATTTTCCTTATAATATGATTCATATTTATGTTATGCATGTGATCTTGTGATAGATGTTAGGAAATTTGTTTCCTGAAATTCCGCTATATGCATCTATATATTCCTACAGTGGTATCAGTTTTGCCTCTTACATAATATTTTATGATCATGTTCATGTGCTATTTTGATTATTTTCATTCAATTATGAGAGGGATTTATTTATGGATTAATTTGCATAATTAATATGGTGATATTAATTAAATTGGAAATTGTTGAAAATTGCTCAAACTTTTCGGCAACTTTACTGTTGAACAATTCAATAGTTAGATTTATGGTTAATGGAGATTAAAGCATAAAATCTAAATAACAACATTAAAAGTCAGATTTTAATTCGTTAAATAACATTAACCTAGATGCCATACATGAACTGAATTTTAGAAGAAACAAAACTGTTGTTTTTCCTTTTAAAATTTCAGATTTTTCATGTTAAATTTTGAATTCTTGTTAGATATTCACGTTTAATAAAGATTATTCATCAATGATCTAAACAACTGAACTTAAAAATCTGTTTTAGTTTTGTTGTTGAATTCGAAATTCTTTGCCCAAATCAAAGGAACCCTAAGTTTGCACATAAAAATTCAGATTGAAATATGTAATTGTTACATAATTTGAGAGGAATTTAACCCCAATTTTGAACAAATTGAGCACAATCAAAATTCAGTTTAATTCATGTAATTGTTGCATAAATTAAACAAAAGAATTTCGGCAACCATGGCTGGGTGACGCATCTCACCGGTGCTGCCACGGTGGTCTGCGTCGGAGTTGTGCGCGGGTGAAGAGGCTGATGCGGTGGTGTGCTGCGCTGGGCGGCTGCTTGGCTTTGAGCTTGGTGTTTTCGTGCGGTCCGACGCCGGCAGCGGTGGGGGTTAGCTGCCATGGCAGATCTTCAAGTTGTTGAAGATTTTGCAGACGGTTAGCGTGATTCTAGCTGAGGTGGGGAATCAAGTTCGAAATCTCAGGAGGAAGGCCGATATCTTCGGATGATTTGTGGTGATAACTGGTGATGTTGTGTTTGTTGGCTGTTCTTAAGGAAGGCGTGGTTTTTTCACTCTCTATTCACTTTGTTACTGCTATTTGATAGCAGTTTAATTAAAAACAAAAAAAAAAAACCCGTTTTCATATTTTTTTTTTTTAAGTTGAGCATAATTATAATTCCAATAATGCAAATTAATAATTAATTTGATTAATTCCATATTTAAGTCCTAATTGAATAAAAATAATAGAAAGTTATTCTTTTAGTTATTTTTTTTTTTAAGTTTAACTAAGTAGCATGTTTACTTTTAATTGTTAACTTGTAAATATCATGTTTTATTTGCTTATTAATTGTTAATAAGTGATTTTTAATATTTATTTTATTATGATATTATAAATGCTTGGATGCTTAATATAATATGTTTGATATTATGTTTTGCATGTTGTGACTAGTATGGCCCAAAACTAGGATAGAAAATACGATCTGCGCATCGTTAAATTTTATGTAAATTAAATACGATCTGCGTATCGTTTGTATTTTTGTAATTTAAATTTAAATTATTTAAATTATAAATTATTTATGTAATCAAGAATGAAGTTCCCTGGAGAATTAAGGATGGAGATCCATGAAGATTCAAGGAGGAATTCATGAAGATTAGCTTTCCTAAGTTTAGGGGCCATACTAGGATCACTTTTAATTATCCTTATATTCATTTATTCATGATGTTTAAATGCTTGCTTAAGTTTATATATGTGTGGTTATTTATGTTATGTGTTCACTTTAAATTAACCAACATAGTAAACTTAGGTCCCCAACATGTAATATTGAGTTTAATTGCTTTTCCAAACAACACCTATAACGCCTTAGATAGTGAGTAATAGGTTCGCCAAAAGCGGGTGTTGCTCATTTTATCCGGGGATAGTAGGGTGGGTTTTTGAAACTTACATGTTAATGTTTGGTTTAACTCAACAAAATCATCAAAAGACAAAGTTTTGGGTTTTGAAGCTAAGAGATAGGAGTAAACAAGGAGTTGTTAACCTGTCTACCAAGAATTATAATTAGTTATAATTAGTAAAGTGTTTATTTACCTCAACTACTATAAATTAAAGGCAGGGCCAAAGTCCGTTTGATTGTAGTGGGAGGGGATCTTGGTGTTTCTTTATTCAATAGGGGACTCTTATTTTGAATAAAGGGTAGTAGTTAATTAAAATTTGTTTAATTGCTGCTTTCTTGATAAACATTGATTGAATCTTGCTTTATTATTCTTTTGTTGTAGTTATCATGTCTGGTTCAAACAACAACAACCACCCCGGTTTTAATTTGCGCTATTTACTCGAAAAGGACAAACTAACTGCTCATAACTTCCTAGAATGGGAAATGGCTGTGAGAATCGTTCTCAGAGTTGAAGGAAGGGAAAGTGTTCTTGATAATCCTCTCCCTGAACCCCTGCTAGACACTGCTACTCCAGCTGAAAGGAGAGCAAGACAAACCATTGAGGCAAATTCTGTGCAAGTAACATGTTTGATGCTTGCTTGCATGGCACCAGAATTTCAAAAACGTTTTGATGGTCTGGACGCCTATTCCATCCTCCAACAACTGAAAACTATGTTTCAGAAGAACGCGAGGCTGGAAAGGTTTGAAGCTCATTGTAAGTTGCTGGAGTGCAAGTTGGGAAAAGGAAAACTCGTTGGTCCGCATGTGTTCAATATGATTGGACACTTTCAGATCATGGAAAAATTGGGCTTCCCTTATCCCCCAGAACTAGCAACTGATATTGTGATCAAATCCTTGCCTGAAAATTTTCAAAACTTTCAGGCTCCGTTTGGTTGGGTGTAAAACATTTTCAGTGTAAAATGATTTTCATAGAAAACAATTTACAATGGAAAACACAATTCCAAAATTAGTTTTCCGTTGTTTGGTTCCAAGTAAGAAAAATGATGAAATGAAAGGAAAAGTAAGGAGGTAGTAAGAGAAGTGTACAAGAGAGATAAGGAAAATGAAGGAAAACAAATTTCCCTTCATTTTGAAGGGAAAATGGTTTTCCATCATTGGGAGAGAATTTTACTCCTAGAGAAAATGGTTTTACACTCCTTTGCAAACCAAACAATGTAAAATTGAAAATAGAAGAAAATAGTTTTCCAAGAAAATATTTTACGCCCTACCAAACGGAGCCTCAGTTGAACTTTTACATGCAAGGAGGGGAGGCTACCTTGCAAGAGCTGCATGGTATGCTTACTCAGGCTGAAAGGAGCTTGCCAACTGAACCTGAACATAGGGATGTTCTAATGGTTAGGAAAGGCAAGCAATTCAAGAAAAAGGGGGCACCTCAGAAGAAGAACAAGGGCAAGGTTGTTGCCACTGATGATACTTCTAAGCCAAAGGCCACTCCTAAGGCAAAAGTAGTAGCACTACATGAGTGCTTCCACTGCCATAAGATTGGCCACCGGAAGAGGAACTGCCCCAAGTATCTGGAGGATAAGAAGAGTGGTGCTTCAACTTCAGGTATTTATGTTATAGAGATTAACTTATCTACTTCTACTTCATGGGTATTTGATACTGCGTGTGGATCTCACATTATTTGTAATGTGCAGGCACTAAAAAGAAGTAGATCATTGAGCAAAGGAGAAGTGGACCTCCGCGTGGGCAATGGAGCACGAGTTCTTTGCTTTGGTGTGGGGAGATTGTAGTCTACTTTTACCTTCTGGTTTAGTATTAGAACTTTATAATTGTTATTATGTTCCAACTATTACCAAGAATATTGTTTCGATTCCGGTTTTGGATTCGGAAGGTTTTTCATTTCAAATTAAGAATAATTGTTGTTCTGCTTATTTGAATGATTTATTCTATGTCTCAGCTAAGTTATCAAATGGTTTATATGTGCTAGACTTAGAAACCCACATCTATAACATAGACAGCAAGAAACCTAAAACAAATGATTCAAACCCGACATACCTATGGCATTGTCGATTAGGCCACATAAGTTTAAAGCGTATTGAGAAGCTTCATAAAGATGGAATTCTCAAATCTTTTGATTTCGAATCATTTGATACTTGTGAGTTTTGCTTAATGGGAAAAATGACAAAATCACCTTTCACAGGTTCAAGTGAAAGGGCCAATGACCTTTTAGCCCTCATACATACAGATGTGTGCGGACCCATGAGTACGTTGGCTAGGGGAGGGTACAGTTACTTCATTACTTTTACCGATGATGTGAGCAGATTTGGATTTGTTTACCTCATGCGGCATAAGTCGGAATCCTTTGAAAAATTTAAGGAATTCTAGAATGAAGTACAAAACCAACTTGGAAAGAAAATTAAGGCATTACGATCCGATCGTGGTGGTGAATATTTATCTCAAGAATTTGGTGATCATTTAAAGGATTGTGGAATTCTTTCACAATGGACTCCACCAGGAACACCACAGTTAAATGACGTTTCTGAAAGAAGGAATCGAACTCTACTTGATATGGTTCGATCCATGATGAGTCTTGCTGATCTTCCTATTTCATTCTGGGGATTTGCGCTTGAAACAGCGGCATTCACACTTAACAGAGCACCATCCAAAGCAGTGGAAAAGACACCATATGAAATGTGGACTGGAAACGTTCCAAAATTGTCTTTTCTAAGGATATGGGGTTGTGAAGCCTATGTAAAACGTTTACTTTCTGATAAGCTTTCACCCAAATCCGATAAATGTCTCTTTGTGGGTTACCCAAAAGAGACTAAGGGATACTACTTCTACAACCAAAACGAAAACAAAGTGTTTGTTGCTCGTAATGGTGTCTTTCTGGAAAAGGAGTTTATTTCCAGAAAAACAAGTGGGAGAAATGTATATCTCGAAGAAATTCGAGATGAGCAACAAATGGATGAGGTTAACACCTCATCAGAGGCGGCCCGGCATGAAAATGTTCAGGAGGCGGTGCATTCAATTCACGTACCTCCTACCGTCCCACTTGGAGATACTCCGTGCGAAGTCACTCAACCTAATGAGGTAGAAACTTCTTCTGTTGTTCCCCAACGTAGGTCTAGTAGGACCATCATTCCGTCAAAGAGATATATTGATTTCCTTTTGACTAAAAGTTCTAAAATAACGATTTTAGAATCAGAAGAACCTACTAGCTACAAAGATGCTTTGGAGAGTCAAGACTCCGAAAGATGGCTTGAGGCCATGAAATCTGAAATGGATTCCATGTCTGAAAATCAAGTATGGGACTTGGTTGATTTGCCTGATGGGGTAAAACCCATTGGATGCAAATAGATTTTCAAGTTGAAAACAGACAAGGATGGAAACATTAGTGTTTTCAAAGCAAGGTTGGTGGCGAAAGGTTTCAAATAAATTCATGGTATTGACTATGATGAAACCTTCTCACCAGTAGCCATGCTGAAGTCCATTAGGATAATCCTTGCGATTCTTTGCCTTTCATGACTATGAAATATGGCGAGATGGATGTCAAAACCGCTTTCTTGAATGGGTTCTTGAAAGAGGATGTGTACATGACACAACCTCAAGGTTTTGAAGATCTAGAAAATCCAGGGAGGGTATGCAAGCTTAAGAAGTCCATTTATGGACTAAAGCAAGCATCAAGGAGTTGGAACCTCAGATTTGATGAGGCAGTCAAGAAATTTGGCTTTCTCAGAAATGAAGAGGAATCTTGTGTATACAAGAAGTTAAGTGGGAGTAGTATTACTTTTCTGGTCTTGTATGTGGATGACATACTTCTCATAGGAAATGATAAGACCATGCTTGAGTCAGTCAAGGAATGGCTTAAAAACTGTTTCTCTATGAAAGACCTAGGAGAGGCAGAGTACATATTGGGAATAAAGATCTATAGAGATAGATCGAAAAGGCTAATTGGGCTCAGTCAGGAAACTTATATTGATAAGGTTCTTGCAAGGTTCAAGCTGGAAAACTCCAAAAGAGGTTTCATTCCCATGCAACATGGCATTGCACTTGGCAAGACTCAGTGTCCTTCGAGTCCTGATGAGGTCAAGCGTATGAGTAATGTTCCCTATGCTTCGCCGTAGGATCCATTATGTATGCCATGATATGCACTCGACCGGATGTTGCATATGCTTTGAGTATATGCGGCGAGATACCGTCAAATCCGGGAGATGCGCCTTGGATTGCGGCGAAAAACATCTTAAGTACTTGCGAAGGACTAAGGATAATTTTTTGGTTTATGGTGGAGATGATGAGTTGGTTGTTACTGGATACACCGATGCAAGCTTCCAGAGTGACAAAGATGATTTCCGATCGCAATCTGGTTTCATATTTTGTCTCAATGGAGGAGCTGTGAGCTGGAAGAGCTCTAAGCAGAGTACCATCGCGGTTCTACAACAGAGGCTGAGTATATTGCGGCGGCGATGCAGCAAAGGAAGGCAGTTTTGGATCAAAAAGTTCATTGGTGAGCTTGGTGTAGTTCCTAGCATTGAGAATGGCATTGAGTTGTATTGTGACAATAATGGTGCCATTGCTCGCCTAAGGAACCCGGATCGCATCAAAGGTCTAAACATGTGCTCAGGAAATTCCATCTCATTCGAGAAATCGTTGGTAGAGAGGATGTGAAAGTAAGCAAGGTTCATACTGAGGATAACGTAGCAGATCCTCTGACTAAACCGCTTGCTCAACCTAAGCATGAGTGTCATACTAGGTCTATGGGGCTTAAGCATATGGGAGAATGGCTTTAGGTTGTTTTTTACTTCATGTTTACAATTGTAAAGACATTTATTATGCTTTGAAATGTTTATCAATAAAATTCCGTTCTTATTTAATTGTTTGTTTAGTATTAAATAAAATGTCCAAATAATGTGTGTTTTCAAATAGGATTATCGAAAACGTTTTGATATTGGAACCCTATAAAGTGAACTGAAAAATCACAATTTATTTAAAGTCCCTAGTCTAAATCACTAAATTGGACATAAGTGATTTATTTAAAAGACTAGTATATAATTAATTGATAGCGCAGTTCCATGGGCTATGGAGACATAGAGATGTCTAATTGATTATATGGATGTATATTTGATACATTGAGACTTGACCTAATTAGATTCTAAAAGTAGAATCGAACTACTATATTTAGTGGATTCCTTAGACATGAGTATGTCTTAATAACCACAACATAATTAGTTTAACTTTGACACTGTTAAACGCCGCGCCGTAAAAGGAGGTTATAAAGGCAGTGATCAGGTGGGCTAAGAATTGAGTGGGAGTTATGGTCATACAAGAGTGGATAAGTCCTCCTGATACGCTCAAGTTACACGTAGTATTTACGTAACTTTGGGTGCACTTTGCTAAGGGTTTGATTGTAATTGTTAACGTTCGTGTTTTATTTAACCCTTAGCGGAAGTTCGGAGCTTTGCGAGATAATTGGTGTTAACGTCTTATGTTCCGAGCTTCCAAGGTGAAGTGCATTTGAGCCAAGCAAAGTATCAAGCTGCATCGCAAGCACAACATCGTCTCACCAACCAAGCTCTCGTGCGCGCTTCTCACCAAGCTCTCGTGCACCGCAAGCTCGGCATCATAGCCCAGCTCTCGCGTGCACGCTCAACACCGCACGCCCAACGCTCAACACCGCACGCCCAGCCATCGCAGCAAGCTACCGCAAGCCTTGCGCGCGCCCAGCATGCTCGCCCAGCAGCCCAGCAGCAAGCTCGCCCACGCCCAGCGCTCGAACCAAGCCTGCCCAGCAAGGCAGCTCGCACCTCGCGAGAATGGTCGCACCTCGCGACCTGCCTTGCTCGCACCTCGTGAGTAATCTCGCACGGTGCGACCTGCTTGGCTTGGCCCAGTTCTTCAGCTCGTGTTGGAAGGCAGAGATCACTCGCACGGTGCGACCAGACTCGCACCTCGCGACCCCTAGGTCGGTCTAAATGTCGGCTGATTTTTGAGCTTTAGTATAAATACTAAAGCTTGTTTTTTGGACCTAGGGGGCAAGAAACCACAAGGAGAGGGAGTCTCCAAAACTCCACTCCTCTCTTGTTGTCTTCTCTTTTAGTTTTTATTTTCTAGTTTAGTTTTTGTAGATTTCAATTATGGGATTGGCTTATGCTATGCCAATTGTAGCTTGAACCGTTCTTGAACGAGATTAATATGGAGCTTCAAGCATTATTGTGAGATCTTTCCTCTCTTTCTATTTCCTTTGATTATGGTTTAATTTCAATGCTTGCTTTCTATGATTTTTGCATGATTATGCTAGGAATGTTACTAGTTTGATTGTGTAATTAATCTAATGCTAGATTTAAGAATAGAATCGGATTGTTTTATTCTTTTATCGATTTGTAGCAAACTAGGGAGTAACTCAGATGCTGATCATCTTGGTTATTTCTTAGGGAAATTGAATTAACTGTTGAATGTTTATCGCTTGTATGACGTTAGCAGGTTTGTAGGTTCTCTGTGTTTATTGCTGCTATTGGATTGAACTTAGACGCGATCGTACTAGGTTATCCTTTAGTTAGGGTTTTATAGTCACGCTGATCGTGCTATTCAACTAAGAATAAGGAGAACACGAGATTAATTCTCGACAATAGATAATTATGGAAATAATTAGAGTTGAGGTTCAAGGATCGATAATGAATTGAAGTGTATGTTAATCGGATTCAAGATCTTCCCATATTGATTTCTCATTTTGTTTATATGCTAGTTAGTTGTAGTTTAGTTATAAATCTACTTGAAACCCCCCTTTGTTATTATTATTAGGTTTCTCGGCCCTTAGCTTAATCTAGGTTTTGAATCACGCTAAGTACTAAACTCGTCCCTGTTTCCCTGTGGATACGACCCCTACTTCCATTATACTGCTTTAGTGTAAAAGAGAGTAGGAGAAATTTTATCTTTGGCCGGGTGCGGTGCACAACGACACATCCGCGCCCGCCCCAAATTTTGGCGCCGTTGCCGGGGAAACGGTGTTACTTGTTTGTTTTTAGCGTGATTTTTGGATGGTATTGTTTGTGCTCTTTGTTTTTTGTTGACACTCATAGCGCTAACAATGCATTGCAAGGGTTCTTCTCAATCAATTTTGCAGGTACTTGAAGTGGAGATTGACATGGAACCACTACTGTCACACATGGAGCACAACCCAATGATTGAGCTTAAGGTATTAAGTCGAGCTCACGACTTTAAACAACAGCGCTTCTCGGGAGGCAACCCGAGACCCCTTTTATTTTCTTTCTTTTCCTTTATTTTCTCATCAAATTTCCACCACCACAATAAATTTTCTTTCACCCACCGCTCACCCACTAAAATGAACCACAACACATCTTAATCCGCTTGGAGCCAAAATCCACAAAAGAAAATCCATTGGGAGGACTTCAATAGCTAGGAGTTGGTAACACTAGAGGATTGAGATTGTTAATGTATCTTTTCGATCTCTTAAGCTAGGTGCAAATCTCAAAAATTCAAAACTTTTGAACTTGTCATTTGTTTGAGTGATTCGAGGGAGAGGGTTGTGAGTTGAGTTATGAGATTTGAGTTGGTGTTGTTAAGAAGTTTGAGTTTGACGGATTGCTTTTCATGAGTTTTGAGCATTCGAACTTCGATTTACCCGATTTTCAAATTTCTCCCCTTTTTCAATTTACTTTTTCTTTTAATTGTCGACACATTGAGGACAATGTGTAGTTTAAGTAGGGGGGAGGGTATTCTCATTCTCATGTATCTATGTTGTATATCTATGTTGTATATATTACTTTCAATTTGAAAAAAAATGAAAATGAAAAACAAAAAAATGAAAAAAAAAATAATATAAAAAAAAAAGTGATGAAATGAAACCCGCTGAGTTGAAAACCCACAAGGGTGGGCGACTCAGGCAAAAATGGGGGCTCGAATAGGTCGAAAACCCGAAAGGGCGGCCTATGCAAAAAAGAGCTAGTTGAGCGGGTAAGATGGTGAGATGCAACCAAAAAGAAATGTGTGAAGCTAGGATGAAAACCCGAAAGGGCTCCTAGGCAAAATGAGAGATTAAGAGAGAATTATACACTTTGAAAACTCATTTGCCGGAGATGGTGTCATAAGGTTGAAAGCGTTTTCGGGTTGGTTTGGTTATTTCATCCTTGATTTTGTGAAGATTTATTTTGGCTTTCACATTCTTTTGGTTGATTGTTTGTTTTTGGGAGTAAGCATGGAATTTATCCCTTTTTGTCTTCATTCCATGGCTTGCTATTTTAAATTAATTGTTGTAGTATTTGTTTTAGTTTATCTTTTGAGGTTTTAGGCGAGCTGTCATTTTGATTGTGGCATTGGAGTGGGTTCAACTCCTTTGAGATCCTTCAGGATTTGAGCTCACATTTTGGTTGTCGTTTGGTGATTATTGTTGTCGCGTCTGTATTTTGGATAGTAGCTTGAATCTAAGTGTGGGGGAATCATCATCCCTTACGTTTACGTTTTGAGCGTATTTTGTTAAGATGTGATAATGATGGTGTAGTTGATGGGGAGTGTAGGTTGGTGTCGTTAGCTTGGGTGATGATTTATTTGGTGATCCTCATTTTGAGTTTACTCGAGGTCGAGTAAAGTTCAAGTGTGGGGGTATTTGATACGCTCAAGTTACACGTAGTATTTACGTAACTTTGGGTGCACTTTGCTAAGGGTTTGATTGTAATTGTTAACGTTCGTGTTTTATTTAACCCTTAGCGGAAGTTCGGAGCTTTGCGAGATAATTGGTGTTAACGTCTTATGTTCCGAGCTTCCAAGGTGAAGTGCATTTGAGCCAAGCAAAGTATCAAGCTGCATCGCAAGCACAACATCGTCTCACCAACCAAGCTCTCGTGCGCGCTTCTCACCAAGCTCTCGTGCACCGCAAGCTCGGCATCATAGCCCAGCTCTCGCGTGCACGCTCAACACCGCACGCCCAACGCTCAACACCGCACGCCCAGCCATCGCAGCAAGCTACCGCAAGCCTTGCGCGCGCCCAGCATGCTCGCCCAGCAGCCCAGCAGCAAGCTCGCCCACGCCCAGCGCTCGAGCCAAGCCTGCCCAGCAAGGCAGCTCGCACCTCGCGAGAATGGTCGCACCTCGCGACCTGCCTTGCTCGCACCTCGCGAGTAATCTCGCACGGTGCGACCTGCTTGGCTTGGCCCAGTTCTTCAGCTCGTGTTGGAAGGCAGAGATCACTCGCACGGTGCGACCAGACTCGCACCTCGCGACCCCTAGGTCGGTCTAAATGTCGGCTGATTTTTGAGCTTTAGTATAAATACTAAAGCTTGTTTTTGGACCTAGGGGGGCAGCAGCCACAAGGAGAGGGAGTCTCCAAAACTCCACTCCTCTCTTGTTGTCTTCTCTTTTAGTTTTTATTTTCTAGTTTAGTTTTTGTAGATTTCAATTATGGGATTGGCTTATGCTATGCCAATTGTAGCTTGAACCGTTCTTGAACGAGATTAATATGGAGCTTCAAGCATTATTGTGAGATCTTTCCTCTCTTTCTATTTCCTTTGATTATGGTTTAATTTCTATGCTTGCTTTCTATGATTTTTGCATGATTATGCTAGGAATGTTACTAGTTTGATTGTGTAATTAATCTAATGCTAGATTTAAGAATAGAATCGGATTGTTTTATTCTTTTATCGATTTGTAGCAAACTAGGGAGTAACTCAGATGCTGATCATCTTGGTTATTTCTTAGGGAAATTGAATTAACTGTTGAATGTTTATCGCTTGTATGACGTTAGCGGTGTCCGTTGGTTCTCTGTGTTTATTGCTGCTATTGGATTGAACTTAGACGCGATCGTACTAGGTTATCCTTTAGTTAGGGTTTTATAGTCACGCTGATCGTGCTATTCAACTAAGAATAAGGAGAACACGAGATTAATTCTCGACAATAGATAATTATGGAAATAATTAGAGTTGAGGTTCAAGGATCGATAATGAATTGAAGTGTATGTTAATCGGATTCAAGATCTTCCCATATTGATTTCTCATTTTGTTTATATGCTAGTTAGTTGTAGTTTAGTTATAAATCTACTTGAAACCCCCCTTTGTTATTATTATTAGGTTTCTCGGCCCTTAGCTTAATCTAGGTTTTGAATCACGCTAAGTACTAAACTCGTCCCTGTTTCCCTGTGGATACGACCCCTACTTCCATTATACTGCTTTAGTGTAAAAGAGAGTAGGAGAAATTTTATCTTTGGCCGGGTGCGGTGCACAACGACACATCCGCGCCCGCCCCACCTCCTATTAAATAGGAATGGTGTCTGGGCCTCTTGATGAGCGAGAACTGGAAAAATGCATGGCCATGCGGAATAGGATTAAAGAGTTAATCCTTATTTGAGCAGTTCGAACTCAGCGATCAAGGAACATAAATTTGAGAATAACATGGTGTTATCAAATTTGGCATTAAGTGACTTAAGGAGTTTAGCATTGCGCTCTTGTCTTCGGACAAGTGGGAGATTGAAGGAATATGTCCTTAGACATCCCTAATTACTAAATATAAAAGGAAATTATTATAGAGATAATTAATTACGTTAGTTTAGTAATCACATTTACTTGCTAGAGAATAAATGTTGGTTAGTAGAACAATATTGATTGTACCTACAACTAAGTTAACCTAATCCTATGAGGTCACACATTGTAGTAACTAATTGAAGTAAGGAAACCGACCAATAGGAGAAAGTAGGGTTAGGTTAGGTCTCTCTCTTATTTTATTCTCCTACTATTATAAAAGGTTATAATAGCAGAGAGAAAAAGAATGTTCAATTTGACAGTAACATTCAAACTGAAAAGAGAGAGAAAACCCTACTGTTTCCCTTTGGAAATCCGGCCACCCTCCCTAAAAAGCAAGAGAGTGAAATCTGTTCATCCTCTTCCGTTCTAGCAAACGTGGGAATTCAATTGGTGCTCGTGGACTAAGTAGAGGGACATCAATTGCTGTTCTTTGATCTCTAGCACTTGCAATCCGGTGGAAAACACGCTACAAAGGTTGTACATTATTTTCCTTATAATATGATTCATATTTATGTTATGCATGTGATCTTGTGATAGATGTTAGGAAATTTGTTTCCTGAAATTCCGCCACCAAATATATATGAGGAAAAAAAAATTGAAATGTTTGATGACAAAGAAAAAGAGAAAAAAGGGTGCTTCAGAAACTGAGGTTATTGTGATCGGTGATGATGAGCTAGAAAAAAAAGGATAATGGCAAAAAATTGAAAACTGGTGAACCTTCATCTTCTTCAGTTTTCGAAAAAAGGGCAAAAAAACATGATGATGATGTTAGTGGTGCAGAGTCTTGCTGCTGATGATTTGGGCGTGTTATGTTTTTGTCATTTGTTGATCTATGATGATTTAGTGTGTTGGTTTTAAATTAATTTGATCTAATTACATTTAGATTGAAAGATGTTCAGAAGGAACAACAAGACTTGTAACTTGTTGTCACTGCTGAGCCTGTTCCTCAACTTGTGATGAGGTGTTGCTACTCTCTCTTCATGGTGTTCTGGTGAGACTGGTGGTGTCTCATTAATGTCCAGTTGGTAACCTTGAGGTACCATGTCCCCACCTTCCAAGATAGGCTCCATTTCAGTGTCACTCTCACCATCACTTGGAGACCAAGTGTCATTAAAATTCCACTCTGAAGCCATGAAGGAGCCGGCAATGATGTTGGTGTTAGAAATTTTTTTGTTTGGTTGTGTATTTCTAATGAGGAATGGTAATGATGCTGGTATGAAGAATGGCAATGGAAGTCCCCTATATTTATACTCAGTTTATGGAATGATAACAGTCACATTATTTTCGGATTTCATGTTGGAGGGAAAACTGAAATTTGTTTTCCAGCCATTTTATTTCGCTCTAAAAAGCGTAATCCGTGTGAGGCTAATTCTACTGATTTTATTGGTTGAATACATTTAATAAATTGATTTCATTGGTGGTTTTTGTTAAAGATGAATTTGTCCTATATTAACCTTGTCAACAGCTGTTTTGGCGCCTTCAATTAAAGCTAGAAACTGTTGAGCTTCCCAATCATGTAATCCGCCCAAAATTTCAATTAACTAACTGCTTTATTTAAAAAAAAAAAGAATAATTATGTGCTTCCCAATACAAGTGAATCTATTTATCTTAATTAAACAAGATTCCATACATCTTAATTCCTGTGTAAAAATGGAATCAGGACTTAAATTATGAGATGGAAGGAGTATAAACTAAACGCATATTTAGCTATACAACTAAAAAACAGTTTTTATGCCATTAAATTCGGCTCAAAATATAACTTAAAAAAAGACCTATTTCAGAATTACTTGAAGGGGAACATATTATTTATTGGATTAATATACACATTTTTTGTCTTCTTTCTTCTACCTTTTTCTTCTTTATTTCATTTTACTTTTTCTTCTTTATTAATTAAAATTTTTGCTCTGTCTGGAAAGTATCATGATTATTTGTTTGTTAAACGAGTAGCAACGAGGTGGTGGATATAGTGTAACACTGTGTCCTTATACGGAATTAAAACAAAGAAATAAACAACAAAAAAATAAACGATAGCGGAAATATCGCCGAGATGGATATCTTACTCTAAGGTTTAAAAAGGCATCACTATTATAAAAAGAAAAATATCCCAAGTCATAAAAATCCAAAAACATCCAAAGAGGTAAAGAAATCCTCCACAAATCCCAAACATAGTAAAAATAAACGTCAAAATTCATTGTGGCATAACAACCACAAAATCCCAAACACAGATGTCATCCACTAAAACAAAAACAACAAACTTAGAAAAACTTCCTATCCTCACTTCCTGAGCCTAAATAGTGATCAAACAATTGAACATGAAGATACATGATTAAATAGAGAATAATCAACCAATCAATATGTTAATCACTTGAAAATACATGCAAAACCAAATAAAGTATATTAATACATGTTTTGAGAAAGAGCATAACGCCAGTGTATCGCAACCCATTTTCTAAAATTTGCCAGATCGCTAACTCCAGACAGCCTATGGGCTTTACGTTCACTACTGCCTTTATCTAAGAATGACCAAGCTCCCGATGTAGGATAGTACTCAGCTCACTATCTCCTAACCTCTCGGACGACAATAATTAACCCAGATAATAATCCTAGATCGCAACCTAGGTGGTTGGCATGTTCTTCACCGGAGATTACATCTGTCGCACCGAATATCTTACATATCAATAATAATAAAATCATAAATCCATCTAAATAATTCTTTGAATCAAAATATCAATAGGGATGCCCAAATGACATTATACCCGAGTCTATAGAAAAACTAGGATCGCAACCCATGTAATTCAATTAATCATAAAAACTTCATTCTTCTCATCAAAAGTATAATAACATTAAAATTCCCAACATATAACCAAGTCTCACAAAATTGTTTTTAAACATGGATTTCACAAACCTCGATAAACATAGTATAAACATCATAATCCAACATTACAGCACCAACAACAGCAACAACAACAACAACAACAACAACAACAACAACAACAACAACAACAACAACAACAACAATACTCATACTTACACATACATCCTCATATATTTATAACTATAAACAACTTATACAACTTAATAAATCAGTTAAAACATGATTACATCAAACATCAATCACATTTACAATTCAACAAAAGTAACAAACTGCAGAAACGATGAAATTTCAACGCTCATAACACACAAACAAACTGGCACAACAACTTCTGCCTCTGCCGTGGGTGCGCTTCGAGCAAGGCTCATGCGTTTAACGCATCAGCATTGCGTCTGAGGCAACAACAATGCGCTTAACACAACTGGGAATACTAGATCTCCGGACAGTTAGTAGTTCAAATTTCACGAGAATCAATTCATACGAAACGATACATATTCATAGTAGCAGAAATTCCACAATCGAAATATGAGCAAACTCTCTAAAAACTACACTTACACTTGGAATCTCAAGTATAACAAAGCTTCCCATAATAATAATAATAATAATAATAATAATAATAATAATAATAATAATAATAATAATAATAATAATAATAATAATAATAATAATAATAATAATAATAATAATAATAATAATAATAATAATAATAATAATAATAATAATAATAATAATAATAATAATAATAATAATAATAATAATAATAATAATAATAATAATAATAATAATAATAATAATAATAATAATAATAATAATAATAATAATAATAATAATAATAATAATAATAATAATAATAATAATAATTGAGCGCATATTAGTGTGACTTACTAATTTGCACTTCTGCCATTGTCATGGCTAAGCGAGGTAGACCTAGGAAGAACCCAGCTCAATCAAACCAGAAGAATCCGGTGTCTTCTTCATCTCAGCCTGGTTCTGTGGAGAAGCGTTTATCTCCAACAGAACAGGATGTCGTTTCAGCGAATGGAGGGTCTGCGAAGTTGATTCCATCGGTTTCGGCATCGACTTCAAAATCTCCGACTCCGGTACCTGTTTCATCAGTGAATCGTCGATTGGAGTTGCAAGGATCCCCTAATCAGGAGGGAAACGCTGGAAATCGCAACAATTTGAAAGGTAAACTTGCCTATGTTGCTCCTACTATAAAAGAGGGTAATCCTATTGCTTGTCTCCAAAAATCTGTTGTTGATGTGGAAATTGCGAAGTGGAGAATGGCTATTGTCATGTATGTCATTGGTGATAATCCTTCTATGAATTATATCACAACTTTTATTGAAAAACAATGGAATTGTGAACATGTTCCTGACGTATTTTATAACAATGAGGGTTTTTTCATTATTCGTTTCAACTCAATGAATGATTATAATGGTGTTTTGTCTGATGGTCCATATACGGTTGCTAATAAACCAGTTATTATCAAACCATGGACTTCAAACTTCAGTTTTAAGGAGGAAATTTTGAGTGTGATACCCCTATGGATTCAATTACCTAATCTGCCATTAGCTTGCTGGGGTCTTGAGTCTTTGAGTAGAATTGGAAGTATGTTGGGAACTCCACTATATGCTGATGAACATACCACAAATCAAACTAGAATTTCCTTTGCGAGATTACTAGTGGAGATTGATGCTACTAAACCACCTGTGAAGAAGGTATTAGTGGAGACTCCCTCTGGAGATACTTTTGAACAGCAGATTGTTTATGAATGGAACCACAATACTGTAAAAAATGTCAAAAGGTGGGACACATTTGTAGTGATACTACAAAACCACCCCCATCAAAGAAGCAGTGGATTCCTAAAGCTGTACAAGTTGAGAAGGCTGCACCTCCAGAAAAGATATGGGTTCAGCCCAGTAAACCTGCAAAGCACCTTGTTGTTGATCCTCCTGTACCACTACACGTAGACAATCCTTATGAAGTGCTGCCTAAGGAGGTGATTGCTAGAGATATTGTGTCTAGTCTTATTGACAAAGGCAAGGCTCCACTTATAGATGGCGGGGATGTTATCCCCTTTGGTTCACTATGAAACTCTTGACATGGAATGTGAGGGGTTGTAATAAGCCCTTCAAACAAAAGGAGGTGCAAACTTACCTTAATAAAATTCATGCTGATGTTTATGCTATTCTGGAGACTCGGGTAAAGCAAGGGAAATTTATGCAGATTTCTCAGAAGATGTTCAACCTGTGGCCTGTAATTAACAATTATGCTAGTGCTGAGAATGGGAGGATTTGGGTGAGTTGGAATGCTAGAACTATTGATCTAGTTAAAATGGAGGAACATGCTCAAGGAATTTGGTGTCTTATTACTGATAAACAATCTGGTTTGAAATTCAATTTTGTGGCTGTCTATGGTTATAATACTATAGAACTTAGAAGAGATCTTTGGTCTTTTATTAACCATGTTTCTTCTCAAGCGGAATCCCTCTTGTTGGGAGGTGATTTTAACTCCATTTTGTTGATTGAAGACAGATTACATGGGCAAGCTGTTACTGAAGCTGAAATCAAAGACTTCACTGAATGCTTAGAGTTAAATTCTTTGCATAGTTTAAGAATGGTGGGTAGCTCTTACACTTGGTGTAACAATACACTTGGTGTAACAATCAGCAAGGAGAGAATAGAGTGCATACCAAGATTGATAGATTCTTGGGTAATGAACAATGGTGTAGGGATTTTCCTAATGTTTATATTGAAGTTCTGGAAAGGAATATATCTTACCATAGCCCTTTGGTGATGGATTTTCATAGCCCCATGAAAAGAAACTCTCCTTTTAGGTTTCTTAATGTGCTTGCTGATCATGAAGATTTTTTGTGTATTGTTCAGCAGGTCTGGAGGAACAATTATCATCACATACCATTGATTGACATATGGTACAAGCTTAAAGCTCTTAAATCCGCTCTTAAGAGCCTTAACACTAGATGTTTTGTGAAGACTGGAGACAGAGTTATTAAGCTCAGGGAGGAGCTTCAGCAAGTGCAGACTAAGTTAGGGTCTGATGGTGATAATATTATGTTGATCAGTGAGGAGAAGCAAATTCTCCTAGATTTAGAGAAATGGAGTTGTATTGAGGAAAGAATTTGGCAACAGAAGTCTAGAGCTGTATGGATTAATTTGGGCGACTCTAATACCAAATTTTTCCATTCTTACTCTAAAATGAGACAACATCAAAATGCAATTCCAGTTCTAATTGCTGAAGATGGCACTAGATGTCAAATTCAAGAGGCTTTGAAAGCTGAAGTGAAGGGTTTTTATCAAAGATTGATGGGAAGTGCAGCTCCCTCTCTTCCTATGGTGGATCGAAGTATCATCCAACGAGGTCCCCTTCTCTTTGACAATAAAAAAATCTTATTATGTCAGCCTGTGCTTTATGATGAGGTACATACTTCTCTTTTTAGTATGGATGCTACTAAGAGTCCTGGCATTGATGGATATAATGTCCACTTTTTTAAGAGTGCTTGGTCTATTATTGGACCTGATATTGTTGCTGCTGTCCAGAATTTTTTTGAGACTAGCTTTATGCCGAAGCAGATCAATTGTGCTTATGTGTCTTTGATTCCTAAAGTTGATAGTGCTTGTGCTGTTAAAGATTTTAGGCCTATTGCATGTTGTAGTGTTCTATACAAAATCATTTCTAAGGTTTTGAGTAATAGAATGCAGCATGTACTGGATGATATTATTGGTGGTAGTCAATCTGCTTTTGTCAAAGGCCGAGTCATTTTTGACAATGTGATTCTTAGTCATGAGTTGATTAAAGGTTATGGTAGGAAATACCTTTCTCCTAGATGCATGATCAAGATAGATCTTCAAAAAGCATATGATTCTGTTGAGTGGCCATTTATGAAATATCTTATGCTGGAGTTAGGTTTTCCCTCTCAATTTGTGGAATGGGTTATGTCTTGTCTTTCTACCGTGTCTTACACTTTCAATGTTAATGGAGATCTCACTCATACTATTGAGGCTAAGAAAGGTTTAAGACAAGGTGACCCAATGTCACCATATCTGTTCGTGATCTGCATGGAGTATTTGAACAAATGTATGTTGGGATTGCAGTTCAGCAAGAATTTTCATTTCCATCCTCGGTGTAAAAAGTTGAATCTCACACATGTTTGCTTTGCTGATGACTTACTGCTATTTGCAAGAGGAGATTTAACTTCTATTCAACAACTACATTCTACTTTCCTTGAGTTTTCTTCTGCTTCTGGTCTTATAGCTAATGCTGCAAAAAGTTCTATTTATTTTGGTGGAGTTAGACCTGACATCCAAGAACAAATTCTGAATACATTTGGCTGGAGTAAAGGTGAGCTTCCCTTTAAGTATTTGGGTGTTCCCCTCTCTTCTAGGAAGCTCACTGTCATCCAATGTCAACCTTTGATTAAGAAAATATTGAATAGAATTGATTGTTGGGCTTCTAAGCTACTTTCTTATGCTGGAAGAATCCAACTTATAAAATCAGTTGTCCTTGGAGTTCAAGCCTACTGGTGTCAAGTTTT
Organism: Beta corolliflora; assembly: GCA_947648045.1. NCBI lineage: Eukaryota > Viridiplantae > Streptophyta > Magnoliopsida > Caryophyllales > Amaranthaceae > Beta > Beta corolliflora. Next base: position 1,031,278 of record CANSZD010000763.1, on the reverse strand, counting down.
TGTGATTCCTCAAAAGGTGTTGAAAATAATTCAGGCTGCTTGTAGATCATTTTTATGGACAGGTAGCTCTGGTATGTCTAAGAGAGCCCTTGTGGCTTGGGAATCTATGTGTTTACCTAAAGTTGCTGGAGGCTGGAACATTATCAATATCAAGATTTGGAATAGTGCAGCCATTTGCAAATTATTTTGGAATCTGGCTCAGAAAAAAGACAAGGCTTGGATTCAATGGATACTATATTAAAAATAGAGACCTTAAAACCATGGAAGTCCCTACACAAGCTTCATGGGTTGTAAGGAAGATTTTTGGGGCCTTGAAGCATTTTGTTCAGTTGCCAGGGGGTCTAAATATTCTTCAGCAATCTCATTTCACCATTCATAAAATGTACCAACATTTACGAGGAAATTTTGAGAAAGTAAGCTGGAGGAAGCTTATCTGTAATAATCCCTCCCCTCCTAAGTGCATTTTCATCACTTGGCTTGCACTTAGACAAAGATTGATGACTTGTGAGAATTTGCAGAAAATTGGGATCAGTTGTGACCAAACATGTATTCTTTGCAATACTGAGATTGAGACCTTGGAACATCTTTTCTTTGCTTGTCCTTTCTCTTTGACTTGTTGGCAAGCTGTCTTGAACAGGATGGGTTATATCAGGATCCCTAGTGGATGGATGCATGAAGTTCAGTTTTGCATTCAGCATGTTGGAGGTAATTCTGCTCAGCACAAGCAGTATAGAATGTGCTTCTCCATTGCTGTGTATTTGCTGTGGAAAGAGAGGAATGCTCGGAGATTTCAAAACAAGTTTCAGCAACCCAGAGAGATTACTAGGAGTATTCAGTACTGGACTTGTCTAAGGCAAAAACTGTAATTGTTTTTTGCTTTTTGTTTGTAAGTTTGATGTTTTGTTTTGTTTGGGTTTGTAATGACTTCATTTTGGTGAAATACAAATTTATTTACCAAAAAAAAAAAAAAAAAAAAAAAAATAAAATAAATAATAATAATAATAATAATAATAATAATAGGCACAAATAAAACAAGCATTGCAAAACATAATCTACAATAATTAACAAGTAATAGTATATATATCATTACAAGAAATATTATAACAACAACTAAACACAAAATCTTCTTCTTCCAACGCATACATACACACGACACACACTTACAACACATTTTATATAACAAAATTCTAACATCATCATATAATAATTATCCTAAACATTCCTAACAATTAAATCCTTATCCTAAAAACTATCACAGTATCTAGCATTCTAGGACAATTACTAGTTACTTGGAATGTCGAGTAGTGTGCAGTAAATCAACAAGGCTAGGTGTGCTCCTCGTGCGCGGGGTTAGCGTCCTCCAACTTGTCTCTTAGAATCCCAAGAATAAAGGTTAAAGCTTCTAAGATGATGATGAAAAGTAGTAGGCAAGTGCTTGAATTTTTGGCATTGAAGAGAACCGATTTTCTCTTCCTCTAATTGTTCGAATAAATGGCATGAGATGATGATGAAGAGTGCAGTAAATTCTGATTAAAAATCAGATTTTTGGGTGGTTTTGGAAGCTTTAAAGAATCATTAGGTGAGAAGGAATAATAGTGCATTAAGTAGAGCGGATACAAAAACTAAAAACCTCAACTTATGAGCTCTCAAACTCTTTACTTCCCTCCCTATAACTGGCCAACTCACACACCCACCCATGGGCTATGGCGGACTAAGTGTTCGTCACAAGAGCAGTCCAATGCGATTAAAAATAATGATGCAAAAGTCACACGCCTAAATATTGATAATAAATAAACTAAATAATAACCTTAAATTATAAATAACAGAACTTAAATTTAAAATATTATAAATAAGTTTATAATTTTCGAAAATAAATTTCACACGGTCCAAAAATAACATTTTAAATGATTTATATACTAAAAGCACAAAATACTAATTAGAAAGAAATAACAAGAAAAACTCGAAGCGAAAATACAAGGTGTTACAATCTCCCCTCCTTATGAAAAGTTTCGTCCTCGAAACTTGAAATAACAAATAAAATATTTGGAACAAACAACTCCGGGTATTTGAGTCTCATAGTCTCCTCGGTTTTCCAAGTGGGTCCTCGTACTTTTAACTCCTCTAAAGAACCTTAACCAACGGGATCACCTTTCTCCTAAAAGCACGGTTCTGACGATATAGAATACGAACTGGTTGCTCCTCAAAAGTCATGTTCGGTTCAACCACAACTGACTCAACTGAAATCACATGCGAAGGATCACTGCGGTACCTACGCAACTGCGACACATGGAACACATCATGAACCTTTGATAACTCAGGCGGCAACACCAAACGATATACGACTTCTCCAATCTTCTCAAGAATATCATAGGGACGCACATACTTCAGACTTAGCTTGCCCTTCTATCCAAACCGCGTCACTCCCTTAATAGGAGATACCTTTAGAAGCACCATATACCTAACTTCATAAAAAAATAGGCTTCCGACGAATATCAGTATAGGATTTCTGCCTATCTTGAGCAGCTTTCAACTTACCTCGCATGACCTTCACCTGCTCAACAGTATTCGGTATCAACTCTGGCCCCAAAATCAAAGAGTCGCTAATGTCGCTCCAACAAGTAGGACTACAACACTTCCTCCCATAAAGAGCCTCTTATAGAGCCATCTGGATACTAGCTTGATAGCTATTATTATTGAAAGCTCCTCCAAGCAAAGAGACTTGACTTAAGACTGTTGAAATACCAGAGCACAGGCACGAAGCATATCCTCCAAAGTTTGAATGGTTCTCTCAATCTGGCCATCAGTAGCAGCATGGAATGCATTGCTCAACTTCAACTTCGAACCAAAAGTTTCCTATAAAGCAGTCCAGAAATGAGACAAGAATCTCGGATCCCGACCAGACACAATATCTTTAGGATCCCCATGCGGACTATCTCATTCGCTTAAGTTTCGGCTAACTCCTTCATCGACTAGGTGTTCTTCATAGCAATGAAACGTGCCATTTTAGTCAAATGATCCACTATGAGCCACACATCATTCTTACCCCCAGTGGCTCTTGGAAGACAAATGACAAAGTCGATCGAAATAGAGTCAAACTTCCACGCAGGAATAGGTTAGGGCTGAAGCAAACCCCATGCCTTTGTTGCTCAATTTTCACTCTTTGGCACACCAGACATCTTCCCAAAAACTCAGCAACTTCCCTTTTCATATAGGGTCACCAGAAGTTCACCTTTAGATCCTTGTAAAGCTTATCACCCCCTGGATGAACAGAATAAGAAGTGTTGTGAGCTTCTTCGAGGATCTTCCTCTTAAGCTCTGCAACATCAGGCACGCACCAACACCCCATAGAGTTTATACCCTGCGCTTTAGCCTCACATATTTTCTCGAGCTCTGGGTCTTCTTTCGGCTAAATTCTCAATTCTTGAAACAACTTAGGCTTGGCACTTGTAGACACATAATCGTGTCTCTCCATTTAAGGACCCAATGATGAAACATATCGCTGTCTTAATTGGTCCGGCGCAAGGGGAGAGCAATCTGAAGAGCCAAGCCCACAACAATTTTTAAAAGCATAAAGCCTATTTATTTGTATTAAAAATCCAAAATCCAATTTTAAAGCCCAATTAAATATTTCTGATAGTTAATTGTATTTTGAGCCCACAAATTAAATATCTTGAGCCCAATCCTTTAAAAAGTCCAATTAATTATTCATGATAATTAATTTTATCTATTTATTATTTTCATAAGTATTTTTAGAAATAAATAAATATTTTCAAGGATATTATAAAATAAAGGATTTTTAGTTGAAATCAGATTTTTTCTTTTTAATAGATGGTTTTCGGATTTAAGAGATATTATTTCATAAAGATAAAAAGTGTCTTTAGAAAGCCGCGTTAAATAAAAAAGATGTCCAGATAACAGCTGCGTGTGGCGCATCGCTTTGCGTGTGGCATAGCTCTTTGCGTCAGGCGCAGAGATTTGCGTCTGGCACAGAGATTTGCGTCTGGTGCACTCGCGTGGATTGCGCTCAGCGCAATGTGGTGTGTGGTACGCGTGGCCTACGCGTGTGACGCACAGCTTTGCGTACCGCACAATCTTTTACGCGACGCAAAATTTTCTTTCTTTGTCTTTTTTTCAAAATTTCCCTATAAATAGGCTAATGATTTCCGGATCTAAACACACACTTTTAACACCTGAATACTTGCAATCTCTCAAGGCGAAAAACACTCTCATACTCTCATACTTTCGCACTTTCATACTCAAACACATAAACACATACTTTTACTCTAATAGATCTTCATAAGTTTTTGTTGAAAGGGTTCACGATTGCTCCTCCCGAAGGTTGTTATTTCCTCAGACCCGAGGCACACCGATATATTCCTGAGGGTCCTTAAATCTTTCTTTCTTATTTACTTTATTGAAGTTACTAACGATCTTTTCATGATGTAGATCTTAAATAAAACAATCGTTCTTTTGTACATTCTAATCTCTACTCCTTATTTTCTTATATATTTTTATGATGGGAAATTCTACATGGTAGCGCCCAACTTTTAGGTTTTCTACATGGTAGCACTTCTTAAATTTATTTATACTTGGTAGCCCCGAACTTTTAGGTTTTCTACATGGTAGCACTTCTTAAATGAATTCCGTTAAGTTGTCGTTAGTTTTGACATTTATTAGTCTGGCACGCAAATCGAGACTTTTTCGACACCCAAAACGAGTATTTCTGATCATTGCTTGACAATTCCGACCTTTAATCGAGGCTTTAAGGACAAAATTGCCCCTTTCATTGTCAAAAAGTGATCATAAATACTCGTTTTGGGTGTCGAAAAGTATTGATTTGCGTGCTAGACTAATAAATGTCAAAACTAACGACAACTTAACGGAATTCACTTAAGAAGTGCTACAATGTAGAAAACCTAAAAGTTCGAGGCTACCAAGTATAAAAAATTTTGAGAAGTGCTACCATGTAGAAAACCTAAAAGTTGGTGGCTACCATGTAGAATTTCCCTTTTATGATTGTCCCGTTTATGCTTTCATCACCATCATGTTATTATTGCTAATCAAGACCTAAGAAATTATTCTAATGCCTAATCAGATAATTTGAACAACCTATTAGGAACTTAGTAATTTTGATTGCTTAATAACGTATCACTAAAAATGTAGTCTTTTTTATGTGTTTAATGAACCAATCTAGACTAACTTTTTAGGGTGTTTGAAAATATTATCTGGTTGTTCTTTTGCATAAACTTTGATATGAATCGATATTTAGTAGAGGCCAGCAATGGACGAATGTGGTTCATGACCTTGTTCGTACCCTCACCCCCGAACTTCATTTTTGGTTCAGGACCATTAATGAAGTTATGACTGGGAAATATACATTAGATAAGTCCTAAAGATGTCCGTAAGTTTCCCAAATATCCAATTAGGTTTATTAGTCTTCCTCTAAAGACTTGTTGGCGACTTCAACTTTTTTATAAAACGTTAACAATAGGGTAGTCAAACACGTGCTCACACCACGAATGCGAATAAAAACACGCCTACAATTTGACGACTTGACTGGGGAAGGTTTTAAATTTTTTTTTTTAAATGAGTAGGTGAAACTTGAAAAATACGATTCATTCTCTGTTTAGAATAACTTATTGTTTTGCATATGCATGGCTACTATTTAAGCCACTATAAGGACTATCTTCCTTGCCTCATTAGCACATGTTCTATGCGTGAGAACACCCTTGTGCTTTGATTTTCCGAGAGCTTCCTGTGCGATAATGTTGGATCTTAGTCATAAGCAAACCTACCCAACCATGGCATTATTCTCTTGTTCTAGACTTAAGAACTGGAGTGTGTCACACGTGGCCACCTTTTTAAGCAAAGGTACGAAGCGTGGGATCAATCTCTTAGTCATGGACCCTTTTTAGCCTTAACCTAAACATGACAATAGTTGAAACGTAGAACTGGACTTTTAGGTTGAGAACTTTTGCATCCATGTTATATGCCATTTGCTTGTGATTGCGATTTTTGCCTGTTATTAACTTGTCAAAACGTTGATGTATTGTACCCCTAAAATCGCGTCTGAAAAAATCATCAAAATTGACCAAACCTTCGTCGAATTGGCAAATTGCATGCCGGGGGACAATGCGCCAAACGCACCAAGGTGCGCCTGGCCCACAAACCTTGCGTCGGACGCATAGGCTTCGCGCCGAGCGCACATTGTTGTGTGGCGTGTAACCTCTATGTCTCAGGCTATTGCCAATTCGGCTATCGTTTAAGTCAATAAAGTCTGTCAATAAGTCCGTCATAATATCTTGTTTGTCGTCGCATTCCGAAATTATGTAGAATTAGCCAAAATCTCGCCTAAATCGCCAAATAGCATGTCGGGAAGCAGTGCGCCCAACGCATTAAGTTGCGCCTGGCGCATCGCTCTCGCGCCGAACGCACAGGCTTCATGCCAAGCGCAATGTTGTTGCGAGGCGCGCATCTTGTACATCTCATGTTTTTGTCGATTTAGTCGTCGTAATGGTCAATTCTGTATTTTTTCCGTCTGCATTCATGTGGAGTCATGATCGTTCGTAGAGTCCTTTTGTCTAAAACGAATCTTACCTAATTCTAAAAGATAAAAATCAATTTTTTTTCCTTTATTCAAGTCCTATCACTATCGAGTCTCATTTAGGTGAACGATGACACTTAGGATCATCCTCCCAACATACTTATCTTCATAATCTCCCCATCCTCTATCAAAAACTTATCTCTCATCTTTTTCATAACTTCACCCAGACGATCTTCTATCACCTATCTTTTTCGAAAATTCATCATTTTTCTATCCCATAATTTTCATGTATATTATCTCATCTTTTCATGTACATCATTTAGGATTTTCTTTTAGTATCCACCTTATTGTAAAAATCTTATCCACTTAGGAATTCTAACTCCATTAGAAGTCCATCTAGCCCATATGTCTAGGTTCATCCACTTTCATTCCATTTAGCCTCCGGTGAACCAATATTTTCATCACTTCCCATCACCACAAGCTAGCCTATGTTCTTAGCTACGTCGGTGTACTACCACTACCAGACTTCTCACCGCGAGATCCCTACCAACTTCCAACAGCGCACCACCACCATCTTACTCCAGCCTCCTGCTCTCCTTACGCCTCGCTCCTGCCGTCGTCCTGTCCCTCCTGATTCACGTATCTAACTAGCAGCCACCACGTTCTTACATCTCTGTGCTACTCTTCTTCTCAGTTTTCTGTTTCTCTTACTCCTAATTTTCTTTTGTTTTTCTCTTGTTTTTATTCTACTTTTCATTATCCTTTTTTTCATTTTAATAAACACCTCACTTTCAATTTTTTTCTTTTTCATCAATGATTGTTATAAAATTCCTTCAAGTAGCTACAAATTGGTTGAAGTTGGTCTTCATGAAGCATTGCGACATAAAATTTGAGCTTATTCACATGTTTTTCCATTAAAATTGGGTAGTAAGCCTCTTTCTTCTATATTGATGCTCTTGATGTTCCTTTCGATTTTTGCTTGGATTGTTATTTAAGGTGCCATACTTGTTGACTTGTTGTGAAAACTTTCATGTGATGGGTCGATTGTCGGGATTCATGAGTGGTTTCAGTTGTGGATATGGTAATTGTAAGAGTGTTCGGTGATTTAGTGATCCTGGGTTTGGTTTTGGTTCATTCTGTAAGCTTGGGGGAGGGATATTCTATCCTTTGTTTCTTTCTAGTGTAGATTTAATTGGTTTCATAGGATGTTGCACGGTTTGTATTGCTCACTAAGAGTGGGAGTTTACATGTAACCAAAAAAATTATACAGTTTTTTGTTTGTTGCATTAGCATATTAGATTTCATCTCATATTAGTTGCATCTATGAGACTATTGTTAGCACTCTTTGAGAACCTTGTTGATATTTTTAAATAGTATTTAGCGTAATTCATCTTGTTCATGATTCTTCATAGCATCATCGTATTGCGATTGATTGCTTGTGGTAAGACTGATTGATCTCTATCTGGCTCGATTTAACTTAACTGTTTTGACATCTTAACCCAAGTGAGCTTTTGTGCCTATAAACTGACGTATTTGTGTCAGTCATGTCCTTTCATGTGTGATTAGTTCCTCATTTGTTGCATGGATCTTGACTTTGACTTGATACTCTTTCATACTTGGATTTATAAGCAATTGGATATGATTGATGCGTTCTTATCATTATTTTGAGCCTCCAGAGATATTTTCTTTTCATATATATTTTTTCTTTTAATTAGCCCATGTTTAGCCTTTGATATATATCCCATTCTCTTGATCAATCTACATTACAAGCAAGCCTATAACCTTTTATTATTTCTCTACCCAAGCCTTACTAAGTGGAGTAGCCTTAATAAAGTTCATGTTTTGAGCTTGTGTCTGTGGTTTTGTGGTGAATACTGGAAGAAAATATGTTGAAAAAAAGTTGCTTGAAATAGTGTGGAAGTACAAAATGAAAACAATGATGAAGAAGTTGTAAAAAATAATTCTGAAAAATTTATAAAGAAAAGAAGTGAAAAAAAAGATTGAATAAAAGGTGAATGATGTTTTTTGGAGTTGATAAGGATGGGTAGTATCTTGATTTAATGCCAATGTGTTGTTGAACTTCTAGTAGAAGTTTTTGTGGCGTTTGCATCTAATGGACATAGATGTTAAAGCGTTATTGCGTCAACTAGTTGGCTTTTAGCACCACATATCCAAATATATTTCCTGTCTTGCCTTAGCCACATTATAATCCTCTAAAGTCTGCATAATCTTTTTGCTTTATAATTTTGTGTGGAAGGTGAGTGAAAGTTGAAGTCAAAGAGTATATGTTTCATCTGAGTCGACATGGTGTAGATTAAGAGTCATAAATTTTGCCATAAACACATGAGAGTATGAGTGCACATGACTATTGTGAGGTCTCTCAGGTTTGGTTGAATCGAGCTTGGGGGAGATGGTTTGTTGGTATGATTGGAGAGTTGATTGTGTTATGTGACATGATATGCGTCTTTGTTCAAGATTGTTTCGATGCTTGGTTCGTGTAGTAATTATCTCTCTCGTTCCTCAATTGTGTGTTTGGCCCAATCTTAGTCCCATATTGTAGGTCGTCTTTCTTTTCCAATGTCTATGTCTAATTGCTTGAGGACAAGCAATGGTATAGCTTGAGAGAGTTTGATGTATCATATTTTCATATAGGTTTTAGGTACATTTAGGTTGTGTTATAGGAGCATTTAGGTGCATTGTAGTTCATAATTGCATGTAATTACTTAAGATGTGAAATGTTACTCCTTTTGCGTGTTTTTTGGTGTTCTTTGACGAATTTCAGGTATTGAGAACATAATTGGAGTATTATGGGATAAGTTTGAGTATTTAAGAGCAACTGGAAGGAAGCTAAGCTAGCTACGTTGATAAGGATTGTTGTGGATACCTTTAAGTGTAATTTAGAGCCAAAATGAAGTTAGAATTTAATGAAAGAATTATGGAAATTGAGTCATGTCCATTCTTTTATCCATAACTTTTGACACTAAAATGATTATTGATTAATTCTAGCGGCATGGGAAAGTAGAACTGAAGAGCTTTCCAACGATAAGATTCACGGCCCAAGGCGAGTAATATTCCGGGAGATATGGGATTTTCAAGTTCACACTGTTTTGCTGAGGCCTGCTACGCGTACGCTAGTTAAAGGTTACTTAGTCTTATACTTCCTTCGTTCTTTTTCTATTGCAACAATTGAGTTTCCACGCTTGCCAAGACACAACTTTAACTATTAATATCTTTTATTACGTTTAGTAAAAATTATACAAATTTGATATTTTGAAAGTATACATTAATACAAATCTAACAAGCAAGACCTTACATGATTATATTTTTCCTTAGGTACAAATCACAATAGATAGTGAGAGGTTGGTGAGTGAATAGTGTAAAAATATAATTGTTACAATAGAAAAAGAACGGAGGTAATATATATTAGGAATCACTTCTTATGGAGACTTTCTAATATGTCCTTCTCATATTATAGACGTAAAATTAGTTTTCTTTGTAGAGTTTTTTATTGCTATTCAGGATTCTAAATTTGTTCCATTAATTCAAGTATTTATTTTCTTCTTTTTTCTATTATAAAGTTTAACTATTGTTCTCTAGTTTGTTGATTTATTTGAATTATGTTTGAGTTTTTCTTTTATCTATGGTTAGGTTGAACCCTAGTATCATGATTTTTTCTTTAAATTCTCAGATTAGTTGTTTATTTTTTCTTGCTTAATTGATTATGCAATTTTCTGTACTAGATTAGGGATAATTAGTATTGCTATCATTCCTTTGTCTTGATCACAACGGGAGCTGGGTTTTAACGGATTGGAGTATTTCAATTAAGGACATGAAATTCTCGACGAGAGTATTAGGTAGAATGGATTATTAGGAAGTTAGAGTGTTGTGCTTAATGTCTTTAATATGCATCATTCCACAAGAATAGGCTTGATTATATTGCATATTAGGGAAGCCATAGATACTTGAGAGAGGTTTATGGTATTTTATGGGGTTTACTTTTCCTTGTGAACATTTAATTGATTAGTTTGGGAGAGGAATTATTATTGTATTAATTCATGCTAGTGGGATACTTAACTCTACAGTCTTTTATTTATAGATTGATTATTATAGTTTATTCGACCATTATTGATATTAATCTTCTTTACCTTTACCATATTTTAAAGGCTAATCATATAACAACTTTCTTATTGTGGAATTGACCCTAAATTCCCTACTACATTATTAGGAGGAATAGTTAGGTTATTTATTTTTGTTAGGCGCGCGACACGCCTATCAGTACCCGATCCAATTTTTTTGTATATCTGACCCAAAATATCCGGAACTCAAAAAATCTGATTGGATATCAGTTTTTTCGGATCAGATCATTATGAACAACCGTACCATATATTTAGGGCTGTGCACCAGTCCAAAATTAAATCGGGACCAGAATCCCAATTTTTTTTAGACCGAGGACCGGACTAAAATTATTCTAGTCCAGAACGATCTAGACCTATAAAATTTGGTCCATTTCGGGCTTGGACCGGAATGGACCTGTTTTTTTTTTTGGCGATTTTAACCAGAAATTCAAATCATTGGGGTTGTTTTGCTCTTTTGTGTGTGCCAATGTTCGTCTAAACTTAATATTAAGTTTAATACAAATATTTGTAAATTTAAAAGTCCAAACATAATACATGATAATTAATTTGAAAAGTCCTCACTTCAAAAATAAAACTTTAAAAGTCCAAGTTCAAGTTCTTAAGACAATACTAACTTAATAAACTACATAATGTCTTCAAAAATAACTAAACAATTAAAGTATTCAAGATTTTCCTCTTCCTCCAATTTCCATCATACAAACCATCATACGAAGGAGTCTACAAAAACGACATCATCGTCCAAATAATCACATTGCACATCTAGTCATGAAAAACAATAGATTAATAGTAAAAACAAAAAATTAAGAGATAATGAAAAATGAAAGTAAGAATAAATAAAATGGCATTACCTTTCCCGATTTCCTCCAACTCCTATAGATTTTCCTCCACATCAACTCCCTACATTCCCTTTGCTCTAAGCCAATCTTATGTACAAATTAGAGCTTCAACCATGTTATAAAAAAATGAAATAAAATTATAGCACATCCAAAGCATAAAAATAGATAGAGTAACTTATTTTCCATGAATAAAAGGTATTACCTTAAGAGTCAAAGAGCTCCTAAATGGATCAAGATGGCAAACCCCCGCACTAAAAGCGGATTCTGATGCAACAGTGAACAAGGAGATGGTTGGTATGTCACCACTCGGTCCATGCGTGAAACAATTGGATAACGGTGCCCATTACTAGCCCACCAAGATATTGCATTTATATCTTCTTCCCCACTCCCTAATTGTTTATTTAAATACCTTTCAAAATCACTGCTCAGATATCCACTCGATCCTTTTAACCTTTTTCTCTATCTCTAAGACTTCTCATGTAATTGACTCCCCATCCTATGTTATCATCATCATTATCAAAATCAATTGACATAGAATCCCCACTTTGTCCACTTGAGAAATAGAAGAAGAATACAAAGTTCAATACTCATCAAATAAAGTATCTGAGATTGTTCCCATTTATCTAAATAAATTGACATAAAATCCCCTCCTATGTTATCATCAGCATATTCCTTCATATTATTAGCAAGTTCCATGCCCTTTTCTTTTCCATCCATGTCATAAAAGGGTTAATTTCACAACTAACAATTTAGAGTGAGGATCAAGAATCTGAACAATTTAGATAAACATATTCATTTTCTCCACATTTCCCTAATATTTATCATACTTTGCTTTCATTGCAAGGCCCATGGCTTGGAAATCCAAATCAGAATATTTTACCCATGTGTTCAACATATAATAAATGACAACAATCTCAATTAAACCTTTGTTACTCGTCACATAAAGAGAACCTAAAATACGATGAGTTAAAAGGTAAAACCCGTTCAAAAACACTACCAATCTCTCAACATTTTTCCAATCATCACATTCAGGATGTCTTTCATTATCGTTCACATCCTCCCCATCAGGAAGAGATATCCCACTAAAGACACATTGACATTTCAAAGCCGTATCTATCTTTGTGTAGGTTGAGTTCTATCGAGTTGGTCTTCAAATGACAAATAAGACTTGCTGTATATTTGCCTTTGAAACAAGTTTTTTAAACCTAAGTATTCTTGCAGAGGAATTTTTAACATACTTCACAGCTTTTCTAACCCTATCATGGCATACACCATGCTCCCTCATGCCATGCCACACAATGAGATTAATAATATGAATAATGTATCTAACATGAAGCAATTTCTCACCACTAACGCAACCAATTCGTTGAACCATTCTTTTCAAAGGTGCACAAGTAATATCATTAGAGCTAGCATTATATTGTTAATTGTCCTTAATACCCCAAAATTTTATCCTTAATACCCCAGTTGCCTCACCTTTGTGAGTAGAATTTGGACATAAATTTATTATCTTTTTATTCAAATTCCAATCATTATCAATGAAGTGAACAGTGAGACACATATAGTTAATTCTTTGAATTGATGTCCAAGTATCACTTGTCACACTAATTCTTTGACAACCCCTTAATGTTTCTTTCAACTTTACCTTTTCATTAAAGTAAAGTTGCAAAGAATTACGAGCAATAGTAGTATGAGATGGAATGTGAAATCTAGGACAAGCAACTTTCACAAAATGCTTAAACCCAACTTTTTCCACATGCTTAGGTAGAAGCTCATCTACAATAATCATATGAACTAATGCTTCCCTAACATCTTTCAAATTAATAGTCCCATACTTCAATTTCCCATTCTATATATCTTTATCTCATTTTCTTTCTTTATACTCAATTGTTGTTGAACTTTTTTATTTAATACCAAATTAGCGAAGATCCTTATTGAAATAACTTTCAGTGTCACAAACTTTGACTCAACTACATTATTTTCACAGATTTAAACTTGACAACTCTAGACAATTATTAGCACTAGACGCTGATTTTTCCTATTTTTCTTTTTACAATTTTCAAATGCATTCTTTTATAATATTTTCGAACACATTTAGGCAATTAATAAATTATATGTGGAATATAAAAAAAATCCCAAAAGTTAGACCCATTAATGTGTTAAATATACAATAGCAAACAAAAAATTGAACCGGGATAATAATCCCAATTTTTATTGGAACACGAACCAGACCAAAATTATTCCGATCCAGATCAATCCCGACCTAAGGACCAGAATGGACCCTTTTTTTTTGGCATATTTAACTACAAATTTAAATCCTCAGAGTTGTTTAGTTTTTTTGTGCGCGCTAATGTTCGTCTAAACTTAATATTAACTTCAATACAAAAATTTGTAACTTCAAAAATCCAAACATAGTACATAATAATTAATTTAAAAAGTCCTCACTTCAAAAATAAAACTTTAAAAGTCCAAGTGCTAGTTCTTAAGACAATTAAAGTCTTCAAGATTTTCCTCTTCCTCCAATTTCCATCATATAAAAGAGTCCACAGAAACGAAATCATTGTCCGACCAAATCATCACATTGCACATCAAGTCATAAAAAACAATTGATTAATAGTCAAAACATAAAAAGTTAACATATAATGAAAAATGGAAGTAAGAATAAATAAAATTGCTTGACCTTTCCCGATTTCCACCAACTCCTTTAGATTTTCCTCCACATCAACTCCCAACATTCCCTGTCAGCCAATCTCATGTACAATTAGAAGTTAAACCATCTTACAAAAAAAAATGAAATAAAATTATAGCATGAATAATCCTAACTTTAACCAGCTTCAACCATGTTATAAAAAAATGAAATAAAATTATAACACATCCAAAGTTTAAAAAAAAGATTTAGTAACTTGTTTTCCATAAATAAAAGGTATTACCTTAGGAGTGAAAGAGCTCCTAAATGGATCAAGATGACGATCCCTCACACTAAAAGCGAATTCCGATGCAACGGTGAACAAGGGGATGGCTGGTATGTCAAGAGCCATGTGTAAAACAATTGGGTAACGGTGCTCATTACTAGCCCACAAAGATAATGCATTTACATCTTCTTCCTCACTCCCTAATTGTTCATTTAAATACCTTTCAAACTCACTCCTCACATATCCACTCGAACCTTTCAACCTCTTCTCAAAGACTTCTCATGTAATTTACTCCCCCTCCTATGTTATCATCATCATCATCTAAATCAATTGAAAAAGAATTCCCACTTTGTCCACTTTGGGGAATACAAGAAGGATACAAAGTTCTATACTTATCAAATAAAGTAAAGCATATCCCTTCACATTATTAGCAAGTTCCATCCCGTTTTGTTTTCCATACATGTCACAAAAATGTTGATTTAACAACTAACAATTTGGACTGAGGATCAAGAATTGCAGCAATATATATAAACATATTCATTTTCTCCACATTTCCCCAATATTTAGCATACTTTGCTTTCATTGCAAGGCCCATGGCTTGGAAATCCAAATGAGAATATTTTACCCATGTGTTCAACATATTATAAATGGCAACAATCTCAAATAAAACTTTATTACTTGTCACATAAAGAGAACCTGCAATAGGATGTGTTAAAAGGTAAAACCCGTTGAAAAACACTACCAATCTCTCAACATTTTTCCAATCATCACATTCAGGATGCATTTCATTATCCTTCACACCCTCCCCATCAGGAAGAGATATCCCACTAAAGACACGTTGGCATTTCAAAGTCGTATCTATCTTTGTGTAGGTTGAGTTCCATCGAGTTGGTCTGCAAATGACAAATAAGACTTGCTGTATATTTGCCTTTGAAACAAGTTCTTTAAACCTAAGTATTCTAGCAGAGGAATTTTTAACATACTTCACAGCATTTCTAACCCTATCGTGGCATACACCATGCTCCGTCATGCCATGCCACAAAATGAGATTAATAATATGAATAATGTATCTAACATGAAGCAATTTCTCACCACTAACGCAACCAATTCGGTGAACCATTCTTTTCAAACGTGCACAAGTAAGATCATTATTAGAGCTAGCATTATATTGTCAATTGTAACAGTGATAATTTTATCCTTAATACCCCAAAATTTTATCCTTAATAACCCAGTTGCCTCACCTTTGTGAGTAGAAATTGGACATAAATTTATTATCTTTTTATTCAAATTTCAATTATTATGAATGAAGTGAACAGTGAGACACATATAGTTAATTCATTGCCTCACCTTTGTGAGTAGAAATTGGACATAAATTTATTATCTTTTTATTCAAATTCCAATTATTATGAATGAAGTGAACAGTGAGACACATATAGTTAATTCTTTGAATTGATGTCCAAGTATCACTTGTCACACTAATTCTTTGACAACCCCTTAATGTTTATTTCAACTTTGCCTTTTCACTAAAGTAAAGTTGCAAACAATCACTAGCAATAGTAGTATGAGATGGAATGTCAAATCTAGGACAAGCAACTTTCACAAAATGCTTAAACCCGACTTTTTCCACATGCTTAGATAGAAGCTCATCTACAATAATCATATGAACTAATGCTTCCCTAACATCTTTCAAATTAATAGTCCCATACTTCAATTTCCCATCCTATATATCTTTCTTCCTCACTCCCTAATTGTTCATTTAAATACCTTTCAAACTCACTCCTCATATATCCACTCGAACCTTTCAACCTCTTCTCTAAGACTTCTCATGTAATTTACCCCCCCTTCTATGTTATCATCATCATCATCTAAATCAATTGACAAAGAATCCCCACTTTGTCCACTTTGGGGAATAGAAGAAGGATACAAAGTTCTATACTCATCAAATAAAGTAAAGCATATTCCTTCACATTATTAGCAAGTTCCATACCGTTTTGTGTTCCATACATGTCACAAAAATATTAATTTAACAACTAACAATTTGGAGTGAGGATTAAAAAATTGCAGCAATATATATAAACATATTCATTTTCTCCAGATTTCCCCAACATTTATCAGACTTTGCTTTCATTGCAAGGCCCGTGGCTTGGAAATCCAAATGAGAATATTCTACCCATGTGTTCAACATATCATAAATGGCAACAATCTGAAATAAAACTTTATTACTCGTCACATAAAGAGAACTTGCAATACGATGATTTAAAAGGTAAAACCCGTTCAAAAACACTACCAATCTCTCAACATTTTTCCAATCATCACATTCAGGATGCCTTTCATTATCCTTTACACCCTCCCCATCAGGAGAAGATATCCCACTAAAGACACGTTTACATTTCAAAGTCGTATCTATCTTTGTGTAGGTTGAGTTCCATCGAGTTGGTCTTCAAATGACCAACAAGACTTGCTGTATATTTGCCTTTAAAACAAGTTCTTTAAATCTAAGTATTATAGCAGAGGAATTTTTAACATACTTCACAGCATTTCTAACCCTATCGTGGCATACACCATGCTCCCTCATGCCATGCCACACAATGAGATTAATAATATGAATAATGTATCAAACATGAAGTAATTTCTCACCACTAACGCAACCAATTCGTTGAACCATTCTTTTCAAACGTGCACAAGCAAGATCATCAGAGCTATCATTATATTGTCAATTGTAACAATGATAATATTATCCATAATACCCCAATATTCTATGCATGCCTCAGATGCTTTACCAGTTGCCTCACCTTTGTGAGTAGAAATTGGACATAAATTTATTATATTTCTATTCAAATTCCAATCATTATCATTGAAGTGAACAGTGATACACATATAGTTAATTCATTGAATTGATGTCCAAGTATATCAGTTGTCACACTAATTATTTGACAACTCCTTAATGATTATTTCAACTTTACCTTTTCACTAAAGTAAAGTTGCAAACAATCACGAGTAATAGTAATACAAGATGGAATGTGAAATCTAGGACAAGCAACTTGCACAAAATGCTTAAACCCTACTTTTTCCACATGCTTAGATAGAAGCTCATCTACAATAATCATATGAACTAATGCTTCCATAACATCTTTCAAATTAATAGTCCCATACTTTAATTTCCCATCCTATATATCTTTATCTCATTCTCTTTCTTTCTACTCAATTGTTGTTGAACTTTTTTATTTAATACCAAATTAGCAAAGATCCTTATTGAAATAACTTTCAGTGTCACAAACTTTGGCTCAACTACTTTATTTTCACGGATTTAAACTTGACAACTCTAGACAATTATTTAGCACAAGACACTGATTTTTCCTATTTTTCTTTTTACTATTTTCAAATGCATTCTTTTATAATATTTTCAAACACAGTTAGGCATTTAATAAATGATATGTGGAATATTAAAAAAATCCCAAAAGTAGACCCTTTAATGTGTTAATTATATAATAGCAAACAAAAAACTGAACCAGGACAATAATCCCAATTTTTTTGGACCAAGGACCGGACCAAATTAAAATTATTCCGATCTAGACCAATCCGGACCTAATGATTCTGGTCAATTTCAGGATTGGACCGAAATGTACCGTTTTTCTTTTTGGCAATTTTAACCATCAATTTAAATCCTTGGAGTTGTTTTGCTTTTTTGTGCGCGCCAATGTTCGTCTAAACTTAATATTAACTTCAATACAAAAATTTGTAACTTAAAAAATCCAAACATAGTACATAGTAATTAATTTGAAATGTCCTCACTTCAAAAATAAAACTTTAAAAGTCCAAGTCCTAGTTCTTAAGACAATTAAAGTCTTCAAGATTTTCCTCTTCCTCCAATTTCCATCATATGAAAGGGTCCACAGAAACGACATAATAGTCCGGCCAAATCATCACATTGCACATCAAGTCATAAAAAACAATTGATTAATAGTCAAAACATAAAAAATTAAGAGATAATGAAAAATGGAAGTAAGAATAAATAAATTTGCACGACCTTTCCCGATTTCCACCAACTCCTTTAGATTTTCCTCCACATCAACTCCCGATATTCCCTTTGCTGTCAGCCAATCTCATGTACAAATTAGAAGTTAAACCATCTTAGAAAAAAAAATGAAATAAAATTATAGCACATCCAAAGTATAGAAAGAAGGAAAAATTAACATGATTAATCCCAACTTTAACCAGCTTCAACCATGTTATAAAAAAATGAAATAAAATTAAAGCACATCCAAAGTTTTAAAAAAAGATATAGTAACTTGTTTTCCGTAAATAAAAGGAATTACCTTAGGAGTCAAAGAGCTCCTAAATGGATTAAGATGACGACCCCTCACACTAAAAGCGAATTCCGATGCAACGGTAAACAAGGGGATGGCTGGTATGTCATGAGCCATGCGTAAAACAATTGGGTAACGATGCCCATTACTATCTCACAAAGATAATGCATTTACATCTTCTTCCTCACTCCTTAATTGTTCATTTAAATACCTTTTAAATTCACTCCTCACATATCCACTCGATCCTTTCAACCTCTTTACTCTATCTCTAAGACTTCTCATGTAATTTACTCCCCCACCTATGTTATCATCATCATCATCATCATCTAAATCAATTGACATAGAATTCCCACTTTGTCCACTTTGGGGAATAGAATAAGGATACAAAGTTTTATACTCATCAAATAAAGTAGAAGCTTTCACATTATTAGCAAGTTCCATGCCCTTTTCTTTTCCATACATGCAACAAAAGTGTTAATTTAACAACTAACAAATTGGAGTGAGGATCAAGAATCGCAACAATATAGATTAACATATTCATTTTCTCCATATTTCCCCAATATTTATCATACTTTGCTTTCATTGCAAGGCCCATGGCTTGGAAATCCTAATCAGAATATTATACCCATGTGTTCAACATATCATAAATGGCAACAATCCCAAATAAACCTTTATTACTCGTCACATAAAGAGAACCTGCAATATAATGAGTTAAAAGGTAAAACCCGTTAAAAAACACTAATAATCTCTCAATATTTTCCAATCATTACATTCAGGATGCCTTTCATTATCCTTCACACCCTCCCCATTGGAAAGAGATATCCCACTAAAGACACGTTGACATTTCAAAGCCGTATCTATGTTTGTGTAGGTTGAGTTCCATCGAGTTGATCTTCAAATGACAAACAAGACTTGCTGTATATTTGCCTTTGAAACGAGTTCTTTAAACCTAAGTATTCTTGCCAGGGAATTTTTAACATAATTCAAAGCATTTCTAACCCTATCGTGGCATACACTATGCTCCCTCATGCCATGCCACATAATGAGATTAATAATATGAATAATGTATCTAACATGAGGCAATTTCCCACCACTACCGCAACCAATTCGTTGAACCATTGTTTTCGAATGTGCACAAGCAAGATCATTAGAGCTAGCATTATATTGTCAATTGTAAGAGTGAAAATTTTATCCTTAATACCCCAATATTTTATGCATACCTCAGCTTCTTTACCAGTTGCCTCACCTTTGTGAGTAGTAATTGGACATAAATTAATTATATTTTTATTCAAATTCCAATCATTATTAATGAAGTGAACAGTGAGACACATATAGTTAATTCTTTGAATTGATGTCCAAGTATCAGTTGTCACACTAATTCTCTGACAACTCCTTAATGTTTCTTTTAACTTTGCCTTTTCACTAAAGTAAAGTTGCAAACTATTACAAGCAATAGTATTACGAGATGAAATATAAAATCTAGGACAAGCAACTTGCACAAAATGGTTAAACCCAGCTTTTTACACATGCTTAGATAGAACACATCAACAATAAACATATGAACTAATGCTTCCCTTCTAACATATTTCAAATTAACAGTCTCATATTTCAATTTCCCATCCTATATATCTTTATTTAATACCAAATTAGCGAAGGTCCTTATTGAAATAACTTTCAGTGGCAAAATTTTTGGCTCAACTACATTATTTTCACGGATTTAAACTTGGCAACTCAAGACAATTATTAGCACAAGACACTGATTTTTCCTATTTTTCTTTTTATTATTTTCATATGCATTATTTTATGATATTTTCGAACACAATCAGGCATTTATGAAATCAAATGTGGAATATAAAAAAATTCCCAAAAGTTAGACCCTTTAATGTGTTAATTATACAATAGAAAACAAAAAACTAAACCGGGACAATAATCCCAATTCTTTTTGGACCATTGACCGGACCAAAATTATTCCAGTCCATGCCAATCTGGACCTAAAAATTCTTGTCCATTCCGGGCTTAGACCGGAATGGACCTTATTTTTTTTGGCAATTTTAACTACAAATTTAAATCCTTGGAGTTGTTTTGTGCGCGCCAATGTTCATCTAAACTTAATATTAACTTCAATATGAAAATTTGTAACTTCAAAAATCCAAACATAGTACATAATAATTAATTTAAAAAGTCATCACTTCAAAACTAAAACTTTAAAAGTCCAAGTCCTAGTTCTTAAGACAATTAAAGTCTTCAAGATTTTCCTCTTCCACCAATTTCCATCATATAAAAGAGTCCACAGAAACAAAATCATCGTCCGGCCAAATCATCACATTGCACATCAACTCATAAAAAACAATTGATTAATAGTCAAATATAAAAAATTAAGAGATAATGAAAAATGGAAGTAAAAATAAATAAATTTGCATGACCTTTTCCGATTTCCACCAACTCCTTTAGATTTTCCTCCACATCAACTCCCGACATTCCCTTTGCTGTCAGCCAATCTCATGTACAAATTAGAAGTTAAACCATCTGACAAAAAAAATGAAATAAAATTATAGCACATCCAAACACTAGCGGAAAAAAGTTCAACCGCTGCGGTCAAAACCGGGGTTACCGCTCCGGTTTTGGGCCGCATCGGTTGAACTCGCAACAGTCCCCAAATATACCGGATCAGTTAATCATTTACCGCTGCGGTTTTGGGTCAAAACCGCAGCGGTTGACCACCCCAAAAGCCATTTTTTTTTGTATTTTTTCATTATTAATCAATACAAAATCAATAGTATATATAAATACTCATTTTATTAAGCATATTATGCTCAATTGAAGCATAAGCATAAATAATTAGATACATAAAAATATTAGCAACTATAATTTTAACATCATGCTCTATAGCACAAAACAAGAGAATTTTATACTTCAATGGCTCCTCCTTCAAGAAGCTTCTCCTCTTCAAGAATGACATATTTTGCAGGGATATTAGTAGCAACTGAATGTTCCCCATCATTTTCATTGGCTTGGCCCTTCTGAAGCTTCTCATATCTATGAAAAAAAGAAAGAGAAACTAAGCATCATGAAGCTAGATATGATGTATCAGTTATGGTGACTTACGCCTCTTTTCCATTTTTTCTTCTTTTTTCTTTTATAACTTTTCACTGGTGTTTTTAGAAGCATATTATAAATAATGTTTAGCTACCTCAAGTTCAAAATTACTTGCTATATATATGTTTATCTCCTATAGATTAGGACATGAAACACAGTCACCAGAATACAGAATTACATATCATTTTAATGTCACAAGGACATTATTTTTTGTGAGAGGACACTGTAACAAACTTAAGATTATAAGCTTGGTGCTCCATGGAATGCAGTCAGAATGGAGTACGCCACTTGACTAGTGGTTTTCCATAGGACTTCAGTAATATATAGCCAATATAATGCCCACAGTATGTGCAAATTGCAGGAGATGATTACACTTCAAACAATAAAAGAGCACTGAAATAAAGCCACCAAGAACCTAAAGCTGCAGCAAGCCATAGGGGCAACATTGACTCATACTTGAACCAATTGAATAAACCCGCACCAAATATAATTGTCAGAAGACCAATTCTTTTCAGCCATGTAAAATCATCATGGAAGTAAAAGACAGCGACCTGAATGCAGTAAATAGAAACTTGTATTAGCCATTGCAACATATAGCCTGAACTTTTAGTTGATAACTAAATAGTATTTTAAGGACTAAATACAATATAAAATTGTAAAAAGAAAACAATAATAATTTGGTAATTAATGCAAACTGTAGAATAGTGCAAGTGGTCCTTGCATATTAACCAGCCGCTCAAAAAGAGGCAAAGCACACAACAGACATCAGATGGTAGCAACATTCATAGGATGTTAGCTTTCTTGCCAGCTCATTATTCATAGTTTAGCAATAAGCAGCGAGATCAGTATAGTTATTCAAAGGTGACAATCTCAAATTAGTCATGACCGGTGTAGTAATACTAAACTATATGAATAATTGTTCTTGTAGGATTATGAGATTGTTGGATGTTTGGTTGAAAGTAATTGTTCTTTTCTAACCAAAGAAAATAGGTTGTTCCTTTCCCTCTTAAGATAATTTTATCTAAGTAACCTGTCAGTAGCAACTGTTTTAAATTTCAATGTCTCAGCGCATGAGTCAGCATAAACTAGGAAGGACACCAGAAAAAGAAAGAATAGAAACTTTTGACCACCAAGATTCGTCATTATGTATCACTAATAGTATATATAAACAACTAGAAAATAGATATTAATACAATGAAGTATACTTTTTGTCTGCATATAAATGTCACATTTCAACCCCTCACAATTAAAGATAAGGCATATTTGTACTAAGAGACTTTATAATAGTTGGACAATTTCCATACGATATATCACCCAATCTTAATAAGCTACTTTGGATAGCTCATCACAAACCATTATGATTTAGGAAAGGTGACAATTATTTCTGGATAACCTAAATTACTACATATATAGTAACACTTCAAAAAACCAAATGTCACATAAATTATGTTCTCTCTCAAGTTTCATCATCAAAGACTACTATGTCTTGATAAGCTGAGGGCCAGTTTTCGCTTTTGCCTTTAGAAATTACTAGGTATGTCTCCTCTTTCAGTAGAGTTGTATCAACTAGTGGGAGTCTAATGAATCTGCTACATGTACCTCTGCAATCACATTAGCATGTGATATCAAAGTTTCTCTATCCATCTTTTCTTCCTGCTCTCCTTGAGCACAAAACCAACCAATAACCACATTGTGGACTGTTTTAGTTTTTGGATAAGGAATTAAGGATTCTAAAGAAATTCAGCAAAACATACAAATTGAACACCCTTTTTGCTACAAAAACTAGAACAGATGCCATGTGAAAATCTCAGTGCATAGAGCTAGAATAGACATGGCAGCTTCCTATTTGTCGGGCACATGTAATACTAGATCACCAATATATTTCATATGTGCAAGGTATACACTTTGCAAGCAACCAGTATAATAAAATAGCAGACCCACATGCCAAACAACTCATAGCACAAAATCATACAATGCAAAAAATGACTGCATAATCTATCGACAAAATTATGTCAAGTGAGTGACTGTGGTCTGAAATAAAGACATATTTATAAAATGTCACTAATTGTTCAGTTGACAAAACTAAAAGAAGAAACAACAATATTGTAATTTGGACTACAAAGGCTATGAACTTGGGACATAAAGCCATAAGAAACCATATTCTTTTGGCCAAAGCTAGAAGTGAAGATAAATTTTTGCAGCTTCCATTTAGTACCAAGATTACAAGTCATATTTGATAACCATGACCCAACATACAAGACTAAGAAGCTAGTTTTGGGACAGAGCAACAACAACATACAAGGAAAGTTAATATATGTAACCATAGCTGAACAATGAAACTAATCGCAGCCGAAATCACAACACTCTAGACTATAAGATGTGAAGCTAGGATTTAGAATGATTAGAAAGGAAAAGTGAGAAAGAGAATACAAACATACAAACAAATTCGTCGGATTCGAAGCACAATTCGAAGCTCCTTGCTTTGAGTTTTTCGCCTCTTTTAATCTGCAACAACAATAAAATCAACAACAACAGCAATAAAAACACAAAAAAAAAACAAATTGAAGAGGAAAAAGTTGCAGGATAAAACAGTAACCCTAGATCTAGTTGAAAATTAAAACGAAAAATGAAATTACAAATGAATTAAATTTCAAGAAAACAAAAATAAAAATGAAATTACAGGAAGGTGTGAGACGGCGACCAGACCCGAAGAATGAAACCCTAACAAGCCTTCGACCAGACCTTGTGTAAGAGAGCGAGTGAAGGCTGAGAGAGGACGACGAGCGACGGTGAGCGAGTGAAGAACTGCCACGAAGAAGCTTCCAAGAGTGCGAGAGGAGTGCCAGAGGAGGATTGAGTGAGGAAAGAGAAGAGATGCGATGGGTGGCGCCGTGAAAATTAGGAGATCGGCGACGACGAGAGATGGATTAGGAGGAGCGATTGAAGAAAGAGATTTGGATGAGAGAGAGGGATAAGGGATGACTGGATAAGAGATCGAAGATCAGGTGAGCAGTGAAGAAGTTTAGGGTTTTATGGGTGGGAAGAGAGAGGGATGAGGGAAAAAAAACAGTATATACTGCTGCGGTTCAGAAAACCGAAACGGTTAACAGAGAGCCGCAGCGGTTTTCTATTAACCGTTTCGGTTTTCTAAGAACCGCAGTAGTTTATGTTCCCAATTTTCCCAACCAAAATTTCGAGGATTTACCGCTACGGTTCTATTAAGGACCGCAGCGGTTGTGTTGTTACATATAGCGTTTTTTCCACTAGTGAAAGTATAGAAAGAATGAAAAATTAACATGAATAATCCCAACTTTCATCAGCTTCAACCATGTTATAAAAAAATGAAATGAGATTATAGCACATCCAAAGTTTACAAAGAAGATAGAGTAACCTTAGGAGTCAAAGTGCTCCTAAATGGATCAAGATGACGACCCCTCGCACTAAAAGCGGATTCCGATGCAACGATGAACAAGCGGATAACTGGTATGTCACGAGCCATGCATAAAACAATTGGGTAACAGTGCCCATTATTAGCCCACAAAGATAATGCATTTACATCTTTTTCCTAACTCCCTAATTGTTCATTTAAATACATTTCAAACTCACTCCTCACTATCCACTCGATCTTTTCAACATCTTTGCTCTATCTCTAAGACTTCACATGTAATTTACTTCCCCTCCTATGTTATCATCATCATCTAAATCAATTGACATAGAATCCCCACTTTGTCCACTTTGGGGATAGAAGAAGGATACAAAGTTATATACTCATTAAATAAAGTAGAAGCATATTCCTTCACATTATTCACAAGCTCCACGCCCTTTTCTTTTCTATACATATCACAAAGTGTCAATTTAACAACTAATAATTTGGAATGAAGACCATGAATCGCAGCAATATAGATAAACATATTCATTTTCTCCACATTTCCCTAATATTTATTATACATGGCTTTCATTGCAAGGCCCATGGCTTGGAAATCCAAATCAGAATATTTTAACCATGTGTTCAATATATCATAAATGGCAACAATCCCAAATAAACCTTTATTACTCGTCACATAAAGAGAACCTGCAATATAATGAGTTAAAAGGTAAAACCCGTTAAAAAACACTAATCATCTCTCAATATTTTTCCAATCATTACATTCAGGATGCCTTTCATTATCCTTCACACCCTCCCCATCAGGAAGAGATATTCAACGTGTCTCCACTAAAGACACGTTGACATTTCAAAGCCGTATCTACCTTTGTGTAGGTTGAGTTCCATCGAGTTGGTCTTCAAATGACAAACAAGACTTTATGTCTATTTGACTTTGAAACAAGTTCTTTAAACCTAAGTATTCTTGCAGGGGATTTTTTAACATACTTCACTGCATTTCTATCCCTATCGTGGCATACATCGTGCTCACTCATGCCATGTCACACAATGAGATTAATAATATGAATAATGTATCTAAGATGAAGAAATTTTCCACCACTAAAGCAACCAATTCGTTGAACCATTCTTTTCAAACATGCACAAGCAAGATCATTAGAGCTAGCATATATTGTCAATTGTAACAATAAAAAATTTATCCTTAATACGCTAATATTCTATGCATGCCTCAACTGCTTTACCAGTTGCCTCACCTTTGTGCGTAGAAATTGGACATAAATTTATTATGTTTTTATTCAAATTCCAATCATTATCAATGAAGTGAACAGTGAGACACATATAGTTAAGTCTTTGAATTGATGTCCAAGTATCAGTTGTCACACTTATTCTCTGACAACTCCTTAATGTTTGTTTCAATTTGGCCTTTTCACTAAAGTAAAGTTGCAAACAATCACGAGCAATAGTAGTACGAGATAGAATGTGAAATCTAGGATAAGCAACTTGCACAAAATGCTTAAACTCAGCTTTTTCCACATGCTTTGATAGATATCATCTACCATAATCATATGAACTAATGCTTCCCTAACATCTTTTAAATTAACAGTCTCATACTTTAATTTCACATCCTATATGTTTTTATCTCATTCTCTTTCTTTACACTCAATTGTTGTTGAACTTTTTTATTTAATACCAAATTAGCGAAGTTCCTTATTGAAATAACTTTCTGTGGCAAAATTTTGGGCTCAACTACATTATTTTCACTTATTTAAACTTGGCAGCACTCGACAATTATTAGCACAAGACACTGATTTTTCCTAATTTTCTTTTTACAATTTTCAAATGCATTATTTTATAATATTTTCGAACACATTTAGGCATTTATTAAATGATATATGGAATATAAAAAAATTCCCAAAAGTTAGACCCTTTAATGTGTTAATTACACAATAGAAAATAAAAAACTAAAATGGGACAATAATCCCAATTCTTTTTCCACATGGACCGGAATGGACCTTTTTTTTTGGCAATTTTAACTACAAATTTAAATCTTGGAGTTGTTTTGTACGCGCCAATGTTCTTCTCAACTTTATATTAACTTCAATACAAAAATTTGTAACTTCAAAAATCTAAACATAGTACATAATAATTAATTTGAAAAGTCCTCACTTCAAAAAAAAAAACTTTAAAAGTCCAAGTCCTAGTTCATAAGACAATTAAAATCTTCAAGATTTTCCTCTTCCTCCAATTTCCATCATATAAAAGAGTCCACAGAAACGACATCATCGTCCAAATCATCACATTGCATATCAAGTCATAAAAAACAATTGATTAACAGTCAAAACATAAAAAATTAAGAGATAATGAAAAATGTAAGTAAGAATAAATAAAATTTCATGACCTTTCCCGATTTCCACCAACTCCTTTAGATTTTCCTCCACATCAACTCCTGACATTTCCTTTGATGTCAGCCAATCACATGTACAAATTAGAAGTTAAACCATCTTACAAAAAAATGAATAAAATTATAGCACATCCAAAGTATAGAAAGAAGGAAAAATTGACATGAATAATCCCAACTTTCACCAGCTTCAACCATGTCATGAAAAAATAAAATGAAATTATAGCACATCCAAAGTTTAAAAAGAAGATAGAGTAACTTGTTTTCCATGAATAAAACGTATAACCTTAGGAGTCAAAGAGCTCCTAAATGGATCAAGATGACGACACCTCGCACTAAAAGCGGATTCTGATGCAACGATGAACAAGAGGGTGGCTGGTATGTCACGAGCCATGTGTAAAACAATTGGGTAACAATGCTCATTACTAGCCGGCAAAGATAATGCATTTACATCTTCTTCCTCACTGCCTAATTGTTCATTTAAATACCTTTCAAACTCACTCCTCACATATTCACTCGACCCTTTCAACTTCTTTGCTCTATCTCTAAGACTTCTTATGCAATTTACTCCCCCTCCTATGTTATCATCATCATCTAAATCAATTGACATAGAATCCCTACTTTGTCCAGTTTCGGGAATAGAAGAAGGATACAAAGTTCTATACTCATTAAATAAAGTAGAAGCAAATTCCTTCACATTATTCGCAAGTTCCACACCCTTTGCTTTTCCATACATGTCACAAAGTGTCAATTTAGCAACTAACAATTTGAAATGAAGACCAAGAATCACATTAATATAGATAAACATGTTATTTTCTCCACATTTTTCCCTAATATTTATCAACATTGCTTTCATTACAAGGCCCGTGGCTTGGAAATCCAAATCAGAATGTTTTACCTATGTGTTCAACATATCATAAATGGCAACAATCGCAAATATACCTTTAGAGCAATCTTAATGATGAACCCAAAAATAGTTCATAAGCTTGAACCATTATTTTTTCCCTTAATGATGAACTGGAAATTTTTTAACTCGTGAATCGATGTATAACCATTCGGAAATCCGAATGGTTCGTGCATTGAAACAAACCTTCCACTCTGGCAAAAGGATGGAGAAGAAAACAAAAAAAAATGCTTAGCGCCACATGTCATCTCCCTGTTGGTGGGAACAGCTCACAAAAGACAAAAAATGTCAGCAGCCTCTGACGTGCATTGACGTGTCTCTGATGAGTGATGCGGTCCTCTGAAAATCTGCCACTTGTTCAATTTCTATTGGTCCTTTTATTATTAACGTTACAATTTTTGTAACGTTAATATTTCAAAAAATACAATTAAAAAAAAAAACAAAATTCATAATTTTTCATTCTCTATAAACAGACACCCATTTTGCTATACTTTATTCACAATTTCAGTTTTCTCTTCTCTTCCTATTATCATTTCTTTTATCACATAATTTTGCTTTAGCTTACAATCTTTCAGGAAAAAAAACTTCATAATTATGGATTCTAATTATCCTAATTATGTACCTAATCCTAATCCTAGTAGAAGACGTAGAAATCGTCTAACAAATCCACAACAAAATACAAACCAAAACCCCATAAATTACCAACAAAATCTTAATAATTATCCCCAAAACCCCCAAAATTACCCACAAAATCCGCATAATCATCAGCAAAATCTTTCAAATTATCCACAAAATTCAACTCAAAACTATCTTTAAAATTACCCCCAAAATTATCGCCAGCATCAATAGAATTACCAATATAATTCCAGGACTGAGAGTTCCCATAACCCACAAAATTATCCA
Organism: Beta corolliflora; assembly: GCA_947648045.1. NCBI lineage: Eukaryota > Viridiplantae > Streptophyta > Magnoliopsida > Caryophyllales > Amaranthaceae > Beta > Beta corolliflora. The sequence goes on along the minus strand of CANSZD010000763.1, from coordinate 1,001,863 downwards.
CAAAATTAACATCAATGAGGAGCAATAAGGAGAGAAGAGATAGTTGGAACCTTATTTGCCTTCTTTAGCCTCTTTTTCCTACAATTAACAAAACCCATATTGTACATTAATCATTTGATTCAATTAAGAAAAACAAAACTAACTTAATAACAAGATTACTTCATACTTAACTAAGCAAAACTCACTAAACCCAAGCAATGAAGAAAGAGTAGGACAGTGGTGGTGGTGGTGGTCGTTGCTGTCGCTAGTGGGTGGTGCGCAAGGTGGTGGCACTGCGTGGTGGTGGAGGAGCTCCACACCCTAAACCTACTCAAATGAATGGTGTGATGGTGCGGTGCGGTGCTCCGGTGAGTGGCTCGTGCGGTGGGTGGAGTGCTGGTGGCGTTAGGGCAAAAGCTTCGTGCGAGTTAGAGGGAGGGAGGGAGGGAAATTCGTGTGAGTTATTAGAGGGAGGGAGGGAAGCACTATGTGTATGCGCGCAAAAGTAAAAAAAAAAAGGGAAAGTGAAGGGTTGCAGTTTATAAGAAAACTTGAAGGGCTGCGTTTTTTTTCCACTAGTATTTATCATACATTGCTTTCATTGCAAGGCCCATGGCTTGGAAATCCAAATTAGAATGTTTTACCCTTTTGTGCAACATATCATAAATGGCAGCAATCTCAAATAAATCTTTATTACTCGTCACATAAAGAGAACATTAAATACGACGAGTTCCTATGTTATCATAATCATCATCATCTAAATCAGTTGACATAGAATCCCCACTTTTTCCACTTTGAGGAATATAATAAGAATACAAAGTTCAATACTCATCAAATAAAGTATAAACATATTCGTGCACATTATTAGCAAGTTCATATAATTTCATATCATAAACGGCAGCAAGTTCATGTAATTGACTCCCCCTCCTATCTTATCATAATCATCATCATCTAAATCAATTGACATAGAATCCCCACTTTGTCCACTTTGAGGAATATAATAAGAATACAAAGTTCTATACTCATCAAATAAAGTATAAGCATATTCGTTCACATTATTAGCAAGTTTCATGCCCTTTTCTTTTCCATACATGTCACAAAGTGTCAATTTAACAACTAACAATTTGGATTGAGGATCAAGAATTGCAGCAATATAGATAAACATATATTTATCATACATTGCTTTCATTGCAAGACCCATGGCTTGGAAATCCAAATCATAATGTTTTACCAATTTGTTCAACATATAATAAATGGCGGCAATCTCAAATAAATCTTTATTACTCGTCACATAAGGAGAACCTGAAATACAACAAGTTAAAAGGTAAAATCGTACCCCTTCAATAACACTACCAATCTCTCAACTTTTGCCAATCATCACATTCAGGATGCCTTTCATTATCCTTCACACCCTCCCCATCAGGTAGAGATATCCCACTACACGTTGAAATTTCAAAGCGTATCTACCTTTTGTGTAGGTTGAGTTCCATTAAGTGGGGACGTCAAATGACAAAGAAGACTTGCCTTGTGTATTTGCCTTTGAAACAAGTTCCTTAAACCTAAGTATTCTTGCAGGGGAATTTTTAACATACTTCAGAACATTTCTAACCCTATCAATGCTCCCTAATGCCATCCCACACAATGAGATTAATAATATGAGTAATGCATTTAACATGAAGAAATTTTCCACCACTAACACAACCAGTTAGTTGAACCATTGTTTTCAAACGTGCACAAGCAAGATCATTAGAGCTAGCATTATCAATTGTAACAGTGAAAAAATTATCCTCAATACCCCAATTTTCTAAGTATGCCTCAACTGCTTTACCAGTGGCCTCACCTGTTTGACTAGAAATTAGACATAAATTTATTATCTTTTTAATCAATTTCCAATCATTACCAATGAAGTAAACAGTGAGAAACATATTGTTAATTCTTTGAATTGATGTCCAAGTATCAGTTGTCACACAAATTCTTTGACAACTCCTTAAAGTTTCTTTCAACTTTGCCTTTTCACTTAAGTAAAGTTGCAAACAATCACGAGGAATAGTAGTACAAGATGGAATGTGAAATCTAGGACAAGCAACTTGCACAAAATGCTTAAAATCGTCCTTTTCCACATGCTTAACAATGATCATATGAACTAATGCTTCCTAACATATTTCAAATTATCTGTCCCATACTTCAGTTTTCCATCCTATATATCTTTTTCTCAATCTCTTTATTTATACTCAATTGTCGTTGAACTTTTTTATTTAATACCAAATTCGCGAAGATCCTTATTGAAATAACTTTCAGTGGCATAAACTTTGGCTCAACTACATTATTTTCATGAACCTAAACTTGGCAACTCTAGACAAATATTAGTACAAGACACTCAATTTTCCTATTTTTCTTTTTACTATTTTTAAATGCATTCTTTTAATATATTTTCGAACACATTTAGGCATTTAATAATGATATGTAGATTAAAAAAAATCCCTTAAGTTACACCCTTTAATGTATTAATTATACAATAGCAAACAAAAAAAATTTATGCCATATTGTTGACAAGAAATCTATTTTGCATTAAAAAACAAACTTGATTACAAAAAATCGTTAACCTAGCCTCAGGTAAAGCTCGTTTATTTATATTATGACCCAGGACCAAAATACTACTTATGTTAGGCTATGTTCCCATCAACTTATTCTATCTGAAATTATATTATTTGAACTCCTATAAACTTAACTTATTATGTTTGAACCTATTTTAAATGGGAAAAAAACTAATTTTGTCTGAAATTATCTCAAAAAAATCTTTTAATTTGTGCTAACTTATATGAAATTATTTTGTTTGAAATTAGTTAATACAAGTTAAAACGAACAAACTCTTAGTTGTTTTACGTAGGTTTGGATCAGTGCTTCAAGTACTAATTTAATTCTTAAGGAAAAAATCACATACCTACTTCTTGTCCATATTACATTAGAAACCAATAAATAAAAAATTCTTTTAACAATGCTAGTGCAAAAATACAAACAAACTAATGACACCCTAGTTCAAAGGGTCTAAAATGCTTTAGGGGTGTGGCTCTAAAGTTACAAGCCTCTTTGTGTAAGACCTAGCTAATGTACAAACGATATATATGATCGTTAGATAACTAATGCAAGAACAAACTATGTGCAAAATTTGAGGTAGTATAAATGCATGAAAAATCAAGAGGTTTCAACCACAAAGAATGTAGCATCATGTTGACAATTATATTGTGTAGGAACATATAGATGCATATAGAGCGGAATTTCAGGAAACAATTTCCTAACATCTATCATACGATCGCAAACATAATCAAACACATGAATCATTCAATAAGGATTAAATATACAACCTTTGTAGCATGATTTCCTTGTTGTATGCGAGCTTCAAAGATCTGAGAGCCCCAAGTGTTGCTCCTCTAATCAGTCCACAAGCACCAGTTGAACACCAACGTCTGCTAGAACGGAAGAAAAGAACTCTCTTGCTTTTAGGTGGTATAGACGCCAGTTAGGGGAAATTGATTAGCATTTCACTAGCTCTCTCTCTTGTGAAAAAAAATTGCTTAATGAAGTGATGCCTAAATCTTAATATTATATCATATATGTAATAGAAGAATCCTAGGCTAGTGAGGAGAACTAATTTCCATCATATTTCCCTTTTGGCCGGCCAACCCAATACGAAATGGATTTAGGTTGCTTTGTCCAAGTTGTGCTTAAATATATGACCCCTTAAGATTAATATATTTTAGTTGTAGGCCCAATCAATCTTGTCCTACTAATCATATTTATTCTCTAGCAAGAAAATATGATTACTAAAATAATTAACTTTATTATCTTCATAATTTAATTTCTATTTATATTTAGTAATTGTCGGGATGTCTAAGGACATATACCTTCAATGTCCCACTTGTCTGAAGACAAAAGCGGAATGTTAAATTCCCTAAGTGACTTACTGCTAAATTTGATAACACCATGTTATTCTCAAATTTTTGTTCCTTGATTGATGAGTTCGAACTGTTCAAATAAGGATTAACTCTTTAATCCTTTTCTGCATAGTCATGCAGTTTTTCACTTCTCGCTCATCAAGAGGCCCAGACACCATTCCTATTTAATAGGAGAACTTGTCTACTCTTATATGACCATAACTCCCACTCTATTATTAGTCCACATGATCATTGCATTTACAACCTCCTTTTACGGCGCGACGTTTAACATCGTCAAGGTTAAACTAATTATATTGTGGTTATTAAAACATACGCATGTCTAAGGCATCCACTAGATATAGTAGTTTAATTTGATTCTACTTTTGAATCTAATTAGGTCAAGTCTCAATGTATCAAATATACATCCATATAATCAATTAGACATCTCTATGTCTCCATAACCCATGGAACTGCACTATTAATTAATTATATAGTAGTCTTTAAATAAAGGAAAAATTGACAGAAATAATCCCAACTATGACCGGTCCGCTCAAAATAATCCCAACTTTGGGTTATTCTGGAATAATCCAAACTATTTGGGGTACCTTCCCAAAATAATCCAAACTTTTATTTTTCTTGCCTTCAATGATCCCTTTTGGGTCTATTATATATAGGATAATTAAAAGTTTGGATTATTTAGAGAAAGTACTCCCAATAGTTTGGATTATTCTAGAATAACCCATAGTTGGGATTATTTTGAGCGGAACGGTAATAGTTTGGATTATTCTTGTCAATTTTTCCTTAAATAAATCACTTATGTCCAATTTAGTGATTTAGACTAGGGACTTTAAATAATTTGTGTTTTCAGTTCTATTTATAGGGTTCCATTATCAAAGTGTTTTCGATAATCCTATTTGAAAACACAAATTATTTGGACATTTTATTTAATACTAAACCAAATAATTAAATAAGAAACTAATTTTTATTGATAAACATTCAAAACATAATAAATGTCTTTACAATTGTAAATATAAAGTAAACAACCTACATTCATTCTCCCATATGCTTAAGCCTCATAGACCTAATATCACACTCATGCTTAGGTTGAGTAAGCGGTTTAGTCAGAGGATCTGCTACATTATTCTCAGTATGAACCTTGCTTACTTTCACATCCTCTCTTCCAACATCTCTCGAATAAGATGGAATTTCTTGAGCACATATTTAGACCTTTGATGTGATATGGGTTCCTTAGATTGAGCAATGGCACCATTGATGTCACAATACAACTCAATGCCATTCTCAATGTCAGGAACTACACCAAGTTCACTAATGAAATTTTTGATCCAAAACACTTCCTTTGCTGCATTTGCTGCTGCAATATACTCAGCCTCTGTTGCAGAATCCGCGATGGTGCTTCACTGAGAGCTCTTCCAGCTCACAACTCCTCCATTGAGACAAAATATGAAACGAGATTGGGATCGAAATTCATATTTGTCACTCTGGAAGCTTGCATCGGTGTACCCCCAACAACCAACTCTTCATCTCCACCATAAACCAAAAAATTATCCTTAGTCCTTTGCAAGTACTTAAGGATGTTTTTCGCTGCCATCCAGTGTGTATCTCCTGGATTTGACTGGTATCTACTTCATATACTCAAAGCATAAGCAACATCCGGTCGAGTGCATATCAAGGCATTCATAATGGATCGAATTGCAGAAGCATAGGGAACACAAGTCATACGCTTGACCTCATCAGGACTCGAAGGACACTGAGTCTTGCCAAGTGTTATGCCATGTTGCATGGGAATGAAACCTCTTTTGGAGTTTTCCAGTTTGAACCTTGCAAGAACCTTATCAATATAAGTCTCTTGACTAAGTCCAATCAGCCTTTTCGATCTATCTCTATAGATCTTTATTCCTAAGAGGTACTCTACCTCTCCTAAGTCTTTCATAGAGAAATAACTAAGTCTACATCAAACAAAATTTGAGAATAACATTGTGTTATCAAATTTGACATTAAGTGACTTAAGGAATTTAACATTGCGCTCTTGTCTTCGGACAAGTGGGAGATTGAAGGAATATGTCCCTAGACATCCCGGCAATTACTAAATATAAATAGGAATAATATTATGAAGATAATAAAGTTAATTATTTTAGTAATCGTATTTTCTTGCTAGAGAATAAATATGATTAATAGGACAATATTGATTGGGCCTATAACTAAAATAGATTAATCCTATGAGGTCACACATTGTAGCACAAGTTGGACAAAGCAATCCAAATCCATTTAGGATTAGGGTTGGGCCGGTCCAAAGGGGAATAGGAGGAGAATTAGTTCTCCTAACTAGCCTATGACTCTTCTATTATATATAGGATATAATATTAGGGTTTAGGTGATCAATTTATTAATCAGTTTCTTTTCACAAGAGAGAGAAAGTGAAACCCTAAATCTATTCCCTCTCACCGGCGCCTATACCACCAAAAAGCAAGGGATCTTTTCTCTTCCGTTCTAGCAGACGTTGGTGTTCAACTGGTGCTCGTGGACTGATTAGAGGAGCAACACTTGGGGCTCTCGGATCTTCAAAGCTTGCATACAACAGGGAAATCACGCTACAAAGGTTTGATATTTAATCCCTATTGAATGATTCATAACTTTGATTATGTTTGCGATCCTATGATAGATGTTAGGAAATTGTTTCCTGAAATTCCGCTATATACATCTATATATTCCTACAGTGGTATCAGTTTTAGCCTCTTGCATAATGTTTATATGATCATGTAATTGTATGCAAAGTGATTATCTTTATTCAATTAAGGGAGGATTTATTTATGGCTTGAAGTTGCATAATTGATATTTGATATTAATTGATTGGAAATTATAAATAATTGATTTATTTGTGATTTATGCTCAAAATAATTTATAAAGGTCCGAATTTTTTTTTTATTATGGACGAAATTAATTGTTAATTCACTCCTAATTTTCGGATTTTTATATACATAATTTATTAGATTTAAAATTATTTATGTTTAATCTGATTAATCTTTGAAATAATTTGTTAACAATTAAAAGATTTGATTTTTTATTTGTTAAATAAATCTAATGTTCATCACCAACATAGATCTTGAATAATATGATAGCTGAAAATATTTTTCGGAATTTTCCCATTAATTTTCGGATTTTTATCATGTTATTTGTGAATTTCAGTTAAATTTTATGTTTAATTTGATTATTCATAGAATTTAAGGATAACATTTAAAATATTTAATTTTATTTGTTGTGATAATTCAGTAGATCACCCTAAAAATTATTTTCGAATTTTTTGGAATTTAATTGTTAATTTTCTGAATTTTTCGGATATAATTTGATTTTTTGCCCTAATTTTAAATTTTTGTTAGATTTAATGTTTAATATAGATTAAGCATTGAAAATATAATTTTAACAAATCAAAAATTTTGTTTGAGTTTGTTAAGTGATTCTAAATTTTCTACCCTAATTTCAAATTAGTAAAACCTAATTAAATCCTAAATCTTTAAATAAATTGTTAGTTAAAGATTAATTTGAATTTTTTGTAAATTGTTACAAAATTCAAAAGGATTACCCATCATGGCTGGGTGGCCCCACCTGCACCGGTGGAGCCACGGTGGAGGGTGGCGTGAAGTTGGCGAGGCAGAAGGTGGCGGCAAATGGTGGTGAGGCTTGCCGGAATTTCGCGAACAGTTCGCAACTTTTGAAGTGCGAAGTTGCTGCTGGGTGTCGTGCCTTTACTGCCGGTGGTATGCTGGCGGCTGGAGGCTGACCGGCAATTTCGATCGGCGAGTCGACGTGGCTTGCGGGCCGTCCTGCCTGGTGGCACGCGCTGCAGTCGTGCAGTGTGTGCGTGGCTGTGCTGCTCGCCTGGTGTTTGGGCTGTCGTGAAGTAGATGGCGTGGGTTTTGGGTTGGCTGTTGACTGGCAGCCTTATGCTGCTGGTCAACTGTCAACAAGTCAACTATTATTATTAAAAAAAAATTTGTTTTTAAGAAAATCTGATTTTCCAAACTTGAGCATAAATCCAAAAGTTTCCTATTTTGCAAATTTGTGAATAATAATGATTATTTCCATATTTAAATAAGTAATTGAATGAAAATAATAAAGTTTCCTAAATAATTTCTAGCTTAAATTTGTTAAGTTTTGTAATTATTATGGAAAAGTTGATTTGCTTATTAATTGTTAATAAGTAATAGTTTGTGTTTATTTTATTTTGATATTATAAATGCGTGAATGTTTAATGTAATATGTATGATATTATATTTTGCATGTTATGACTAGTATGGCCCAAACTAGGATAGAAAGTACGATCTGCGCATCGTTAAATTTTTGTAATTTAAATTTTAGTTATTTAAATTATAAATTATATGTAATCAAGAATGAAGTTCCATGGAGAATCAAGGATGGAGATCCATGAAGATTCAAGGAGGAATTCATGAAGATTAGTTTTCCTAGGTTTAGGGGGCCATACTAGGATCACTTTTAATTATACTTATATTCATTTATTCATTTATCATGTTTAAATGCTTGCTTAAGTTTATATGTGTGGTTATTTATGTTATGTGTTCACTTTAAATTAACCAACATAGTAAACTTAGGTCCCCAACATGTAATATTGAGTTTAATTACTTTTCCAAACAACACCTATAACGCCTTAGATAGTGAGTAATAGGTTCTTTATATGTGTTGCTCATTTTATCCGGGGATAGTAGGGTAGGTTTTTGAAACTTACATGTTAATGTTTGGTTTTAACTCAACAAAATCATCACAAGACAATGTTTTGGGTTTTGAAGCTATGAGATAGGAGTAAACAAGGAGTTGTTAACCTGTCTACCAAGAATTATAATTAGTTATAATTAGTAAAGTGTTTACTTACCTCAACTACTATAAATTGAAGGCAGGGCCAAAGTCCGTTTGATTGCAGTGGGAGGGGATCTTGGTTATTTCTTTATTCAATAAGGCGACTTTCATTTTGAATAAAGGGTAGTAGTTAATTAAAATTTGTTTAATTGCTGCTTTTTTTATAAACATTGATTGAATCTTACTTTATTATTTGTTGTAGTAATCATGTTTAGTAACAATAACAACAACAACAACACTAACAATTCTACTTGTAATTTGCGCTCCGTCCTTTTGAAGGACAAATTGAATGCTGAACGTTTCATTGCAAGTGAAAGGGACATGGGAATCGTTCTCAGAACTCAAAAGTTCAACAACTTTCACATGCAAGGGGAGGAAGCAACGATGCAAGAGATGCATGAAAGGCTAACTCAGATTGAGCGAAACATCCCTAACCAGCCTAGAAAAGAATATCAGGATGTTCTTATGGTTAGTAAAGGGCAATCGCTCAATAGGATTGGGATTGCTATTAAGAAGGACGAAAGCAAACAAGTTGCCAAGTCTGAAACTTCTGAAAAGCAAAAGACTACACCAAAACCAAAAGTTGCTGATGAGCACTATTGTTACACCTGTAACAAGGTTGGTCATTGGAAGAGTAGTTGCCCCAAGTATCTGAAGGATCAAAAGAAAGGAGTTTCTAGTTCAGATATGTATGTTATAGAAGTTAACTTAGCAACTTCTGCTTCTTGGGTATTTGATACCACTTGTGGTTCGCACATTATTTGTAATATGCAAGACCTCAAAAGAAGTAGAACATTGGGAAAGGGAGAAGTAGATCTTCGCGTTGGCAATGGAGCACGAGTTGCTACATTGGCAGTGGGAGTATATAGTCTACTTTTACCTTCAGGATTAGTTTTAGAACATAATAATTGTTATTATGTTCCTGCTATCACAAAGAACATTATTTCGATTCCTGTTTTGGATTCCGAAGGTTATTCATTTACAATAAAGAACAATTGTTGTTCTGCGTATTTGAATGATATGTTCTATGTCTCCACTAAGTTATCAAATGGTATATATGTACTAGACTTAGAAACCCACATCTATAACATAGACAGCAAGAAACATAAAGCAAATGATTCAAACCCTACATACCTATGGCATTGTCGATTAGGCCACATAAGCTCAAAGCGCATTGAGAAACTTCATAAAGATGGAATTCTCAAATCATTTGATTTCGAATCATTTGATACTTGTGAGTTTTGCTTGATGGGGAAAATGACAAAGTCTCCTTTCACAGGTTCAAGTGAAAGGGCCAATGACCTTTTAGCCCTCATACATACGGATGTGTGTGGACCTATGAGTACGTTGGCTAGGGGAGGGTACAGTTACTTCATTACTTTTACCGATGATGTGAGCAGATTTGGATATGTTTACCTCATGCGACATAAGTCGGAATCCTTTGAAATATTTAAGGAATTCCAGAATGAAGTACAAAACCAACTTGGGAAGAAAATTAAGGCATTACGATCCTATCGTAGTGGTGAATATTTATCTCAAGAATTTGGTGATCATTTGAAGGATTGTGGAATACTTTCATAATAGACTCCACCAGGAACACCACAGTTTAATGGCGTTTCTGAAAGAAGGAATCGAACTCTACTTGATATGGTTCGATCCATGATGAGTCTTGCTGATCTTCCTATTTCATTCTGGGGATTTGCGCTTGAAACAGCAGCATTCACACTTAACAGAGCACCATCCAAAGTAGTGAAAAAGACACCATATGAAATGTGGACTGGAAACGTTCCAAAATTGTCTTTTCTTAGGATATGGGGTTGTGAAGCTTATGTAAAACGTTTACTTTCTGATAAGCTTTCACCCAAATCCGATAAATGTCTTTTTGTGGGTTACCCAAAAGAGACTAAGGGATACTACTTCTTCAACCAAAGCGAAAACAAAGTGTTTGTTGCTCGTAATGGTGTCTTTCTGGAAAAGGAGTTTATTTCCAGAAAAACAAGTGGGAGAAATGTATATCTCGAAGAAGTTTGAGATGAGCAACAAATGGATGAGGCTAACACCTCATCAGAGGCGGCCCTGCATGAAAATGCTCAGGAGGTGGTGCATTCAATTCACGTACCTCCTACCGTCCCACTTGGAAATACTCCATGCGAAGTCACTCAACCTAGTGAGGTAGAAGCTTCTTCTGTTGTTCCCCAACGTAGGTCTAGTAGGACCATCATTCCGTCAAAGAGATATATTGATTTCCTTTTGACTGAAAGTTCTGAAATAACGATTTTAGAATCAGAAGAACCTACTAGCTACATAGATGCTTTGGATAGTCAAGACTCCGAAAGATGGCTTGAGGCCATGAAATCTGAAATGGATTCCATGTCTGAAAATTAAGTATGGGACTTGGTTGATTTGCCTGATGGGGTAAAACCCATTGGATGCAAATGGATTTTCAAGTTGAAAACATACAAGGATGGAAACATTAGTGTTTTCAAAGCAAGGTTGGTGGCGAAAGGTTTCAAACAAATTCATGGTATTGACTATGATGAAACCTTCTCACCAGTAGCCATGCTGAAGTCCATTAGAATAATCCTTGCGATTGCTGCCTTTCATGACTATGAAATATGGCAGATGGATGTCAAAACCGCTTTCTTGAATGGGTTCTTGAAAGAGGATGTGTACATGACACAACCTCAAGGTTTTGAAGATCTAGAAATACCAGGGAGGGTATGCAAGCTTAAGAAGTCCATTTATGGACTAAAGCAAGCATCAAGGAGTTGGAATCTCATATTTGATGAGGCAGTCAAGAAATCTGGCTTTCTTAGAAATGAAGAGGAATCTTGTGTATACAAGAAGTTAAGTAGGAGTAGTATTACTTTTGTGGTCTTGTATGTGGATGACATACTTCTCATAGGAAATGATAAAACCATGCTTGAGTCAGTCAAGAAATGGCTTAAAAATTGTTTCTCTATAAAAGATCTAGGAGAGGCAGAGTACATATTGGGAATAAAGATCTATAGAGATAGATCGAAAAGGCTGATTGGACTTAGTCAAGAGACTTATATTGATAATATTCTTGCAAGGTTCAAGCTGGAAAACTCCAAAAGAGGTTTCATTCCCATGCAACGTGACATAACACTTGGCAAGACTATTCATTGTGTTTTGAATGTTTATCAATAAAAATTCGTTTCTTATTTAATTATTTTGGTTTAGTATTTAATAAAATGTCCAAATAATTTGTGATTTCAAATAGGATTATCAAAAACGTTTTGATAATGAAACCCTATAAAGTGAACTGAAATCACAATTTATTTAAAGTCCCTATTCTAAATCACTAAATTGGACATAAGTGATTTATTTAAAGACACTATATAATTAACTGATAGTGCAGTTCCATGGGCAATGAAAACATAGAGACGTCTAATTGATTATATGGATGTATATTTGATACATTGAGACTTGACCTAATTAGATTCTAAAAGTAGAATCAAACCACTATATTTAGTGGATTCCTTAGACATGAGTATGTCTTAATAACCACAATATAATTAGTTTAACTTTGACACTGTTAAACGCCGCACCGTAAAAGGAGGTTATAAAGGCAATGATCAGGTGGGCTAAGAATTGAGTGGGAGTTATGGTCATACAAGAGTGGATAAGTCCTCCTATTAAATAGGAATGGTGTCTGGGCCTCTTGATGAGCGAGAACTGGAAAATTGCATTGTGTTAATCCTTATTTGAGCAGTTTAAACTCAGCGATCAAGGAACAAAATTTGAGAATAACATTGTGTTATCAAATTTGACATTAAGTGACTTAAGGAATTTAATATTGCGCTCTTGTCTTCGGACAAGTGGGAGATTGAAGGAATATGTCCTTAGACATCCCGGCAATTACTAAATATAAATAGGAATAATAATATGAAGATAATAAAGTTAATTATTTTAGTAATCGTATTTTCTTGCTAGAGAATAAATATGATTAATAGGACAATATTGATTGAGCCTATAACTAAAATAGATTAATCCTATGAGGTCACACATTGTAGCACAAGTTGGACAAAGCAATCCAAATCCATTTAGGATTAGGGTTGGGCCGGTCCAAAGGGGAATAGGAGGAGAATTAAATCCCCTAACTAGCCTATGACTCTTCTATTATATATAGGATATAATATTAGGGTTTAGGTGATCAATTTATTAATCAGTTTCTTTTCACAAGAGAGAGAAAGTGAAACCCTAAATCTATTCCCTCTCACCGGCGCCTATACCACCAAAAAGCAAGGGATTTTTTCTCTTCCGTTCTAGCAGACGTTGGTGTTCAACTGGTGCTCGTGGACAGATTAGAGGAGCAATAATTGGGGCTCTCGGATCTTCAAAGCTTGCATACAACAGGGAAATCACGCTACAAAGGTTTGATATTTAATCCCTATTGAATGATTCATATCTTTGATTATGTTTGCGATCCTATGATAGATGTTAGGAAATTATTTCCTGAAATTCCGCTATATACATCTATATATTCCTACAAAATATTGATTTGTTTGATGTTCCCGTGAATATGTATCGGGGTATGTTGGGAAAAGGCGTGATAATGATCTGGTATGATTAACTGATGATTGGCGGTGGAGATATATGAAGTCAAAAGATTTATGATGTGGTGTTGGGTTTATGAATGTTTGACGATGATGATGAATGAATTAATGATGCTGGGTGTGAAGATTAGTTAGGCAAAGGGGTTGTCTTGGGTATACTCTGGAGTGATAAGGTGTTGGTATGCGTGTAGTATTAGAGAGGTGAGGATCTATGGAGTTTAGTATTGGGCGGTGGAAAATAATTAGAGGGTGATGAAGGTGTGCGAGTGTATTGAGAGATATTTGTTGTGAGATTAGGGAATTGTCGAGTGATTTGTTGAGCCGTGTAAATTAGGGTGCGTTCTCTTTACCTGAATAACCCTGAACTGAACTGAACTTATCTGAACTGAACTTATTTGACCTGAACTGAACTTATTGGACCTGATTCAACTTATTGGACCTGATTGAACCTGATTGGAACTTATTGGACCTGATTGAAACTTATTGACCTGATTGGAACTTATTAGACCTTATTGAACCTGATTGGAACTTATTTGACCTTATTTAACAAAAAATTTGATGAGTAATAACATAAATATTACCCCTAACATAAATACTATCCCTTAAAATTTATTATAACATAATAATCATTAAAATTTAATCTTTCAAAAAAATAGTAATTATTAGTTATCTCTTATGATTAACATTTCAACAATAAAAATACTATTTATGTGCTTGCCTATACACAACTAGCTTTCACCACTAATATATCTAATAGTGTTGCTTTGATTTCATAAAGCACTCGTAGGAAATCAATTAATAACATTTATATATTTCATTGTTATTAGTAACGAAAACATGTTATATCTAGTTATTTAAAGACGAATTGCAAAATATTATGATTATGATGATTATTATTGTTAACTTTATATGACCATGATTATAATATTTTTTAATAATAACATAATCAACCAATAGTAATATGAGTAATAAAATAATAGATAATAATGCAAATATAATACTATATAATCATAACGGTACTTTAATTAAAATTTTCAATAATAACATATCAGTTAATCGTAATATGAATAATAAAATAATAGACAATATTACAAATATAATACTAAATAATCATCATAGTGGTACTTAAATTAAAATTCTAATTCAAATTTATTGATCATTGACTATGTGGACCTTATTGTAACTTATTGGACCTGATTAGACCTGATTGAACCTGATTGGAACTTATTGCACCTGATTGGAACTTATTGGACCTGATTGGAACTTATTGTCCTGATTGGTCCTGATTGAAACTTATCTGAACTGAACTGAACTTATCTGAACTGAACTGAACTGAACTGATTGGACCTGAAACTTAATTTATTAAGGTGAAGAGAACGCACCCTTAGTTAGAGGAGGATGGGAATTGTTAAAAAATGAAGAGATATGTTAGGGAGGATATATATAGGTTTAGGTAGGTTGGGAAGCAATAGCTTTTTGAAAGATAGAATATTTCTAAAAGATTTTTATAAAATAGTTAGATAAACATATTTGAAAACACTGTGGAAAAAGATGATTTTTTTATAAATGATATTTTTATTAATAAAACTAATCAATATAATTAATTAATTCTATTAATTAAATTAGGCTAGAAAAGGAGTTTTATAAAATGGGCTTTCATAAAACTATTTTTAAAAGGTTTTCAAAGATGGGCCTTTAAAAAGTTATTTAAAAACGTTTTAGGAAGTGGGCTTTTATAAAATTATTTATAAAAAAGGTTTTCTGAAATGGATTAATAAAAATAGTTAGGAAATGGTTTTGGGCTTAAAACATTTTATTTTAGACTCGTTCTTTATTCTTTCCTCGATCCGGACCAATTGGAGCGGGGTATTGGTCATCATAGGGTAATAAATGGGGAGACACGATTATGTGTCTACACCTGCCACCCCGAAACACCCCCTCCCCCTCCCCACCACACATTCCCCTCCCCTGCCACTCCACAACCCTCCCCCTTCCCCTGCCATCCCGATACACCCCCAACCCCCTCCACATAATATCATATCTTTGGCAACTAATTCATCTAACAATACACTTACCACAAATAAGTATGAATCAAACAAAAGACCTTAGACAACATAACGCAAATTATCTTGGTTTATAATCATGCGCAACAAGCAATTAAAAAACAGTAGCTTAAAACATGATAGCTAGTTACGAAAGAAACGGGCCAGCAAGTTCACAATACACTCCCAAACAACTAACCATAAATCATGATACCAAATTATAACTTTACTAGAAATGTAAATGTAAATTTATAAAACGACCAAGACATAATTCATACTCAACGACATGCATACAAGATATAAAACAAAACTGCAGAATTGAAATTTATACCACAACCCAAACCCGCAATCAAAGAGGAAGAAGACCACAATCGAACAGTAGTTGAGAATACTTCATTAACTCATTTACTCCAACTTAAAACCTCGTCACAACCTCACTAATCAAACTGCACAATTCTTTAAGTAATCATGCGTCATTCATCTTCTTATACGCTGACTAGCCAGGCTTCAACTTTAATTCATCTTCTATTACAGGACAACTTAATATAGTGGAAGTAGAGGTGCTAATGAGCCAGGGTGGCTTGCAAACTATCCGAGCTCGGCTCGGTCAAAGCTCGGCTCAAGAGGGCTCGACTCGAGTTCGTGATCGGCTCAAGACCTTAACGAGCCGAGCCTGAGCCTACTTAAGTTCGGCTCGAAAGCTCGTGAACAAAGCTCGAAAATATTTTAGATAGTGCTATGAAAAATAGTAATGTTCCACATCGATAGAGAAAGTAAACACCAACCTTATTTTCCTTACATAATCTTATTACCCTTTGTCTACACTTCTTGTTTAATTTGTCTTATTTTATAATGTTGGTCTATTTATGAAGTCCTCCATTTGTATATATATAATTAATTTTTCTACTAACTAATTCAATCACTTTCAGTATTGTGTATATATACACATTTTGGAAAAAGAGCAACACATGGCAGCAAGGCCAACAACATAACATTTGCAAATATAAGTATACAGTAAAATAGATCATGCAGCAAATCCACCTCTCTTGCATATAAAATTCTTTGGTTGGGATTTTGTAAGTCCTACATCGTACAGGTTGGAAAACATTATATTTGCAAATTTAATAGTAAAACAGAACACGCAGCAACGCACCTCTTCTTGCTGTAGCGGAATCTCTTGTTGGGATTCATAATATCCCACATCAGAGAGGAAGCAAGAGTAACAAGCAAATGTTGTATTTAAAAGGTTTGTATAGAGAAAGGAAGAATGTATGGTTGTCGGGCCTTTCGGCCTTGCACATTAATTGAAGATAAGACTGTCATCCATATTTATCAACAGTTTAACAAAATTTTATTGGGATGTACATATATCAAATCCCGGTGAATGTACACATGATAAGCTGAATTTTTTTTTATATTTAAAATTCTGAGTTTTCGAGCCGAGCTTGACTTAGATCTTTTTGAGCTCGAGCCGAGCCGAAATTTCTGGGCTCGATGAGCTTCGAGCTCGAGCCGAGCTCAACCTCAACCATTCTCGAGCCGAGCTGAGCTTGGACATGTTTGGTCTCGGTTCGGCTCATTAACACCCCTAAGTGGAAGATTGCCTTTCAGCTAGAAATTTGGAGGTATTGCCAATTTACCATTTGTTCTGGTATTAGTTTTTGAATGGAAAAGTAGCCTACTTACTTTTACCAAACTTTGGGGGTTTCTTGCAGGAAGGGGGAAGAGGAAGGGTGGGGGGATAGAATGGGTGGATGTAACACCCGACCCTTACGGAGTCGAGTCTATCGTCACCAATACTCATCTAGGGCCAACAATTGTACTCAATAACCAACACAAGTTCTTCCGACGCATTTTTTCCTCACTCATGCGCACCCTGATAAACTTCCCAGGAGGTCACCCATCCTAAGACTACTTCAAGCCAACCACGCTTAACTGTGGAGTAACTAAGGAACTAAGCTCCCTAAAAGAAAGATGCATCTTGTTGGAATGCGTAGCATGTTAAATCCCGTTAAATCAATCATGAGGGGTATTAAATGCACCCCCACTTGAGGACAGCAACGCCCTCGTTGCGCCGGAGGACTCCACATATATGGCCACAACGACCTGTGGGTCGCCCCAACCTGGAAACTAATCACATATTCTGTAACACCCCCGCCAACCCGAACCCTTTTTTTCATTTAATAAAACTCTAGATGGGGGAAAATCCACGAGGGTTCGACTCAACGGGTGTGCTACCGCCGCACTTATCTCCTTGGAAATAAATGCAAGGCTAGATTAAAGCATACTAAATTCTTAATTAATTTTTACAACCAAGTATATCGTTCATTAAATATTACTAATTACTAAAGTATTTCAGAGTTCCAGCGGAAGCTAAATCATAAGTTAAGTGGATAACAACTCTAAATGATCTCCCTTTTGTTCCCCCGTCGATCACCCACCAGCACAAATACATTGAAAAGAAACAAGAGAGACAAGCTCCCAAAAATCAGAAAAAACTGAGTAATTCCAACTCCATCCCGTAAAATACTTAAGTTGAAAATACTTTGTAAAATAGTAGGTTAATAGGGTTGAAAAGCATAGCACACATACACACATATATACAATGAATAATCGCATAAGTTCAATTAATCCAGTTATTTAAGGAGAGGAAAGAGAACGCCAGTAAGCCGGGGTCAATCCCCTGTAACCACTTACTTCAACATTGTAGGCCGGGGTCAATCCCTTGTAACCACCTACGGATAACAAAATAGCCATAATAACAGAGTCCCTAGTGTGCACACCCCTTCTACTTGGATCACAACAAGATAGAAGGAAGACAAGTAACAGAAAATCAGCATAGTAACCAGATAACCTGTAGGTGGCCGCTGAACCTCCCATACAGGGCAACATGTTCATCATTTCCCTCCGATATTTCACTTTAAGTGATTAATAGCTTTTAATTCAAGTGATCACATATCACATGTACACACATGCGTCAATTCATTTAATCAAGAGTGAATACATACACTTATTCCAAATCCAGAATTCAATTCATACATAGCTTAATCCGATAGCCCATTTGTATTCATTATCATAACCGTCACTTGGTTACATTGATTAACTCATAATCATCCAATTATCACAGGTTCTTGATAATTTCCAACTTTCACTCATAACTTCAATATAATAATAACGATAACAATAATCTTAGTAATAATAATAATATAAATGGTAAGAATAGTGATGATAATAATAATAATAATAATAATAATAATAATAATAATAATAATAATAATAATAATAATAATAATAATAATAATAATAATAATAATAATAATAATAATAATAATAATAATAATAATAATAATAATAATAATAATAATAATAATAACATTACTAAATGACATTAAACGATGTTGATAACAAGAATAAAAGATTAGTGATTAAGTTGCTATTATTGACGGTATTAACAACGTTATATTAATAATCATCATTGTCATATCGTCCGTTATACAAGTTATTTCATTTGTCATACTCATTCATCGTGCATAATCCGTAACTATAAACCATATTCATAATCCATATTCTAATTCACATTGTCACATAATTAATTCGTTTTATTCTAACGGGATCTACGTTTAGATGGACATCGGAGATTACCTCGTGACGCGTGCCCAAAAGTTAAGTTCACGAACCGATTAACACTCTTGATATTCCTCGTCTACGCAATCGTAGTCTACAATAGACGTTAATGAGATCTAAGTTAGTTACCTAAATAACCCCTTTTTATATATAAAATAAACAATTTAAATAATACAAATAACTTAAAGAAATCTTAATGATTTTCAGGGAGTTTATAAATCAAAGTTTATGATTTTCAAATTATTTATGAAATCATTTTATGTAATTAAAGATTATTTCAACTTAAGTTTTCTTAACCAAACAAGATGTTTTTAAAGTCATAAAGATTAAGTTATTATAATTATCAGATACTTATCCAAACCAATTAATCAAAATTAGATATTATTTTTTTTTAAAAAGTCAAAGTCATTTAAAAAAAGGGTTTACTGATTCAAAGAATCAGTTGACAAAACCGAAAGAAAAGAAACAAAGAAGGGAGGAAGAACAGAGGAGAACGAATCAGGGACAAAGAGGATGAGGTTGGCGGTTTCGAGGTGGCGCACGACAAGGCTCAGGCGGGGACGGCGGTCAAGTGGTGGCTGGGCGCGGGTTGTCGACAGGGCAGCAGCAGGGGTGATGCGAAGGGGTGTTTGGGCTGGCGGTTGGGCGTTGAAGGTTCAGGTGGTTTCCGGCGATTTAGAGAAACAGAGGGAGTGCTAATGGTGGGTTGAATTTTGTTTTTTTTTTAATTTTCAAAACAAAAATCAGAAATTAAGGGAGAAGAGAAAGAGATTGAAGCAAACCTTTGAAGTTTGTTTACTTGAGCAATTTAGGTGAATGTAGTTCGGTATTTATAGAGGGTTTTGGTCAGAATTTTGAGCTTTGGGGTCAAGCTCTATTAATGGTGGGTATGGTGAGGTATGGTGTTTGAGATTTACTTTTGACTATGGGGTAATTTTACTCCCAAATTCCGGAATTTGTGAATTGAATTTCAAATTCTACTGACAAGAGCTGTTGATTTTGTTGAAAAATCTGACCTTTGGCTCTGTTCATCTTGTACATGAGGAGGGAGGAAGATGGTGATGAAGATCACGTTTTCTTTCTTTTTTTTTTGTTTTTGGCTTTTTCCTTTTTCTTTTTGGCTAAAATGACACATGGGCTATGGACTTGGCATTGGGCTACTAATATGGATGGACAATTAAATGAATAAGAATGCCCACAAACTAAGTAAAGATTTCAATTACCATATTAAAATATTTTGAAATAATGAAAATGAATAATTAATTTATTTAAATAAAATACATTTCAATTAAATCATTTAAATAAACTCGTTAAATAATTCAAAACTAAATGAAATCATTATTAAAATTGAATTATCAGAAAAATAAATTTAAGTGGAAATAATATTAAACCTTAATAAATAATAAAATAAGTACTGAAAATTCGGGGTATTACATCTACTCCTCCTTAAAATAAAAGTTCGTCCTCGAACTTTAAAGTTAGATATTTAATATTAACGAAATAGTAGTTTTGCGCTTTGTTAGTATCACATTCGGTCCCCCTTAAGGAGTTTCGTCCGCGAAACTCGATAATCGTACCTGGGAAAAGAGTTCAGGATAACGCTTTTTCATGTCGTCTTCTGTTTCCCAAGTTGCTTCCTCGGTTTGATGATTAGACCACAAAACTTTGACTAACTTTACTGCCTTATTTCGGGTATTTCTCGTTTTGGAATCAAGGATTCTAACAGGACGTTCTTCAAAGGTGAGGGTCTCACCTAGCTCAATGGTTTCATGTTGTATAACATGGGAGGGATCGGGGATATATTTACGAAGCTGAGACACATGAAAGACATTATGAACATTGGCTAACTCTGTGGGCAAAGCTAATCTATAAGCCACTTCCCCAATTCTTTTGAGTATCTCATATGGTCCGATATAACGAGGACTCAACTTTCCTTTTCTACCGAACCTCATTACTCCCTTGGTTGGCAAAACTTTCAGCAACACTTTTTCTCCAACTTCAAACTCTAAATCTCGTCTCATTTGATCAGCATACGATTTTTGTCGATCCTGAGTTGCTTTCATACGCTCTTGAATCAACTTCACCTTGTTGGTAGTCTCTTCTATCATTTCTGGTCCCAAATTCAACGACTCGTTCACATCGCTCCAACATATAGGACTCCTACATTTCCGTCCATACAACGCCTCATAAGGAGCCATTCCTATGCTCGAGTGATAGATGTTGTTGTACGAGAACTCAATGTACATCAAATGATCATCCCAATATCCTCCGAAATCCATCACACATGCTCTCAACATATCCTCCAAGGTTTGAATGGTTCTCTCCGTTTGACTATCTATTGCTGGGTGGAAGGCTGTGCTGAATTTCAATAGTGTACCCACTACCGTCTGTCAAGTTTCCGAACGTAGATAAGAATCTCGAGTCCCTATCCGAAACGATGTCCTTCGGAACACCATGTAGCCTAACCACCTCATTAAAGTAAGCATCCGCCAACTGTTTCAACGACCAAGTATCCTTCATTGCCACGAATCTTGCCGTCTTGGTCAAACGATCCACTATTACCCATATTGCATTATTTCCCGACCTCGTATTCGGTAACCCCATGATGAAATCCATAGAGATAGATTCCCATTTCCATCCTGGCACTTCCAAAGGTTGCAATTTCCCTCCAGGCTTCATATGTTGTATTTTCACCTTCTGGCATGTTAAACATTTTGCCACAAAGTCGGCTACTTCTTGCTTCATCCTAGGCCACCAAAAATGCTTTTTCAAATCCTTATAAAGCTTATCTCCTCCTGGATGTATGGAATACGACGAACTATGGGCTTCCCTTAGAATTCTCGTCTTGAGTTCCTCATCCTGTGGCACACACAATCTCCGTTTATACTTTGCAACGCCATTGTCGTCGATCTCGAACTCCGGTGCTTGACCACTTTCTTTCATCTCTCTTAACTTGTTTCACCCGAATCTCCTCAAATATCTCCGGTCCAACAGTAAGAGCATTCAACTGAGCTTTCACATAACCGGGCTCAACTAAATCCAAACTCAATCTCTTGTTCACTTCACACAGTTCATCTGCCAAAATCAACACATTTAGCGAATGAGCACTCTTCCTACTCAACGCGTCAGCTACTTTGTTCGCTTTTCCCTCTTGATACACTATCTTCAAATCATAGTCGTTTATAAGCTCGAGCCAACGTCTCTGTCTCATATTCAACTCCTTTTGCGTATACAGATACTTCGAACTCTTGTGATCTGTATAGACCTTACATTGCACTCCATACAAATAATGTCTCCAGATCTTGAGCGCAAACACGATTGCTCCTAACTCCAAGTCATGAGTAGGGTGATTTTGCTCATGCGGTTTGAGTTGTCTCGACGCATAGGCCACTACTTTACCATGTTGCATCAAGACACACCCAAAACCCTTCTTTGAGGCATCACTGTAGACTTCAAATCCTTCTACTCCAGAGGGCAAAGTCAATACTGGGGCCGTTGTAAGCCTCTTCTTCAGCTCTTGGAATGCTTCCTCACACTTATCATCCCAATGAAATTTTGTTGTTTTCTTCATCAGGTTCGTGAGAGGTTGGGTCGTTCTCGAAAAATCTTTCACAAATCTCCGGTAATATCCAGCTAAACCCAAGAAACTCCTTACTTCGGTGACGTTCTTAGGTTGAGGCCAATCGGTCACTGCTTGAATCTTCGATGGATCTACGAAAACGCCTTCTTTTGATATCACATGACCCAAAAATGAAACTTTTTCCAACCAAAATTCACACTTCGAGAACTTCGCGTACAATTGCTTTTCTCGAAGAATCTCCAAAACTTTCCTCAACTGATCCTCATGCTCTTCTCTATCCTTCGAGTACACCAATATATCGTCGATAAACACTATCACGAACTTGTCCAGGTATGGCTGGAAAGTCCTGTTCATGAGGTCCATGAAAGCTGCTGGCGCATTAGTGAGTCCAAAAGGCATAACTGTGAACTCATAATGGCCATATCTCATACGAAAGGTTGTTTTAGGGATGTCTTCTTCAGCGATTCGTAGTTGGTGATAACCTAATCGTAAATCGATCCTGGAAAACACTGTTGCACCTTGAAGCTGATCGAACAAATCCTCGATCCTCGGGAGCGAATACTTATTCTTCACTGTGGCATTATTCAACTCCCTGTAATCTATACACAACCTCAAAGATCCATCTTTCTTCCGAACAAACAATACCGGGGCTCCCCAAGGCGAAACACTAGGTCGAATGTACCCTTTTTCCAACAATTCCTCCAATTGCACCTTCAATTCTTGCATTTCTGCAGGTGCCATTCGATTCGGAGCCTTAGAGATAGGTCCGGTTCCAGGGACTAAATCGATCTTAAAGCTCACTTCTCTCTCTGGTGGCATTCCTCGAAGCTCTCCGGGAAATACATCCGGAAACTCCTTTACTACTGGAATTTGAGTCAACTCCTCGTTTTCCACGCTTACGTCCCTTACTTGGCACAGGTAGACTGGGTAGCCTTTTCTAAGATAGGTTTGAAGGTTCAGGGCTGAGATTATCTGGACATCGGGTTTAGAAATTATACCCTTATAGGATATCTTATTCCCTTTCGGTCCCCTAAGAGATATTTTCTTGTTATGACACTCGATTTTGGCTTTGTACTTAGCTAACCAATTCATTCCCAAGATAATGTCAAAGTCCTTTAGGTCAAAAAGGATAAGATCGGCCGGTAATTCTGTACCAGCTATGACTACAGGGATACTTTGGAAAAGAGATTTACATGAAACAGTTTCACCGGTGGGCATGGCTATATTGGCTCGACAAGACTGGGTAGACTTGAGGGGATACTTATTAACAAAAGTGCTAGAAATAAAAGAATGAGACGCTCCGGAATCAAAGAGTACATAAGCAGGGTTTGAGTTTACGAGAAATGTACCCGTCACAACATTGGCATCGGTGTCAGCTTCAATTCGACTCATGACATTGATTCTTCCATTGGTGTAGCCTCCGTTACCATTCTTTCCATAGTTTCCATTTCCACCTCCAAAAGAGCGGTTGTTCTGGTTCCCGTTCTGTACAGCATTTCCTCCACTGGGGCGGTTGTTATTGAAGTTTTAAATTCTGTTTCCACCTCCATTGTTACCATTGTTCCCATTTGGTGCATTTTGAGCTTGCTTCTTGGGACAGTTGAACGATTTGTGACCTACTTCTCCACACTCGAAACACTTGATCCTTTCACCGTGACAAGTGAACCCTGGATGGCTCTTGGCACACTTCTTGCAAACAAAGTTCTTTTGGTTTCTATTTCCTTGTTGGGCATGTTGTCCAGAATTCTGATTGTTGCGGTTGTTGTAGCGTCCACCATTATTGTTGTTGTTTCCACCATTGTTGTTGTTGGACCTTTTGTCGTACCCTTGGCTGTTGTTGTTGCTGTTGCCGGTAGGTTCCTTCCTTTTGTGTCTCCCTAGCACCTCTCTCTCACGCTGTAAGATTCTCTCCAGGTTTGAGGCCTTAGCATACGCTTCCGCGAAAGTAGTAGAGGTGCTACCTCCCATTCGAGTCTGAAGATCAAACTTAAGTCCGTCTTCAAACTTCTGGGCCTTAGTTCCTTCATCTGGCACTACAGTCGGGCAGAATCGGGCATACTCATTGAATTTCTGAGCGTACTCTTGCACACTCATGTTATAACTCTGGTTAAACCTACTAAACTCATTGTACTTTTGTCTACGAATGTGCTCGGGGAAGAATTGAGCCTTAATAGCTACCTTAAACGCTTCCCAGTTAAAGTTCTCTTGAGCTTTAACAGTAGGTCCTACACTTTCCCACCAAGTATCGGCATCTTCATGCAGATAAAAGGTTGATTGGTTCACTTTCTGGGCCTCAGGCGTACCCGTGGCCGTGAAAATCTTTTCGAAGTCTCTTATCCAGTTCTCAAGAAGTAATGGGTCTTCTCTCCCAACAAAGGTTGGTGGTTTCAAAGCGGAAATCTCTTGTGGATCGTCTCCATGGTGGTTGTTGTTGATCTGGTTTTGGAGGACTAAGCCAAAGCTCTAAGCTAGTTGCTCAAGAGTCCTAAGTCGTGCTGCAACTTGTTCGGGAGTTTCGGCCATTTGGTTTTCTGGTCGCCTTGCTCTAGATCGCGTATAAACGTATTGCATAAGCTACCTGCGTTATTCACATTGGTGTTTCCACCATTCACATTGGTGTTTCCACCATTCACATTGATTCTTTTATAAAGGCTAATTCACATAATCATGGTTCATACCATTCATTCATTTCATACTCAATTCACATATCAAAAGTTCATCATTCATTTCACACTCCATTCACATGTCAAAAGTTCATCATTCATTACTCCAAAAGTGCCATAACAATTCGTTCCTAGTAGCATAAGAGTTTGTTTTAAATAGTCAAATAAGCATTAGTCGCACCATCCTTAACTAAGTTAACAAGTTAATTGGTCCTTTACGACCTTAATTAGAAATCTAAGGGTCAGGGCTAGAGATTTGGGTTTCTAGTCAGCGTACTCGGACGGGTCCTCGTCTTCACCTTCTTCTCCGTCTCCATCTCCATTGAGATTTACAACGGGTGAGGCAGGGTTGCTTCCTACTTCTTCATCGCCACTATAGTTGGGTTCCTCGTCATCAGTGGGTAAATAGTCATTAAGCCACTTAGCCCTAGCATCGAGCATTCTTTTCTCCAGGTAACTCAACGTGAGATACCACTTCCCTTTCAATGTGCGTCGTTCATAGTTTGGCCTTCCATTTTTCAGAACATCAGAGTATTCGCTCTTGATTCCGGCATAAGGACCATCATTGGGGAGAGTGTGAATCAAAACATCGGCCTGTTTAGGTGGTGTGAGGTAATCTGAATGCCCGTGGCCTTCGTTGAGGTGGTAACACTTCATTGTTAACTGTAACCTGTAAATATAAGCTGAAATAGACTCTCCTACCCTCATCCTTAGAAGGTAAGGTCCTTGACGAGGGGTTCTGGTGCATTTCCTGGCGGTCAAACGTGTCTTGGCCATCTAATAAAATAAACAATTAATAAGTACCTTTAACGAGTACTTTCATACATGTACACATAACCCATACGTACCCATACTAAATCCTTAAGTCATATTTTAATCCTATTAAGTCATATTTTAATCCTAATTCATTTTTCTTAAATATTTTTATTATCTTGACTTCTTAAACCAATTTTGAGTTTAACCCTATTTGATTCATTTTCCCTAATTAATATATTTTAATAATTTTAATCTTTCCCTAGTTAATCTAAACTCCGCTCTGATACCACTTTGTAACACCCCCGCCAACCCGCACCCTTTTATTCATTTAATAAAACTCGAGATGGGGGAAAATCCACGAGGGTTTGACTCAACGGGCGTACTACCGCCGCACTTATCTCCTTGGAAATAAATGCAAGGCTAGATTAAAGCATACTAAATTCAAATAAATTAATCCTTACAACCAAGTATATCGTTCATTAAATATTACTAATTACTAAAGTATTTCAGAGTTCCAGCAGAAGCTAAATCATAAGTTAAGTGGATAACAACTCTAAATGATCTCCCTTTTGTTCCCCCGTCGATCACCCACCTGCACAAATACATTGAAAAGAAACAAGAGAGACAAGCTCCCAAAAATCAGAAAAAAAATGAGTAATTCCAACTCCATCCCGTAAAATACTTAAGTTGAAAATACTTTGTAAAATAATAGGTTAATAGGGTTGAAAAGCATAGCACACATACACACATATATACAATGAATAATCGCATAAGTTCAATTAATCCAGTTATTTAAGGAGAGGAAAGAGAACGCCAGTAAGCCGGGGTAAATCCCCTGTAACCACTTACTTCAACATTATAGGCCGGGGTCAATCCCCTGTAACCACCTACGGATACCATAATGGCCATAATAACAGAGTCCCTAGTGTGCACACCCCTTCTACTTGGATCACAACAAGATAGAAGGAAGACAAGTAACAGAAAATCAGCATAGTAACCAGATAACCTGTAGGTGGCCGCTGAACCTCCCATACAGGGCAACCTGTTCATCATTTCCCTCCGATATTTCACTTTAAGTAATTAATAGCTTTTAATTCAAGTCATCACATATCACATGTACACACATGCGTCAATTCATTTAATCAAGAGTGAATACATACACTTATTCCAAATCCAGAATTCAATTCATACATAGCATAATCTGATAGCCCATTCGTATTCATTATCATAATCGTCACTTGGTTACATTAATTAACTCATAATCATCCAATTATCACAGGTTCTTGATAATTTCCAACTTTCACTCATAACTTCAATATAATAATAACGATAACAATAATCTTAGTAATAATAATAATATAAATGGTAAGAATAGTGATGATAATAATAATAATAATAATAATTATTATTATTATTATTATTATTATAATAATAACTGTATTAACAACGTTATATTAATAATCATCATTGTCATATCGTCCGTTATACAAGTTATTTCATTTGTCATACTCATTCATCGTGCATAATCCATAACTATAAACCATATTCATAATCCATATTCTAATTCACATAGTCACATAATTAATTCGTTTTATTCTAACAGGATCTACGTTTAGATGGACATCGGCGATTACCTCGTGACGCGTGCCCAAAAGTTAAGTTCACGAACGGATTAACACTCTTGATATTCCTCGTCTACGCAATCGGAGTCTATAATAGACGTTAATGAGATCTAAGTTAGTTACCTAAATAACGCCTTTTTATATATAAAATAAACAATTTAAATAATTCAAATAACTTAAAGAAATCTTAATGATTTTAAGAGAGTTTATAAATCAAAGTTTATGGTTTTCAAATTATTTATGAAATCATTTTAAGTACTTAAAGATTATTTCAACTTAAGTTTTCTTAACCAAACAAGATGTTTTTAAAGTCATAAAGATTAAGTTATTATAATTATAAGATACTAATCCAAACTAATTAATCAAAATTAGACATTGTTTTGTTTTAAAAAGTCAAAGTCATTTAAAAAAAAGGGTTTACTGATTCAAAGAATCAGTTGACAAAACCGAAAGAAAAGAAACAAAGAAGGGAGGAAGAACAGGGGAGAACGAATCAGGGAGAAAGAGGAGGAGGTTGGCGGTTTTGAGGTGGCGCACCACAAGGCTCGGGTGGGGACTGCGGTCGAGTGGTGGCTGGGCGCGGGTTGTCGACAGGGCAGCAGCAGGGGTGATGCGAAGGGGTGTTTGGGCTGGCGGTTGGGCGTCGAAGGTTCAGGTGGTTTCCGGCGATTTAGAGAAACAGAGGGAGTGCTAATGGTCGGTTGAATTTTGTTTTTTTTTAATTTTCAAAACAAAAATCAGAAATTAAGGGAGAAGAGAAAGAGATTGAAGCAAACCTTTGAAGTTTGTTTGCTTGAGCAATTTGGGTGAATGTAGTTCAGTATTTATAGAGGGTTTTGGTCAGAATTTTGAGCTTTGGGGTCAAGCTCCATTAATGGTGGGTATGGTGAGGTATGGTGTTTGAGTTTTATTTTTAACTATGGGGTGATTTTACTCCCAAAATCCGAGATTTGTGAATTGAATTTCAAATTCTACTGACAAGAGCTGTTGATTTTGTTGAAAAATCTGACCTTTGGCTCTGTTCATCTTGTACATGAGGAGGGAGGAAGATGGTGATGAAGATCACGTTTTCTTTCTCTTTTTTTTTTTTTTTGGCTTTTTCCTTTTTCTTTTTGGCTAAAATGACACATGGGCTATGGACTTGACATTGGGCTACTAATATGGATGGACAATTGAATGAATAAGAATGCCCACAAACTAAATAAAGATTTCAATTACCATATTAAAATATTTTTAAATAATGAAAATGAATAATTAGTTTTTTTAAATAAAATACATTTCAATTAAATCATTTAAATAAACTCGTTAAATAATTCATAACTAAATGAAATCATTATTAAAATTGAATTATCAGAAAAATAAATTTAAGTGGAAATAATATTAAACCTTAATAAATAATAAAATAAGTACTGAAAATTCGGGGTATTACATCTACTCCTCCTTAAAATAAAAGTTCGTCCTCGAACTTTAAAGTTAGATATTTAATATTAAAGAAATAGTAGTTTTGCGCTTTGTTAGTATCACATATTCGACCGCAGCCGGTTATATATCCCCAGAATCCTCCCCCACTATGAAACTAACCTTGGATTAATTATTCACACGATCAGCACGCGGTCGCAGGTGCCTAAGATCTTGGCTATCCCACATCGGAAGTTGAGGAGAACGAAGCCTTCTT
Organism: Beta corolliflora; assembly: GCA_947648045.1. Lineage (NCBI taxonomy): Eukaryota > Viridiplantae > Streptophyta > Magnoliopsida > Caryophyllales > Amaranthaceae > Beta > Beta corolliflora. The sequence goes on along the minus strand of CANSZD010000763.1, from coordinate 972,523 downwards.
TATATAGACGTGGACACCTCAACCTGGCTAGTAGAGGCCTTTTGGGTAGGACTATGGTTTTGCACCAAATCAAATCCTTGCGAGTTAGGGCCCAAAGAGGACAATATCTACTACTAGGCTCCTAAACACCTAGGGGAATTACAGATGGTATCGGAGCCACGGGGACGCAAGCTCTTTAAAGGAGAGGAGAAGGTGCTTAAGATCTTGGCTATCCCACATCAGAAGTTGAGGAGAATGAAGCCTTCTTTATATAGACATGAACCCCTCAACCTAGTAGAGGCCTTTTGGGTAGGACTACGGGTTTGCACCAAAACAAATCCTTCCGGGCTAAGGCCCAAAGAGGACAATATCTACTAGTAGACCCCCTGGGGTGTTATAGTGGAGGATAGAGAAAGACTGAAAGAGGAGGAATGAAATTGGTAAAAAAAAAAGGTAAAAAGGGAAAACAAGAGAGGCAATTCGTTTTTTACCGGTTTAGCAGGTCACCTGTCTACTTGGACCACTGGTGTAAAAGGATAGGTAAAGTTGAGACTGATTAATATTAAATTGATGTTGGGACTGTTTTTGTCAGGGTGGCTATATGTAGGACTGTCCTTATCAATTTTTCCTATCTTAAGTTGAATTTAGTTGTGGGATTCTTTTTGTTGCTTTGAAGTTTTATTTATTTATGATTGTGAAGTCTTTTATGTACTCTTGGTCCCACATATGTAAGAGCTTGAAGAGTTAAGCTTTTAGGTTCCTTACATTTCCTTTGCTTCATTCTCAGCTATGTATTGTTAGTGTCATTTTGTGATTATGTGCTCAGCTTCCTTGTCAATCAATTTTCCAATCCTTTTGATACCCAAGTGTTTAATTTCCAAATATGTGATGGATTTTCGAGAGAAGGCCTTGTATACCTCTCTTTCTTGGGTGCTTCGTCTATCTGCTAAGAAATTGTACTTTAGTCACAGTCCTTGAATGTTATTTAAAACTTCTAATGCGACCTTTGTTTGAGTCCGAGTTAGAAGCTTGATACTGTGACATGTTTGATATATATATATATACTTCCTCCGTTCCATAATAAGTGAAACACTTACTATTTTAGAACGTTTCAAAATAAGTGAAACATACCTTAAATGGAAAAAAGAAAGTGACAAAATGACAAGAGTGCCCATCACAAACTTGTGTGGTTTGCTTTTCTCTCTCCTCCTTTTGATAATGAAAAGGGTATTTTATGAGTTTTTGGCTTTTGAAAGTGATGTTTATTACATCTTGTACCCAATCCCTATGTTTCACTTATTATGGAACGGAGGAAGTATATATGTTTCTGAATTTGGAATGTGGTAAATGGGAGAAACAGTTTAATAACTGTTAGGTTTGCCACCCTTATGCTGTTCAACAACAATGATAACCTATAGATGTTTCTACATTTGGCTGTGGTAGATGGACAAAAATAGCTTTTCTTACCTTTTTCTTTTATTTTGGAAGGGGCTTCGGGAAGGAGTCGCAATATTCCCATACCCGGGATGGGCAGGTAGTTGCCCATCTCAGGGGCAAATAAGTCATTTCGCATATTAAGAAATTGAACCCCTTCAGAAATTCCTTCAATTACCTCTTTCTCTCTCCTGAAGCGACTAACCAACCTCCCTCCCTGGCGCTCTCTCTTCTCTTCAACATCCACCGCTTAACTCGCTCGAGCTTCAAAAAGGGGTGGTGTGAAGCGTATCAACGGTCTGATCTATGAGGAGACACGTTGCGTCCTCACGATCTGTTGAAGGATTCTGAAGTTCGATTTCAATAGAAAGGTAAGATCTGTTGTTTTGTACTACATTTGTTTACTTTAAATTTTAAAATTCGATGTTAGTATAGATCTTGAAATGAATTGGGAAAAAATTTTGGCACAGTTAGTTTTAGTTCTTGGAATCTGAAAAGTTAGATTAGTTCTTGGTTATCTTGAATTTGCTATAGTGTATTGGGGTTAATTAGTTGCCATTTTTTTGTTTGGGTGTGTGAAAAAATTAGGTGGCTTTTGTTAGTTTTTAAGTTAATTTAGCAAGCATGGATTATAAGTTGAAGGTTACTAATTAACCTAAATACTCCCTCCGGTCTTTATTAGTTTACCCCTTTTGACTTTTGACACTATTCACATACATAAATTTGACTATCTCTTGTGATTTGTACTTAAGGAAAAATATAGTCATGTGAGATCTTGTTAGATTCATCTCAATGTGTAGTATCCAAATATCAAATTTTGTAATTTTTGCTTATTGATAATTAGAGATATTAAGGTTCAAATTACTGTATCGGCAAATGTGCCCCATAGAAAGGGGTAAACTAATAAAGACCGGAGGGAGTACAATTTATGCAAGCATGGACTATAAGTTGAACAAATATACAATTAACTTTAATAAGTAGGTAATTTTATAAAGTAGTGTATCTATGTAGAAGAGTATGCAAAATGGTGAAGTGCATGACATAGATTTAAAGCTGGAAGGGGAATGATTGGGTACTAAAATCATCGCAAGATTTAATGAACGTCTAATTTGATTCCACCTCTTACATGGAAAATTTGTGTAAAATAACCTTATATGACTTTTGTTACAAACGGGAACCACTCACTGGATATCGGTGGGTGGACCAATTTTTTCTGTGCTCACTTTATATTTTCCCTTGTTCTGGTCCTTTTCCTCGCAGTTTCCCCTGCAGTGTCCTCCTCCTCACTTCTCTTCCTTCCACTCTAGCTTATCAGCAGCATTTCAAGCAGGCTGCCTCATTGTGGCTAGGTTTTCTGTATTGTTTATTTCTCAGTTAGATAGAATATTGTAGAATTGATTCGAGCTAGGCCACTGCAGTGCAGCAATATAGCTTTATTCTTCTCTTCACAGGAGAATCCACAATATGTTAGGGTGTATCAATCTTATTCATGTGAACTAAAAGAGAACTGAATCCTAATAAACCTTGAAACAGATTACAGTGAGTTAAGGAGTTTTTTTCTTAATAATTATAGTGAGTTAAGGAGTTAAATCACCTTTTCTTTTGATTTGTGTTCATTTCCTGTTCGTTTTAGTCTGGTTGGAGTTTTTGTTCGATAGTAGAGTTTTCTCTTCAAGGTATACTCGTATTGTATAGAAACTACCTGATTATTTTATGGAAAGACCGAAGAAGTCTTTGGTCTTAACTGCTTGTTAGAAAGATGAGAGGTTATAGACTAGGTATGTTGTTATGATGAAGTAGGATGGTTAAAGAAAGGAGGAAGGTGTCATGGAGCAGTCCTGCGAAAAGGAGGTTGCTACAAATGAATCATGTAGACTTTATTTAGAAATCAAAGGGTTCATTTGTTAATTATTGGAAGTTTGTGCATATGGTGATATACTAAATGTTTTTTTCTCCAGATGTTCGTATTGTTTGCTGGTCATTTAGACTGATTAATGAAGAGAAACAGTTGGGTATTGGTGCTTCACTAACATGGGATCTTATTTCGCCCAAATGAAACTCTGTTGGGCTTGTTTACCATGAGCATCTTTGATCAATTGGAACAAAAGATACAACTAGATTATGCCATCATGATGGATTCTCTAAAAGTGAAATGTTCCCTAGCTATGGTAATGCATCACTTCTAAATTTCACCCTACTAGCATTTATTCTTTCTTTTTTCTTTATGTACCATGTGTCCATGTCCAAGCAATTACACTATGAATCTATCTTAATGATTGACCTACTACAACATATCTAAAGAAATATTTTCACATCCAATGACTTAGAATTGAAGCAGTTATGTTAGATCAATTGTGTGATGAGATATTAAATTTAAGTTCTTCTACTAGTTTATATAGGCTGAACAATTCCTGTGTAGGTCCGGGGTGTTTCTGACGTTGCAAAATATCATTTGAATTCGTTTTCTTATCTCAAAATGAGTTCACGTTCCATCGTATGTTTGATTTTTTGGTGAACATTTTGATACTCCCTTTATTCAAAAATTTAAGTCCATTTAAGGTTTAGGCAAACAGGTCAGATACCTACAAGGTGATGAAGAGTGTGAGGAGGGTGGGCATCAGCAGGGGCAGGGAGGTGTGAGTTAGCAGGGTGGGGTGCATGAGGACAGTGAGAGTGAGGGGGGCAGGGAGGTGTGCATGTGGAGAGTGAGAGTGAGGGGGGAGCGAGGGAGGTGTGCATGTGGAGAGTGAGAGTGAGGGGGGGAGGTGTGCATGAAGAGAGTGAGAGTGAACAGGGGCAGGGAGGTGTGCATGAAGAGAGTGAGAGTGAGCAGGGAGGTGTGCATGAGGAGGAGAGTGAGCAGGAGGACGGTGGGCAGGAGAAGGAAGAGGGTGGGCATGAGGAGAGTGAGCAAGAGGGAGGTGGCCATGAGGAGAGGCAGCAGCAGCAGCAGCAGGGTGGGCATGATGAGAGTCAGGAGGAGGGTGAGCGGAGTGTGAATGAGCAGGAGGAGGGTGAGCGAAGTGTGAACGTGAATGAGCACAGGAAGAAGGGACAAAAGTGTAAGAGTACGACCGGGAGTACTGAAAGTTCAATCCCATCGGTTAGTAGGCTTGTGAAGAGGCTTGCCGTTGGGTTAGGTGATGGTTTTCAAGACTGAGATTAACATGTCCAGTATGAGTGGGGGTCGTGTACGTTTAAGTCCAGGCCAAGTGGAGTAATAGGCGGGAGAATCAACATGTGAATGAGGAGGTTTCTGGATATTGTGCTTAAATACATATTATGCTTTGAATGTGAATGAATATTGTGCTTAAATACATATTATGCTTTGAATGTGAATGGATATTGTGCTTAAATACATATTATGTTTTGAATGTGAATGGATATTGAAGTTGTTGTGCACTCATTGTTGTAGGCGATTGGTGTGGATTTGTTATTCACGTACTTGGATGTTGCTTGGGTTAGTGGACAGACATCGCGGTGGGCGAGGAAAAATGTTTTCATGGGGACAAAAATAGATGGGTAATTTGTTGAATTAAGGGTGATTACCTGAAAATTGTGAACATGTTACTAAAATAATTATGGTTTCTTTAGGCATTGCTCCGGGATTCAAATGTTACTTACTATCAAGGGTTGTGCAGCTCGGCTGAAGTCCAAGTGTACAATGGTAGGAAGTTATAATTTAAATTAGTTAGTTTGTGTTTATGAAGTATATTATAATTAGTTAGTTTACTTACATGTATTTGTTTTAATATTTGTCATAAACCTGGCAACGTGACGGAGGAAAGGAGTTGGTTACTAACCGAAGACATTTTATGCGATGAAAATGAATTGAAGGCTACTGTGAAGGAACTGCTTGATAGATTGACCTAAACATATTGGTGGATTGTAAATGTGATATGACGAATTAATATTTTAGGGCATTTGCAAATATTGTATATGGTAGGTCATTTTTTGGGTTGCTCTTTGGTTTTTGTAGTTGGGCTGCCACCACTTAGTTGCGCTGCGACGTAGGTATATATTTTTTTGTAGTATAGGCATTTCATGTAATTGAAGAGGGGTGCATGCCTTTTGGCCCTCTTTTGACCCGATTGTATACAATCGAAAATGTTTTTATATATATGTTAAATGTAATTGTTAATGTCAATTTATATGGATGGGAACTAATCTAATAAGGCAATATATTGATATAAGAAAATAAGCCCTTGTTTGGTATAGTTTGTGGAATGGAAAGGGAATGGAAAGGGATAAGAGAGTGGAATGAAAACCATTAGTGTTACTTGCATAATTTGTTTGGTTTAGACATGTGTAATGGAAATAATTATTTTAAAATAAAAACAACAAACTAGTTAACCCTTTGGCCTCTTTTATTAATTACCTCACAACCTTCATTGCTTCATCTTCATTGGCAAAGCAAAAATCAATATCTTCAAATTCAAGCGCAGAAGTTGGAGAAACTCTACACCACCAACACCTTTTTCTCTCTCCTCTCACCCAAGAAAACCCTCTTCAAATCAATTTTCAACTGTAATTAACTCAAAATAATTATCAAAAATTCTACGTTTTTCATCAATTTTTTCTACTTTCTTCAACAATTACATCTTATGGGGATGCGTTGTTCTTCAAGTTTTTGGTTCCGTTTATTTGGGGCTTTAAATTTGTTGAATACATGGTTTTGTTCTGTCAAAATCATTTCATCTTCAAAGAGCGTTGGAAGATGGCAGCGATGGAGATTGAGGAGCTCAACATATGAAGCATGAGAGAAAGGTAATTACTAAATTACATAATAGTAAATTACTAAATTAGAGAATATCGTAAAATATGACTACATTCATTACCAAAATAGAGAAAAAAAAGCTTACCAAATTCATTTAATACTGGTAGATTACTTGAAAGATCATACATGAGTATCAGTTTCATTAATGTCATATGAGGTTCATACGACACGTAACGGTTTCTTCCAATCAGCAATAAAGTTTGAATCATTACATTAATTCACCCCCACTAAATTAGTTCCTTCACAATATATTACTTGATCATTATGACTCATTTCATAATAGTTAATTCATAATATACCTAGTAGTTCAACTCATTTCCAAGAGAATATAATATTTGATCCGCTAAGTGGATAACCAAATAATATGAATAAATTCTTATTTGATATGATTTATTTCTGATGGGATACAATTTAATCAGTTTCTAATTCAACTTCGGTCCATTTTGATATGAATTATGATATAATGTTTCAAAATAAGTAAGAACATAATATGATTGACTGATGTTCTGATATGATTCAATCAATGATGGACATAATTTCACCCCACTTTGATATGAATTATGATATGAATTGTATGCTTGTTAAATTATTTAAAAGTGAACATATACTCTTATACGATCGGGATCAAAAAGGTCCTTCCGGAACATAGAATCGGACCATATAAAATCAAAGGTTCGTAACATCGTAGGATCGTAAAATTCGGATAGGGACTTTAATAACAATGGTTATAACAAATTATTACATGCATTGTTTATTACATATTAATTAGATTACTATTAAATTGCATTTCCTTTTCACGGCTTAACTGAGTAAAATGAATCATTATTTCTCTGAATGGCTTATATAATTACTTAAGTAATAACATATTAGTCCCTTTGACGACTTATTACTTGAATAATCATATTAGTCCTTTGACGACTTATAGTTGAATAATCATATTACTCCTTTCACGACTTATTATTGTAATAAAGTAAAGTTATTTCTTCGACTTAGTCATTTAATTGGAGTAATGTACTAATCGGATAATGTTTCATTTAGTGATTTAATTATAGTTATGTAATAATCATATTAGTCCTGATTGAGTTAAATAATATGATTGAATTATGTATTGATATGATTTACTCAATCTTGGACATAAATTAAACCCTCTCTGATATGAATTTACTTAAAGGGTTACTAGTAATAACATAATAGTAATAAAATATATTACACACTCTTAAATATATTGGTTATCACGTAGTAATTAGATTACAATGACAAATTCTTAGCTTCATATGAGTTTAATATAAGTTGAAGCTTAATAGCTACATGCGCAACTATGTGAAACACTTCTTAGCTACTACTCCCTCCGGTCTTTATTATTTTACCCGTTTCTTTTGCATAGAGTTTTAGGATAAATAATGTTGTGCGACATAGAAAGAAAGAGAAAAGATTAATTTATATTAAAGTTGAATATGTGTGTTGGAAAGTTAGTGCTCCATTCCAAAAATAGAAACAAAAGAAATGGGTAAACTAAAAAGGGACATCCCAGATTGGAATACGGGTAAACTAATAAAGACCGGATGGAGTATTTGTTACTTATTAGCTATTAATTGATGCTTATTAGCTATTAATAGTTACTTATTACTTATAAGCTACTAATTGTTACTTCTTATCTACTAATTATATAATTGTTACTTCTTATCTACTAAACTCTTTGATATAAATTTCATATAATATGATATGATAATAAGTGTTACTGATATGAATATAAGGTTATAAGGATATGAATGTTACATAATTTGATATGACCCGATTTAGTACATAACCCATCTTCGATTTACTACATAACCCGATTAAAACAACTTAGCATAATATTAAAACATCTTATTACATAAGTAATTTACTACATAACCCGTATTACATAACCCGATTAAAATAAATTTAGCATTTGACCACAAGTGAGATACATGTCATCAGGGTCCACAACGACACGTCTGCCATACAAAGAATATAACTCCGAAAATGGAGTGTGTAGACCAACAACATATGACACACAATTGTCAGCAAGATCACCGGATTTCGCTTGGACCCTTATTACTTCAGTATAAACAACCATATCTTTCTTAAATTTTCTCTCTTAAAGAGTTAGTCTTGCGTGGACCTAGTACACAATAATATTATTGTGGACCAAAGAGCCACTTATTTAACATAGTGACCCTTTTTTCCATATAGTAACCTTTTAAAATATTAAGTTACACTGTACAGTTACTATATACCATAGTGACTGTTTTTTTAATATAGTCACTCTTTCTACATAGTAACCTTTTTTTCACATAGTCAAACTTTACAATCTATATCTACTCAGTTTTTATATCTATTTTTTTATACAGTGACCTTTTTCTCCATAAAACACATAAATTAGGATTAGGTCTACACTAATTTAGTGTGAACTAGGTCCATATAAATTTTTTACTTTCTTAAATTTCACTTGGACTGTCAACTATTCTTCACTTCATTATTCACTTCGACACTTATCTGCTGAGTTTCAATTTTCATCACATGTTGTTGCTTTGTACTGCTGAGTTTATGAGTTAATTAAGCTTTGAAGATTCTTAAATCTTGAAAACACCTTATTGGTGATGTTCTTGTGAAAGGGTTATGCGTTAGTTAAGCTGGTACTCTTTGATTAGGTTGATATGAGGTGTTTTATCCGTTCAGAGTAGCCGGGAAATTCTTACACCATGTAGTATCATCCAGTGCTTGGACGTACATCTGATGCTTATAAGCGGATAGGTGATCGTCTGGATCGGTAGTTCCATCAAAGGGCTCTATGGTAGGAAGTTTTACCTTTGGGAAGGGGGGCGCTTCCATGATCCTGGCCGAGAACGGGGTCGACCAGTTGATCCGGAGGGCTCCCAGCTGTCCCTCGATGGATATGAACTCCTTTCTGTGTTCTTTCAACACAGGGTTAGATGAAGTGTTTGCAGGGGATGGACGCCTATAAACCATGGGCTGAACCACCGTTTTTTCTTGTCTTGGACGAACAAGAGAAGGGCCCAGACTTCTTCCTTCTGTTCTGGACGGTATCCTCAAAGGAGGGTCTCTCAAGTACGGTGTAGACCCTGTGGCCGACCGTTGTAATGCAGCAGCTTTCTTTGCCTCGAGGTATTCCCTGGCATCGGTTTCCATTCGGTGCCCATTTGGACGAACATTATCCTGGGTCCTAACCACCAGGTTCCAGTCCATCTTCCTTCGCTGCTCACTAACTTCTTGCTGCTTTTCTCTGGATGTTCTCCTAGAGGGTTCCTGACGAACAGGTCGACTTGGACCTGAACGGTTCTCCTGGGAACGCCCCCTCAGAGGAATTGGATTGCTAGTTGATGGCTCCGGATTTATACGAAAAAACAGCATGTTGCTCTTGATCTGTTCCTGGACGACTGCTGACATCTTAGTCTGAAAATCATTCAAGACGTTCTCAAGATGGGCAGCAGTCACTGGACGTTCAAGATTCTCCTGTATAACAAGTACTTGGCTTTGTCCAGGGACATTGATGATGGACGGAAGCTTATCCCTTCCTCGAGGCGGTCTCTCATGGTATACTGTATCTTCGACATTGATCTGAAAACTTCGATTTCTAGCCACGTTGGACGATTGACAGTCAGTCATCGTTGCGTCTCCCCACAGACGGCGCCAAATGTTTAGTCTGCTTGTCGAGCAAATAAGCTATGCGCCTAGCCTCCTTGTCCGGCAAGAAAACCAATTTTCCTTAGATGTTCTTCACTTGGAGACTTGTGCAACAATGTCTGAATCTGCTTCGTCCTAACCTGAGTTTCGTTCCCGAACCTGCAAAAAGGGACCCACCCTGGAGGTTTGGGTGGTGGTTCCCCCTCCGAAGCTTAAGTCAGATATCAGGAGTTGGAAGGAAAAAGTAGAGTTAGAGAGAGAAAGTGAGAGAGTATTTTTACAGAGTAAGTTTGCACTGTTTGCATTGAATGATCTTTCTCCTGATTTCAGGGGTATTTATAGTGATTGTAGTATGACAACTATCCTTAAAAATTGCCCTAGATTAGTGGCATCTGATTGGCTAAGCAATCAGACCATGACACTTGGCAGGCTAGGATTTGTGAGGGTTTATCAACCAATCACCTGCAGCCACCTTGAAGGATTTTGGGCTCTGACTTAACCCTTGGGCCAGAAAGGTGAGTTTTTTCTCCCAACTGGGTACAACCCAATGATTAAATCTTTTTCTCTTTATTTTTCCTGAGAGGACACGTGTACGGCTCTGATGGACCCAAGTGTCTCTATAGGAGCCATAGATATTTTAGGCTACAACAACTCTAAAAATTATTTTCGAATTTTTCGGAATTTAATTGTTAATTTTCTGAATTTTTTGGATATAATTTGATTTTTGCCCTAATTTTGGATTCTTGATAGATTTAATGTTTAACAGTTATTATTCATTCAAATCTAATCTCAACAACCCTAAAAATTTGTTTAAGATTTGTTGATTTATTCAAAAATTTCTGCCAAAATTTTCAGAATTTGTGAAGCCTAATTAAATCTCTTAAATCTTTAATTAATTGTTGAATAAAGATAAATTTAATTTATATGTAATTGTTACATAAAAATTAAAAAGGAGACAACCACCATGGCTGGGTGGCTCCACCCAAGACAGTGAAGCCACAGTGGTGGAAGGAGGCAGACGGCAGGGGCGGCGCAACCATGGCGGCGGAATAGCGGCAGAACCACGCACGTTTGACGTGCGGTGGCTCGCGCTGTTGCCGGCCATGGCACGCCTTGGAGGCTTGGATGTCGGTGTCAGCTGGCGGCTGGGCTGACCGGCGCGAATGGGGGCGACACGACTGCACTGGCCGGCGGTCTTGACTGCTGGCTGGTGTTGTGGTGGCTGGTGTTCCAGCGTTGTGCGTGATGTTGTGTTTTGTGCGTGATATTTTGTGTAACACCACGACCCATACGGAGTCGAGTATATCGTCACCAATGCCCATCCAGGGCCAACAACTGTCCTCAATAACCAACACAAGTTCTTCCGGCGCATTTTGTCCTCACTCATGCGCACCCTGAAAAATTTCCCAGGAGGTCACCCATCCCTGGACTACTCCCAGCCAAGCACGCTTAACTGTGGAGTAACTAAGGAAATGAGCTCCCTAAAAGAAAGATGCATCTTGTTGGAATGAGTAGCCTGCTAAATCCCTTTAAAGCAATCATGAGGGGTACTCGTACCTCTGTATCCTTGAGTTCTAAGGAGACAGGAAACTAAGTCTGGTGTTACATTTTGGCTGTTGGCTGGGAGCCTTGTGCTATTGGTCAATGGTCGACGTTTAATTAAAAAAAATCAATTGGGAAAATCTGATTTTCTAAGTTGAGCATAAATCCAAAAGTTTTCTATAATGCAAATTTGTGACTAATGAAGATTATTGCAATATTTAAATGATAATTGAATTAAAATAATAAAGTTTCCTTAATAATTTCTAGCTTGAATTTGTTAACTTTTATAATTATTATAGAAATTTTTATTTGCTTATTAATTGTTACTAAGTAAATAGTTTTTGTTTATTTTATTATGATATTATAAATGTGTGGATGTTTAATGTAATATGAATGATATTATATTTTGCATGATATGACTAGTATGGCACAAATTAGGATAGAAAATACGATATGCGAATTGTTAAATTTGAATGTAAATTGAATACGATCTGTGAAACATCTGTATTTTTGTAACTTTAAATTTTCGTTATTTGTTCAAATCAAATTAATTATGTAATCAATCATGAGGATCCAAGAAATTTCAAGGATGGTGATTCATGGAGATTCAAGTTGAGATTCATGAACATTAGCTTTTCCTAAGTTTAGGGGCCATACTAGATTATTTTACTTATTGCTTTTATCAGTTTTAGCATTTATTTTGTTTAAATGCTTGCTTCTAAGCCTTGTGCTCATGGAAAAATTAGACTTCCCTTATCCCCAAGAACTTGCAACTAATATTGTGATCAAATCCTTGCCTGAAACTTTTCAAAAACTTTCAGTTAAATTTCTACATGCAAGGAGGGGAGGCTACCTTGCAAGAGCTGCATGGTATGCTAACTCAGACCGAGAGGAGCTTGCCTGGTGAACCTGAACATAAGGATGTTCTTATGGTTAGGAAGGGCAAGCAGTTCAAGAAGAAAGGGACTCCTAAGAAGAAGAACAAGCGCAAGGCTGTTTGTAATACCCCGATTCTTAAGAGTGTTTTATTTAGCGTTAATTATAATTACTAAGTTAATTATATTTCGAATATTCTTATTTTATTTGGGTTAGGGTATGAATATTTATTTTTGTCGTGTTTGTAATATATTCATTTAATTAATTTTATGAAGTTATTATTATTATTCTATATATTGGGTTTAAAGAATTTGTTGAGTAGTATTTACCCAAAATAAGAAACCGAATTGTTGCATTTTATCAATTTGGGTCGGTTCCTTCCCTTTGTTTGCCTTGTCGGTCATCTGCCGGAGTTTTCCCCCCCTTGTTGGTTTGTTGCTCGTCGGAGCTGCGGCTGCCACCCGTGTTTTTTCTCTCCTCTGTCTGCAGTGTTGTTGTTGTTCGCGGATGAGGTGCTAGTGCACCGTTTCTCTCTCTCCCCTTGGCGGTGCTGCCACTGTTCTTGTCTGACCACCGCGAGCCGCGTGGCTACTGGAGGTTCTTCCCCTCACCGTCGCTGCTACTCGCTGCCGCTTTCCCCCGTCTCCTCTTGGCCGTTGCTGAGGTGTTGTGCGCTGGTGGCCTTGTTCATTCCCCTGCTCGTGTCTCTATCTCTCTCTCGCTTTCCTCCTGTTGACTTACTGCTGCGAGGTGGTGGTGTCGCCACCATTTTGGGACCGCCGCCGGCGGTGTTGCTTTATCACTTTAAAAGGTACTACACCTTTCTCTCATTCCTCCGATGTTGTTTTGTGTCTTCAAATTATGAATGAAGATTAGTAAATTGATTATGGATTGTTAATGTTTGATGTGATAAGTGATGTTGAATCTGTTTTGAAGATTCGAATTGAATAATGTTGTGTTTGATTATTGTTGTGGTTGTTGATTGTGTTGAGGTTGCATTGAGTATCAATTGAGATTTTAGTCGTTATGAGGTTTAATGTCAGTTTTGAATTAAGGATAATAATAATGTTATATATAGAGTTAGATTATGAATCTTTAAATCAATTTGATTGATTCTAATTAGTAGTTGTAGCTGTGCTAATTAATAGAATTGCAGAGTTAGATTTCCTAAGCAAGATTGTTATAGAGGTTTATAGCAAGATAGTAGTGTAACAATAAGAATACAATTATGAATTTATGATACGTTATTAATCCATTGAAGCTTAAAGTATTGGATGTGTGAACCCTTACATTAATGTTGTTAATAGAATTCTTTTAACGTAATAAAGCGGGATTATTAGTTAGAGTTCACTTAAAGTCAGTAAGTTATTTCTTTTAGTTGTATTTACCAAGTAAAGCCGATAACGTCTATTAAACACTTTCTATGTGAGTTTAATGTTCTGAAGTGGAACCTCACTTCTGTGGTAAATAATTAGGTTGTATTGCATAATTAATAACATAATAAATTGGTTGATTACGTGCTCAAAAACTTATTTGTCCAAAAATGGGAGTTCTAAGTTACTATGTTGGTTATAAAGTTACTATATAGGATAAATTTGATTTTATTACTTCGAAGTAATCTTTAATTGATTAACCTCAAGCTATTATATTGGTTATATATACATATCCACTCATTGTGTTGGTTGAGATTAATAATATATGTAATTTTGAACCCAAAGTCTTATAATGAGTTAACTTGATAATCTTATATATGTTAATGTTCTAATTATTACTAGAATTGTTTTTTGAAATTGTGGAATATAACTCTAAGGAGTTGTTTAATGGGTTTGGTGTAATTTATTTGGAATTATCCCATGGTTAATGAGGAACGTTATTTGACTAGACACTAAAAGTGAATTGATTTAATTAGTAAACTCACACGAAGCTAGAAAAAGGAGTAATGATCATTGTTAGTAGTATGGGGATTATTGGATATAGATTAACTAATTATGGACAAAATTATGGCGGTCGTATTTTAAGAGAATAAATGGAGTTTTTTAACAAAGTCAGATTATCTGATTAGAGTCAACCAGAATGAGTTACTACGTGAGTTTAAATAAGTAAGTGAGTCTAAATGAGTTAGTACGTCAGATTATCCCATGGTTAATGAGGAAGGTTATTTGTTGGGGGACAATAATCTCCCGTGGCACCTGCAGTCGGTTTTACCCCTTCTGTTGGCGAACTAAGGTTCTCCGTGGCTTACCTTCTGCCGTACTCGCCAAGTTACCAATATGATTTAAGTAAGATGGAAAGATAATGATGAATCTTATGATATGATATGAAATGATCTGATATGTTTATGAAATGGTTTATGTTATTCTTCCCTCTGTTAAACGCGTGATATCTCTTGTTTTACAAAGTTTGGACATTAATCAAGTTACAATATGCGTTACAATATGAGTTACGATATGAGTTTTAGTGTTGATAGTAAGTTGTTTGTGTTGTTATGAATTTTCTAACAAGAGATGAAAGCAACAAAGTTTGTAGAACGTTGCCACGTTATCTTAAATTCCTAATAAGGGGTCGTTATATGAAAGTATCAGAAAGCAATGCATAAGGTAATTTCAAGGCATAAGTGTCATAGAAGATTATTTGTTATTGGATTATAAAGACAGTTATGTACTTTCTCCATGCTAAACTTGGTTAACAAGTAGAAGTCGTGAATGTAAAAGATGAATCAAGGAAAGAATAAAGATGGTTTAACGTTTGCATCGATGTGAGTGTTGCTATGTTGTTGTGATGTGGTTATGAACGATGTGAATGTGTTGATTACGTGAGAGTCGTAGACACCAAAGCATATGTTAAAAATGTTTTATGGGTGAGTACTCGGCGTTGTGATGATGTGTCTGTCAATGTTTTGTTTGATCACTATTGTGGCCTGGTGGGTGGTCGTTTTACCATAGTTTCAGGTTGAAGTTTTCGAGCATCTTTCCCAAGATAGAAGCAGTTACGTGTTGAATCCAATGCACTTATTTATATGCTTTCGAGGCGAGGACGTTCCACTTTGTAATAGATAGTAATTAATAGATAGTAATTAATGTTTTATTTTTGTAATTAATGTAATAGGCGAGGACGTTCCCATTTCGGGTGGTCCAAATTACAAAAAAAAACTCTGCCAAAAAATTTTAGAAAATATTATTCAATTATTAAAGTGTTTCTTTAAAGGTTGGAGAATCAGAGTAATGTCACTATATTTTAATGTTAAGTGTCGCCTTGTATTTTCCCTAAGTGGAAAGTACGGCGGTAACGCACCGACTAAGCTAGGTCTTCCGCTGCTAATCTTAGTTAATTAATTTAATAAGGATGCTTGAAAGTCGGGGCATTACATTGTTGCCACTGATGATACTTCTAAAGCAAAAGTCACTCCTAAGACAAAAGTAGCAGCAATACATGAGTGCTTCTACTGCCATAAGATTGGCCACTGGAAGGGGAACAACCCTAAGTATCTGGAGGATAAGAAGAGTGGTGCTTCAGATTCAGGTATCTATGTTATAGAAGTCAATTTAGCTACATTTGCTTCTTGGGTATTTGATATCACTTGTGGATCTCACATTATTTGTAATGTGCAGGGACTAAAAAGAAGTAGGAGCTTAAGCAAAGGCGAAGTAGATCTCCGAGTAGGCAATGGAGCAAGGGTTGCTGCTTTAGCTGTAGGAGTTTATAGTTTACATTTGCCCTCTGGTTTAATATTAGAATTGAATAATTGTTATTATGTTCCAGTTATTACCAAGAACATAATTTCTTTGGGTTCGGAAGGTTTTTCATTCAATATTAAGAATAATTGTTGTTCGGCGTATTTAAATGATTTTTTCTATGTCTCTGCTAAATTATCAAATGGTTTATATGTGCTAGATTTACAAACCCACGTCTATAACATAGACAGCAAGGAACACAAATCAAATTACTCAAACCCTACTTATCTATGGCATTGTCGATTAGGCCACATAAGCTCAAAGTGCATTGAGAAATTTCATAAAGATGGAATTCTCAAATCATTTGATTTTGAATCATTTGATGTATGTGAGTTTTGCTTGATGGGGAAAATGACAAAGTCACCTTTTACAGGTTCAAGTGAAAGAGCCAATGATCTTTTTGCCCTCATACATATTGATGTGTGTGGACCTATGAGTACTTTGGCTAGGAGAGGGTACAATTATTTCATTACTTTTACCGATGATGTAAGCAGATTTGGATATGTTTACATCATGCGACATAAGAAGGAATCCTTTGAAAAATTCAAGGAATTCCATAATGAAGTACATAACTAACTTGGGACACCACAGTTAAATGGGGTATCCGAGAGAAGGAATCAAACTCTACTAGATATGGTTCGATCCATGATGAGTCTTGATGATATTCCAATTTCATTCTGGGGATTTGCGCTTGAAACAGCGGCATTCACACTTAACAGAGCACCATCCAAAGTAGTGGAAAAGACACCATATGAAATGTGGACTGAAAACGTTCCAAAATTATCTTTTCTAAGGTTATAGGGTTGTGAAGCTTATGTAAAACGTTTACTCTCTGATAAGCTTTCACCCAAATCCGATAAATGTCTCTTTGTGGGTTACCCAAAAGAGACTAAGGGATACTACTTCCACAACCAAAGCGAAAACAAAGTGTTGGTTGCTCGTAATGGTGTCTTTGTGGAAAAGAAGTTTATTTCCAGAAAAACAAGTGGGAGTAATGTATATCTCGAAGAAATTCGAGATGAGCAACAAATGGATGAGGTTAACACCTCGTCAGAGACGGCCCGACATGAAATAGCTCAGGAGGCGGTGCATTCAATTCACATACCTCATACCGTCCCAATTGGAGATACTCCATGCGAAGTCCCTCAACCTAATGAGGTAGAAACTTCTTTAGTTGCTTCCCCAACATAGGTCTAGTCGGACAATCATTCCGTCAAAGAGATATATTGATTTCCTTTTGACTGAAAGTTCTAAAATAACGATTTTAGACTCAGAAGAACCTACTAGCTACAAAGATGCTTTGGAGAGTCAAGACTCCGAAAGATGCCTTGAGGCCATGAAATCTGAAATGGATTCCATGTCTGAGAATCTAGTATGGGACTTGGTTGATTTGCCTGATGGGGTGAAACCCATTGAATGCAAATGAATTTTCAAGTTGAAAACAGACAAGGATGGAAACATTAATGTTCTCAAAGCAAGGTTGGTGGCGAAAGGTTTCAAACAAATTCATGGTATTGACTATGATGAAACCTTCTCAGCAGTAGTCATGCTGAAGTCCAATAGGATAATCCTTGCGATTGCTGCCTTTCATGACTATGAAATATGGCAGATGGATGTCAAAACCGCTTTCTTGAATGGGTTCTTGAAAGAGGATGTGTCTATGACACAACCTCAAGGTTTTGAAGATCCAGAAAATCCAGGGAGGCTATGCAAGCTTAAGAAGTCCATTTATGGACTAAAACAAGTATCAAGGAGTTGAAACCTCCAGATTTGATGAGGCAGTCAAGAAATTTGGCTTTCTCAGAAATGAAGAGGAATCTTGTGTATACAAGAAGTTAAGTGGGAGTAGTATTACTTTTCTGGTCTTGTATGTGGATGACGTACTTCTCATAGGAAATGATAAAACCATGCTTGAGTCAGTCAAGAAATGGCTTAGAAATTGTTTCTCTATAAAAGATCTAGGAGAGGCAGAGTACATATTAGGAATAAAGATCTATAGAGATAGATCGAAAAGGCTGATTGGACTTAGTCAAGAGACTTATATTGATAATATTCTTGCAAGGTTCAAGCTGGAAAATTCCAAAAGAGGTTTCATTCCCATGCAACGTGACATAACACTTGGCCAGACTTAGTGTCCTTCAAGTCCTGATGAGGTCAAGCGTATGAGTAATGTAACCTATGCTTCTACCGTATGTATGCCATGATATGCACTCGATCGGATGTTGCATATGCTTTGAGTATATGCAGCAGATACCAGTCAAATCCAGGAGATGCGCACTGGATGGCAGCGAAAAACATCCTTAAGTACTTGCGAACGACTAAGGATAATTTTTTGGTTTATGGCGGAGATGATGAGTTAGTTGTTAATAGATACACCGATACAAGCTTCCAAAGTGATAAAGATGATTTTCGATCCCAATCTGGTTTCATATTTTGTTTCAATGGAGGAGTTGTGAGCTGGAAGAGCTCTAAGTAGAGTACCATCGCAAATTCTACAACAGAGGCTGAGTATATTGCAGCAGCAGTGCACCAAAGGAAGCTGTTTGGATCAAAAAGTTCATTAGTGAGCTTGGTGTAGTTCCTAGCATTGAGTATGACATTGAGTTGTATTGTGACAACAATGGTGCCATTACTCAGTCTAAGGAACCCAGATCGCATCAAAGGTCTAAACATGTGCTCAGGAAATTCCATCTTATATATTCGAGAGATCGTTGGAAGAGAAGATGTGAAAGTAAGCAAGGTTCATACTGAGGATAATGAAGCAGATCCTCTGACTAAACCGCTTGCTCAACCTAAGCATGAGTGTCATACTAGGTCTATGTGGCTTAAGCATATGGGAGAATGGCTTTAGGTTGTTTACTTCATGTTTACAATTGTAAAGACATTCATTGTGTTTTGAATGTTTATCAATAAAAATTCGTTTCTTATTTAATTGTTTTGGTTTAGTATTTAATAAAATGTCCAAATAATTTGTGTTTTCAAATAGGATTATAAAAAACGTTTTGATAACGGAACCCTATAAAGTGAACTGAAATCACAATTTATTTAAAGTCCCTAGTCTAAATCACTAAATTGGACATAAGTGATTTATTTAAAGACACTATATAATTAACTGATAGCGCAGTTCCATGGGCTATGGAAACATAGAGACGTCTAATTAATTATATGGATGTATATTTGAGACTTGACCTAATTAGATACTAAAAGTAGAATGAAACTAGTATATTTAGTGGATTCCATAGACATGAGTATGTCTTAATAACCACAATATAATTAGTTTAACCTTGATATTGTTAAAGGTCGCGCCGTAAAAAGAGGTTATAAAGACAGTGATCATATGGGCTAAGAATTGAGTAGGAGTTATGGTCATACAAGAGTGGATAAGTCCTCCTATTAAATAGAAATGGTGTCTCGGCCTCATGATGAGCGAGAACTGAAAAATTGCATGGCCATGCGGAATAGGATTAAAGAGTTAATCCTTATTTAAACAGTTCGAAATCAGCCATCAAGGAACAATAAAAAATTGAGAATAACATGGTGTTATCAAATTCGGCATTAAGTGACTTAAGGAATTTAACATTGGGCTCTTGTCTTCGGACAAGTGGGAGATTGAATGAATATGTCCTTAGACATCCGGACAATTACTAAATATAAATAGGAATTAAATTATGAAGATAATAAAGTTAATTATTTTAGTAATCGTATTTTCTTGTTAGAAAATAAATATGATTAGTAGGACAATATTGATTGGGCCTACAACTAAAATACATTAATCCTATGAGGTCACACATTGTAGCACAAGTTGGACAAAGCAATCCAAATCCATTTAGGATTAGGGATGGCCGGTCATAAAGGGAATAGGAGGAGAATTAGTTCTCCTAACTTACATATGAGTCTTCTATTATATATAAGATATGATATTAGGGTTTAGGTGGTTACATCATTAAGCAGATTCTTCTCACAAAAGAGAGCGCTTGAGAAACCCTAAACTCCCCCCTAAGATCGGCGCCTATACCACCAAAAGCCAGAGACTTTTTCTCTTCTGTTCTAGCAGACGTTGGTGTTCAACTGGTGATCATGGACTGACTAGAGGAGCAACACTTGGGGCTCTCAGATCTTCGAAGCTTGCATACAACAGGGAAATCACACTACAAAAGTTGTACATCTAATCCTTATTGAATGATTCATGTGTTTGATTATGTTTGCGATCCTATGATAGATGTTAGGAAATTATTTCCTGAAATTCCGCTCTATATATGCATCTATATGTTCCTATATTGTCTAATTAAAAGTCTTCAAGCTGTCATATGCTATTGAAAAATTCAATATGCAAAAAATGACAATCACGCCGCCACCATTGCACCACCACCCCAACACCAACAACCAACATTGCGCCACCACCCCGACCCCCCAAATTATTTTGTTTACTAAAATTGAAAGTAAAATGAGAAACTGCGCAACCACAAATAAGATTGCTTCTTTCCTATCGCAAACTCCAAAGTAAAATTGCCAAAAATCTAACTAGAAGATGAAGAAGGACAGTGAAAAAGAGGAAGTAAAGTCAGAAAATTGAAATTAATTTTACTTGAGAATTACGATTTTGATGTTTTTAGATGAATGGAAAATGGAAGTTTCGAGAAAGTATAGACAAATGAAAGGTTTGAGAAGAAGTTTAGAAAATAGAGCACAAAGAAAAAAAAAACTTAAAATGCACATCTGAGTTCAAGGGTTTGCCAAAAAAAAGGGAGTGGGAAAAGGAAGTGCACTTACTGTTGAAGTGTGGGGAGTGAGAGAGAAAATGGTGTATGCCATGAAGAAGAGAAAGAAGCAGTAGAGAGTAGCAGAGGATCGGAGATGAGGAGTGCATCAAATGAATGAACAATACAGAGAGAAGCAGGGAGTAGGGGTATTAATGAGCCTAGCTGGCTTGCAAACTATTCGAGCTCGGCTCGAAATTTTCTAGAGCCGAGCATAGCAAAGTTCGATTCGAAAAGTTCGTGAGCAGGCTCTAAAAATGTTTTAGATATATTATTTTCCATATTATAAAAATTAAATGTAATTTATATTTAAATTTTGCATAATACTTGTGAAAAAACTCAAACTAAGTAGTCTAAACCGATTTATGGAATATATGTAATATAGTTTTTTAACTCAAAAACTGTTTTAAGGGAGGTTGAGGCAATGGAAGAGTGAAGATCACTTCCTACCTCATATCCTTGAGGTCTAGGGATCAAACCTCATGGGACTCATGTCAGGATTTCCCCTTATCCCCCCTCAAGTGAGTCCCCTTCATCTTACCTTAAATTTAAGCTCGAATTCGAGTAAAATTGTAACTAGCCGAGCCGAGCAACCCCAGAGAGCATGATGGTGGATGATGACGGGCTTGAGTATAAATGACCGTATTAAACTCCATCTAACAGTTAATTAAATCTCAAGTGATCTTATACAAGAATTTGTGTTTTTTGAATCACTAAATTAAAATTTACATTATGACTAAACAACATAAAAATTTATTTTTATATTTGACTTGAAAAATAACATATTTAATGGAGAATGTTACCCCCTTACAAGATCCCCTTCTTACCACATGTATAACACTACATGCATATAGTAAACCACCTTTAGTCATTAAGGGAATACAAATAATTCATGTATAAAGAAATTGATGGGTATATTGTGAATAAAAAAGATTGCCAAAGGTATAGAGTGAAAAATCTGAATACAATATTAATGAATAATTTATTGACAGTTTTTTATGACCATTTTTGTGACAAAGAAACAAAAATTAAATCGTATTTTTATGAAACAACTCCTTCAAAGAGACCATACTGGAAAAAGGTGATGCAGGTTCCACATACCTTTGATGCACATTAACAACACTAAAGTGTTTTTCTCCTACAACATAAACACAAATACATATTAAGAAATGGCTCTAAACCATCATCCAAAAAGAAGGTAAACCTTGGTATATGATATCCATCCTTGCAATAACTTGTCATGGTTACCATGGAAAAACTCATGGGGATTTCACCTTACTCTTTTTCTTTCGTGAAGCAAAGCTACTTGGACCGATTTCTATTGCCATCCTTTTTGTTCTGCAAGTGAATTCTGTACTAGTAAGTATCCAAAAATATCGTACAGATTAGATGCTGAAGTGACATGCGGCGTAAACCGTCATAAAATACCTTTGGGAAAGTTCAGCAGACGTATTGCTCTCCCTCTTCATCTTGTACACCTGAGGAAAGGAGTAAAAGTCGCATGTTTAATATTGTCCAAGTAAACTTCCATCTTAAAATTGAGTTACAGTAATTTAAGCAGATAGTTTGCTCATGTGTTGAGGTAACCTCTGCAACTTCTAATAATTTCTTCATGATGTATAACATATATAAGTGTCGAGAAGGTCAGATTATTTAATGGACATCCACAGTCAGCAAGGTTCATTACTAGGCAAATGAGTGACTTTAGAGGCAGTAGAAGAATCTCAATCTAGTCGCACAAAGATCCGATTTGAAGGCTATGGAGAGGCATCAAAGCAACAAAAAGGAGAGATCTTTTTTTATGAAAATCATGTAAATGCATCTCTCTACTACTCTCCCTGAAAATCCAACATTCCAACTGTAACACAATTACATGCTGCATTAGATGTTAAAATCAGTTTCTAGAACTAAAGTAATGAAGGATATATAAAGAGTATTCTTACACCCAATAAAAAAATATAGCTTTTCTGTTCAACATAATCTGTTACTCCTAGATAAATACATCACAATGTGTTCCAAAATACAATACATAATATTGGCATCATCTTACATTCAAATAAGTGTTATGAACATGAATAGCTTAAAGCCTTAAACTTAGACTAAACAAAGGACAAGAAGTCCTTCACTGGACAAGGAGAAAAGAAAAAGAAACAAGGAAAAGGACCCCAAAAAACTGAGTTGTCAATCAAAAGCACTTTACTATGTTAAAACCACCAAAGAATTAGACTTGGGACATTACTGCAAAGAACCATAAGCAGTTAAACCTCCTGTAACGTTCATATATGCCAAAAGGGGCAATAAGTGACAGAAGGATAAATTGAAATTTTCATAGAAAGTTAGTTAGAAGTGGAGTAGGCAACAAGGTAACAAGGTTTCCGAATAAAAGGGAATCTAAGTCGAGAAAGAGAACTCTTCAGAATAGCGTAGAGTGGGGAATTACTTGGGAGAGGGTTCACCTCTCAAAAGTGAGCATCTGTATTAATCTAATTTTCTAATTATCTTTCTAGTCTTCCTTTATCTGCCTTGGTGAAGAATGGTCGCACCAACCAACAATCAACTAACGGATTGGTTGAAGCAGAAGTTTGCAGCCGTGCGAGAAGTAATATTTGCGGTAACAACGCCACGGCGTAGATGTAACAAACACTAGCAGCTCAAATAGCCTCTGGAGAAGGCATCGCAAAACCCAGAGCATGACCGCAACAAAGTATCGATCCACATGCAGGAGTCACTAGATCGGGCGAAAATCAAGATGATGATAGCTACCATCAGGTATGAACAAGCAAAATTGCAAAAGGAAATCCAAACAGAAGATTGCACAGGATATTCCGGCACAGGTGTAAAATAATTTGTCGGCGTGTGGGTTTGAATGCATAGATATTAGGTAGTGTCAACCAAGTAAGAGATATCGGCATCGGGTTAAAGAAGATCTCAGAGGGTTCACCAAATACTTACAACAATAACATGAAGTTAAATTAACCCAATTTCGCTAGTGAGAGGATACTTGGGGCTGAAAGATACTTCAATATTTACCACTCGAGAAAAGAGGACAAATTGGAAGCGCCGAGTGGAGGCACTCGATGGTGGCGCCGGCAGCAACCATTATACCATTGAGAAGAGCTCAAGGTATTATTATCGTGGCAGTTCCAACCAATATCTTTGAGATCCCTCCACGAACAGTGGTTGGGCCACTAGCAAGAGGGAAATGTAGTGGACCACAAGAGGAAGTTCATCGAACTATTGGCACAATTAGAAGGGATTCTCGAAAGAATAGCTAAAGGGCAGTTTATAAATGGGCCACGGGGTAATATAAGGGTAGAAGTGTGCATTTCCGGGCCTCCAACCTTGGATCAGGCCATGGACCTGTCAGTGAAGGTAGGGGATGATCTGAAACATGGGGCAATCAAGAAATTTGAAGTCGGGCCAGGAGCTTCACTAGGTAACCTTTTCCCAGCTTTCTCAATTGACACTTATAGCCCAATGATATCAACCCATTCCTTTTCAATAGCATCATCCCTCCTCCCCCACATCCAGTACAACTTCCGAACCCTAATCTTACACAGTTACGCTAGTTCAACCATATCTAATACCTCAAAACCATATTTAATACCTCAAATGTAGGGAGTTCTTTGCTTGTTTCTAGACCAATAGGGGAAATTTGAAGAATAAGTGACAAGGCTTTGTAGTATAATTGTGAGAAAGGCTTGTGACCCTATTGTGATGACAAGTGATCCATTGAAAACAAACATAGGAGGAAAGAAGTGAGTAACGGGAAGAAGAGGAGGAAGAGAACTAAATGGATGAGCCAATGGCAAAACAATAATGGTTCAGAAGTGAAGGTTATGGTGGACCATGGAACACACATAATTTTATTTCCACCACGCTATACAAAAACTGGGTTTGTCACCAACACTTACCAACACTGGGGTTGTCACCAATTTTATTTGACAAGGAATCCTTCCCCAGAGAACTGAAATCTCCCTTAAGAGTTAAGACCATCATAAGAACCACCAGAAAGCAAGGAAGAGGTTTTCTGGCTAAGCCAGCTTGAGGGGGCACAGGGAACCTTTGTAAGATATTCCAGTATTCCTCGGAGCTCTTTTTAAAAGATCAACAGCATGTTTTCTCCATGCCCCTGAGGTTACCTTGGGCATGATATTACCATGCAAGAGGGAAAAACTTCTCTTAGTATCAAACTGTACAGAAACATGAACTGGCCTAATGGGGAGGGTTAGTGTAGGCATTGCATAATTAGTAGGTCAGGATTAGCTTAATGAGAAAGCAAATGAGTGAGCTAAGATGGAATAAGAGAATCAGATCTGTATAATGGAGATCAGAGATCAGAGAGAGAAGGCGTGTTCAATACTATGACGAGTTTCTCAAGTTTGAGAACAAGCCTCTCCAAAGCTTCTATGATCGGTCCATCATTTTGGTTTTTCCGAAATTTCGATGAAATTCATCTTCTTTTCTAAAATCTGCCTTAGCTATGTCAGTTATGACAGATGCTATCAAATTAGAGTCCTCAGTGGCCAAAGTAATTGCCTCAGGTGGCAAGCCTTTGAGTTTGCTGGAGCTCCCATTTCACCATCATTTGAAGAAAAAATGGAACTCAAAGAAATTGTATCAGAAAATGGAGAGAATAATTGATAGGGTGATGGGAGTAATATGGTAAAATTTGCTTGTGGGAACTGCGCAAAGTGGAGGGAGTCTAGACTGGTGGACAAGGCTCATGGAAATGGAGGGAAAGTGCCTAGATGTGATGGAGTCGGAAAATTGGACCTTCATCGGGAGGTTCATCATGTCCTCTATGCCTCGTAAAAGATGGCAATTCTAGAAGATGTTGGGGGTATATATCTGCTAAATGATGACACGGAGACCATCAGCCAACAATCATAAGGAGTGGGCACATGCCTGACACCCCCTCCCCCTTAAAATTTGTTGGGTTGACCTCAACCCAAAAATTCAAGTCTAAGTTCAGCACTTTGATGAACCATAATCTGAATCGACCTAACCCAAGACAATCCATGACTCGGAGTGACTCAACCTGAACATGGCCTACCCAATTCACAAGTCTATATATAAAATTTATAGTTTCCAAGTAAGCCCCTTTCTGTGTTCATGAGTTTGTCATCAAAAGTGCTTCACTATTGGATATTTGAACTTCCTTTTATTAGAGTCATCATTACTCAATAGGCAATTCTCCTTCATTTAGTCTATTTGACTCAAATTATGCTTACTTCATTCATTCCTCAAAATTGAAAAAAGTCCCCCCACATTTAGATTAGTCTGCTTGTCTACCCTCAATCATTTTCCTTTTCACACAACAGTACATATGATTTTCCACAATCAAATTACTCCCTCCATATACACAATTATTTAATACTCTCTTGTCTTTAAGGAATACGCCACATTTGATAGGGGCCATTTATAGGGAATGTAATCAAAATGTCAGAACTATCTTTGAACTAAAATAATCTTTATATCTTTGCCATACGCCCATACCAACAAAGTCCTTTTTTCTTATTAATTCTTAATTAGAAGTTTTACTAAGGCTAATTTAGGAATGTTCAAGTTTCATTTATTAAATTCTGAATCTGGGCTATTTACAAATCGTGGTAGTATTATATCGTTGCTAAGATATACATATGCAGGAAAAGGAGCCAAACCTAAATGGTGACATATAACAACTCGGGTGGTACGATTGAAAGCAAACTTTAAAGATATATAGTTGACTAGACCATCGAGTCATGGATAGTTTCATTTTTTGCCTGTTTCAAGAGAAAAAATGCACTCCTAACTCAAGAAAGTTCACAACCACAATACAAACTTGCCCCAACAAAGGCTTAAAGGCCAACTGCCTTTTAGTTCTAACAGCTTTGGGTCTACCCCAGCCTCACTTCTTTCCAACATCCGGCCCTTGACCACCTACTATAGTGCTACCACCTTCATCATCCCACAACATTGACACTATATATCTTCTCATATGACATTTCTCACTCTAAGGTTTCCAAGCTTTCACCAGGCTTCCATTGCTGAAGTTACCAGAATTATGAGTTCTGGGGGGTAACCTTCATTGGTCACAATTGACTACATTTTCACCTTTGTAGGTT
Source organism: Beta corolliflora (assembly GCA_947648045.1). Taxonomy (NCBI): domain Eukaryota; kingdom Viridiplantae; phylum Streptophyta; class Magnoliopsida; order Caryophyllales; family Amaranthaceae; genus Beta; species Beta corolliflora. The sequence continues at coordinate 945,654 of CANSZD010000763.1, read as the reverse complement.
GCAATTGCATAAATAGTCCATATTTGAAACCTCAAGGGTCCAACTCGACCATGATAAGAATGTATTTAGCCAAACTGTGTTAGTATTACAAGAATGGTGAATGTGGTGATTTTGACCACTTCATAGTTTCACTCAATCACTTTTAGAAACTACGGGATGTTAGTTGCGAATATGGACAAACGGCGAATGAACATGCAACGGCTGTTCTGTAACGGATTTTGGATTTGTCGTTCCGTGAAATCCCGTTACAGAACGCCATAATAAAAATCATATACTTCTCGTCGTTTTGTCCGTTCCGTATCGTGAGCTCACCGCGTCAGACCGTTTTTATCCCCGTTACATCCTTTCTTTTCAAACAATGGCCAAAAACTATTTTATGAATTAATTATACAACTAATGAAACATGATATTATGATAGATTTGGTTATATTATGCTATAATAACGCTTCATAAACTAAAGCATTGCAAATAACGTAAGAACATATTAATGTGAATTTTTTAAAAAAAATTCACGCCGCGTCGGCCGCGATCCGTTTCATTGATCCGTTACAATCCGCTTCCGCGACAACGCAAACGTTACCGCGACCGCATTTGCGATTTTTTTACTTGCACTGTAGCTTGTGCACCCCATCAAGCATCACCTTGAGGAACTGTTGTTAGGTTCGAAGGGGTTACAAGGGAGCTAAGTTGGGAAGGTTTGGCAGGTGGTGGTGGTATGGTACAGTTGAAACGATGGTGAATAATCAACAAGATTCAAGCATTGATTAGAGGAATATTAAATGAAACAAGAACTAGGCCCACTATTCAGAAACTACCTATCACCTTCTTTGAACTAGTGATGCAAGAGCTTGTAATTATATTCCCATAACTCAATAAGTTTCTATCTAATGAATATCAATAGCACAGTAGAGTACCTCATCAGAAAAACGATCAAACCAAGTCTCATTACAAAACATGAAAGTAATTGTCATGAGAGAGATAGATCTATGCATTCTTTGCTTTTGAAACCTCTCTTGCAATATCAATCCCAAATGTTTCTTGATTAATATACTTGCGTATTGGGTTTGTACCAACAATGAATATCAAGTCATCAATACCCTTCAGAATTGCATAATGGCAGTCGACAATTCAACTTTCAAGCAGATATGTAAACACCACTAGACAAATTTTCTAACTTAGATAGACTAACTGTAGATTCTCAAAAGTTATAAAGTATTCTCTCGATCCCAAAAGAATGTCGCAATTTCTACTCCAAGTTATTGAAAAAGAATGATACTCTGCATTGAGCATTACTTGTTAAATAATGTGTTAAATTCCCATAATATCCTCCTCACAGATCTTTTCTTAACAACATCTAACCGAACAGTGACAAGGGGGAGCGGGGTGCAACCGGTACTGTTTCCCGCCATGGCACACTCATTTGCTTATGCAGTATAATAGAGGGAAGCAACTAGCAAGAAAACTTTGGAATGTATCACACAATGGCTTGAAAAGGCAATGTGATGCTAAAAAGGATGTCAATGGTGCTCTTAGGAGTCATTTTGTGCTAACTTTCTCCATCTAGTTGCGGTTTTCTGTTCTGTGTCAAATTGCAGGTTTTAGGGAATTATTTCCCTATTTTCAACTATTATTTGACCGCTACACTGGACTGGAGAGGTTTTATGCTGAGTTCAAAAGTCCCGAGGATACTTTCCGGGACCCTTGAGCAAAGGAAGAATTGAAGACTTGGCATTTGAAGCCAAGAACGAAGTAATGGACCCAAGCCCGATCTGATCGGGCTGCATACGCCCGATCGGGCGCCCACAAGAGAGACAATCAATTTCGTTGCGGGCCCGATCGGGCGCTTTCGCCCGTCATTAGTTCGTTGCGAAGCCCGACGGGCGGTTCGGCCCGACAGACGGGCGTGTGTGTGCGCCTGTTCGGCACGCCGCCGAGAAGTTAAGGCGCCCGATGCATCAGACGGCGATGTTCTTTTTGGCGCCGCTCGCTTTCATTGAGCCCGATTTCATAGGGCATACTTGGCCCGATCGAGCAACTGACCCGACATGCGCATTTAATGATTTTCGGGCTGTTTTTTTTTATAAGACTTGTCCTAGTTGTTTTAGGTTTAGTATAAATAGCAAAATCAGAATATTATTAATCATCTTTGTTTTAGGCATTATTTTTCATAGTTTTCTCTCAAGAACCCTAGTTTACTACTTTTCATTTTGAATTCAAGATCAAACATTTGGATTGCTTGCAAGTTCAATATAATTCTTTCATTTGGTAATCTTCTTCATTGTTTTCTCCATTATTGATTGCTTTCTCTATTATTGATTGGATTAATTTCTTAATTATTTGCAATAGTTCAAAGTATGAATTTTTACATGGATTTTGTTATTGTGGGGACCTATGTATAATTACCTTTTATTTCAATTGTTTCCTATGATTGAATCGTTCATGCTAGATTTATGGATTAGGACTGATTTGTATTTCTATTATCGCAATATTGAATCTGCTTCGAGAGGAGAGATTTTGTATAGGCTTTCAATCATTAGGCAGAGTGATCCTTGACTATCCGAGAGCGGCTAGGTGATCTTTGAGGGAGGTAATGTTCGAGAGAAATTACATGTGCCCTAGATAAATTGACTTATTGGGTGGTTATTATTCGTCTCTGATTACCCGAATTGTATGCATAGTGATCCATAGTCCTAGTTCTAAATTAATTGATTTATTCCCTCGTATTTAGTTCTGTTATTTGCTTAATTTAGTCACACAACCATTTTCATCTGATTTAGTTAGTATAATATTAGAATTCAAATACAATAGTATAACTTTCTCCCTGTGGATTCGATCCTGACTTCCCTGACTACTAGTTAGTGGACCTTAGGTTATTTTTGATTAGGTGATACGACTTTAGCCCGTCAAATTTTGGCGCCGTTGCCGGGGAGACGGTTTATTTTTATTTTGTCTGAATTATAGTATTACACTAACCTCTACTCTGAAGAACACCTGTTTTGGAGCATCTCACGTTTGTTTTAGTGTTTTTGGTGTATGAGCAGGAAATTGAAATCTCCAAATCTCATTCCATTTGATCCGGAGATTGAAAAGACCGCTCGTAGACTCAGAAAGAAAACTACGCAAGCGAAGCTGTCTGCAGGGACACCCTCCCAAAAGAAACCTGCTCCACCATCTTCACCACAACAAGAATTCCCCGTCTCACCTATTACTGCTAGAATGGGTGACGAAGCTAAACCAGCCTTCAGAGATTATGCACAACCTTCTCCTGATAATGTACCCACTGGGGTCCGGATGCCTACCATTGCTGCTAAAAATTTTGAAATCAAGTCTCATGTTCTGAATATGGTTCGAATAATCGCTATCTAGGGTTACCATCCCAAGACCCAAATCAGACCACTGCAGCGGTTTTTACAATGTTGTGCTACTCGTAAACAAGCCGGGTGTTACTGCCGATGAGATGAAACTCATCCTATTTGGTTTCTCTCTGCGCGACAAAGCTCTATTTTGGTATAATAAGCTGCCTTCCACCACCACCACCTGGGCAGAACTATCAACGATCTTCCTCATCAAGTGGTACCCTTACCAAAAGACTGCAGATATGCATCATGCCATAGTAACTTTCACCCAAGATCCTGGAGAGTCATTATATGAAGCTTGGGAGAGGTTCAAGGATCTGCAGCGCCTTTGTCCTCATCATGGTTTAGACCAAAGGGTATTTGTGGTCGATTTTCTACACTGGAGTTGATGCGGATACAAAGCGGGTAATTGATGGAGCCTCCCAAGTGGCTTCTTCATGGATAAGGCCATTGATGAGGGGTATGAACTTCCTCGGAGAAACTCGCTTCTAATCAAGCATCTACCATTCGTTCCTCCATGAAAAAGGGAGGAAACATGATGTCGAGGCCATCTCTTTACCGTCCGGGCAACTAGCCGCTCTAACCCGTAAGATTGATTCTTTGAAGCTAGGTAATGACTCCTCCCATATGAGTGTTAATGCGATGGCTAGTGCTTCTAATTACAATGCTCCCATTTGTGATGCTTGTGGGATACCTGGGCACAACTCTCAAGAGTGTCCTGCACTCCTATCTTCTAATGTAGGGGGCAACTGTGAGGAATTTAATGCTTTTCAGTCACAACCTAAGGGCCAGTTCAATCCATATTCTAACACTTACAACCCCGGGTTGAGAAATCACCCAAACCTCTCATATCGGAGCAATAATGTGTCAATCCTCAACCTCAACAACCATATGTCCCACAAAATCAGTTCAACAATATCAACCTCAACAACAAGCTCCTCCCGGTTTCCAGAGAAATCGGCTCCACAACCATGTGCTCCTACTACTGACCCAAAGCATGACAGAGCTGAAGAATAGATGCAGAAAGGTTTTAATGCCTTTCAAGCAGACACAAAGGCTCAGTTGGAAAATTTGGGTACGCATAATAAGATGTTGGAGACTCAACTAGCTCAGTTGGCTAGTTCTTCTGCTAGTAGGCCACCTGGGTCATTACCTTCACAACCAATGCAACCAAGAGATACTGCCAATGTCATCACTCTTAGGAGTGGGACGCAGTATGATGGTCCGAAGATGGCTAAGGATGATCCGTTTGAGCTTAAAAGAATGAAGTCACACGACAATTCCACAGCCTCCTAAGGAGGCCAAAGAATGCAGAGAAGCGTACGCAAGCCGAAAAGTTCCATCTACCACTCCCGTGATCAAGGTACCGTTCCCCAATAGACTATCAAGACTAAGCTCGATCATCGCCTCGGTAAGTTTTTGGAGGTAGTGAAGAATCTTCAGGTAAGTGTCCCTTTTACTGAACTTACTCAAGTTCCTGCATATGCTAAATTTTTGAAGGAAATTCTGACTAGGAAGAGAGCCCTTAATGAAATTGAGACTGTAGCTTTCACTGAAGAATGTAGTGCTCTTTTGCAAAACCAGTCCCCACCTAAATTGAAAGACCCGGGAGTTTCTCTATCCCTCGTAACATCGGGCACCATTTTTATCGATAAGGCTTTATGTGATTTGGGTGCTAGCATAGTTCGAAAAATACGGTTTCGGTTTTGGTCATGGAAACGGTAACGGATTCGCTAGAACGTAACGGATACGTTTGTCGCGGACCGCGTTGCGGTGGTCGCGGACGAATTTGATATTATAATACTTTTTAGGCTTTTTAATTTTTTTAATAATTTTGCACCAATATTAAATAAAACTTTTAATCTCGTGTAAAAATTTAAAAAATACCGAGTTGAAAAAAGTGTGAATAAGTAAGTACATAAAAATAATTCACTTTTTCCCTCAAAAAAAGTAGATAAAATAAAATTTAGAACCTCAATCAAGAAGAAGCACGTGACTTAGCAGGGGGACTTTAGATATTTAAGAGAAAAAAGAGTTGTATACAGCTGTACTGCATCATAAAAATAAAAAAAAATAAAAAGTTGCACAGCATGCACTATGCAGTAGCACGTGGGGTTCCAATCCTTCCCACTTAAAAATATACTAATTTTTAAAAGAAAAGTAAAGAAGTTGTTTAACTTCTCTTCGTCCTCGATACAATGCTCATCCTCTCTCATAGCTACTTCTCTCTCCTCTCTACGGTGGCCGAAGAAATGGCCGGCAAACATTTACGGTGTCAAAAAATATACCTTTGTAACGGAATCAAACCCCCGAGCAAAAGCCCTAACATTTCTTTTTGAGAAATCACATATTTCATCTTCAATCGCGTATCTAGGGTTTGTTTCTCCGGAAAAAAATCGAAAATCGCGTCTTGGAACGGGAAATGCGGCCGATAATTCTTTGTTGCGGTTGGAACGGGCGAAATCTCGGTGTATTTTGAAAAGGCGGTATGAACCGGTCGAATTCGGTTCGCCAAAGTTGAAATCCGTTACAACTCGGGCGAACCAAATTGATACGGCCGTTATTTAACACCATGGGTGCTAGTGTTAGTGTCATGCCCCTTACTGTTTGCAAAAAGCTTGACATGGGAGATTTAAAATGTACCAATATTACTCTTCAAATGGCCGACCGTTCTGTTAAATACCCCCTAGGTATCTTAGAGGACGTCCCCGTGAGTAGGGTAAATTTTTTTATTCCCGTGGATTTTGTTGTGCTTGACATGGAAGAGGATACTCAGATCCCAATTATTTTAGGGAGACCATTCCTTTATACTGTTGGAGCTGTCATAGATGTTAAGAATGGGAAATTAACTTTGACTGTGGGAGATGATAAGGTGACTTTTAGTTTGACCAATGCCTTAAAAAGTCCCATGCTAGAGGAAGCCTGTTATAGAATTGATGTCATTGATGTGCTGGTTAATGATGACATGCCTCAATCCCTTCAAGGGATCCTCTCGGAGGCTTTGCTTTGTTTTGCATCTTCTACGGGTGATGGTAACCCCACGAGTGCCGAAGTGGATGATCGGGAAGCGGCTCTTACATGTGAAGAGTTTGACGGTATTACCACTCATGAGAAGGAACGGTTAGTATATGATACTCAACCGGTAGAGGTAAAGAAACCTGAACTGAAACCCCTTCCCCCTTCTCTGCGATATGCTTTTCTGGATGAATCTGAAAATTATCCTGTGATTGTTAGTGCTTCACTGAATGATGGTCAAATGTCTCACTTTTGTCTGTTTTGAGAAAACATAAACAAGCCATTGGATATAATATTGATGATTTGAAAGGTATAAGCCCTGACTTCTGCATGCATAAAATTCACTTAGAGGATGATCATCGTCCTAGTATACAAGGCCAACGTCGTTTGAACCCCAATATGCAGGAAGTGGTTAAGAAAGAGGTTATGAAGTTGCTTGATGCTGGAATCATCTACCCCATTGCTGACTCTAAGTGGGTGAGTCCAGTTCAAGTGGTTCCTAAGAAAGGAGGTACTACTGTTGTCAAAAACGACAAAAATGAATTAATTGCTACAAGAGTCGTAACTAGTTGGCGTATGTGCATTGCCAATAGGAAATTAAATGTCGCCACCAAGAAAGATCACTTTCCCCTCCCCTTCATTGACCAAATGTTGGAAAGGCTAGCTTGTCACTCTTATTTTTGTTATCTAGATGGCTATTCAGGTTTCTTCCAAATACATATCCACCCAGATGACCATGAGAAGACCACCTTTACATGCCCTTATGGTACCTTTGCCTATCGAAGGATGCCATTTGGATTATGCAATGCCCCCGCCACCTTCCAACGTTGTATGATGGCCATCTTTTCTGAGTTCATTGAGTCCATTATGGAAGTGTTTATGGATGACTTTAGCGTGTATGGAATTGATTTTGATGCATGTTTGATAAATTTGGCTAAAGTTTTGAAAAGATGTGAAGATGTCAATCTTGTACTGAACTGGGAGAAGTGCCACTTCATGGTTACTGAAGGAGTGGTACTTGGTCATATTATTTCTGAACGTGGCATCCAGGTGGATAAAGCAAAAATTCAAGTGATTGAGCAATTACCCCCTCCTGTGAATGTCAAAGGGGTGCGAGGCTTTCTTGGACATGCGGGGTTTTATCGCCGCTTCATCAAGGATTTCTCTAAAATTGCTAAACCACTTACTCGCCGTGCTCCTCAAGGATGCCCCGTTCTTGTTTCCGATAACCTGTCTTGTATCTTTCAACAGGATCAAGCAAGCTTTGATTACTGCTCCTATCATTCGATCACCGGATTGGACCCTTCCATTCGAAATTATGTGTGATGCTAGCGACTATGCTGTGGGAGCTGTGCTTGGTCAGAGGAAGGGCAACATCCTCCATGCGATATACTACGCTAGCAAGACACTAGATGAAGCTCAAGTTAACTATGCCCACTGAGAAAGAGCTTCTAGCTGTGGTCTATGCACTGGACAAGTTCAGGACCTATTTGCTGGGGTCTAAGGTCATTGTTTATACCGACCATGCTGCATTGAAGTACCTCCTAGCCAAAAAGGAGGCCAAGCCTAGACTCATTCGGTGGATTTTGGTGCTCCAAGAATTCGATTTAGAGATCAGAGATAAAAAGGGAGCAGAAAATGTAGTGGCTGATCACCTGTCCCGATTGCAGCATGAAGATATGGAAGAGGGTCTACCCATTGATGACTCATTTCCTGATGATAAGGCTCCTGGCAGTCACTTCTGTCACCCCATGGTATGCAGACTTCGCCAATTTCTGTGTGAGTGGACAGACTCCCCCAGAGCTGAGTTACGAGCAGAGGAAGAAATTCCTCCATGAAGCTAAAAAGTAAATTTGGGACGACCCTCTACTTTACAAGCTTTGCGCTGACACCATCTATAGGCGTTGTATTCCAGAATGGGAGGTGCATGACATTCTGAAGCACTCCCACTCCCTGCCATGTGGAGGCCATGCTGGGCCCTCCAAAACCGTTGCTAAGGTACTTCAGTCTGGTTTTTACTGGCCTACTTTATTTCATGATGCTAGTACCTTTGTTAAGTCTTGTGATGCATGCAAACGAACGGGAAATATTTCCCGCAGACATGAGATGCCCCAAACCCCCATTTTGGAAGTTGAATTATTTGATGTATGGGGTATTGATTTCATGGGCCCCTTTCCCTCTTCCTCGGGCAATATTTCATACTTGTTACTGTTGATTATGTGTCTAAGTGGGTAGAAGCCATTGCATCCCCAACTAACGACTCCAAAGTCGTTATGAAAATGTTTAAAAAGATTATTTTTCCAAGGTTTGGGGTACCAAGGGTTGTCATAAGTGATGGTGGAACTCATTTTCACAAACGAACTTTCGAGGCTCTGCTTAAGAAATATGGTGTCTACCATAGGACTGGCCTAGCATATCACCCTCAGACAAGTAGAAGTGTCTAACCGAGAGATAAAGACTATCTTAGAGAAGGTGGTAGCTAAATCTAGGAAGGATTGGAGTGACAAATTAGATGACACCCTATGGGCTTACAAAACTGCTTTTAAGACCCCTATTGGCACCACTCCTTACAGGTTAGTCTATGGGAAAGCATGTCACTTACCTGTTGAGCTAGAGTACAAGGCTTTTTGGGCTGTTAAGGAGCTGAACCTTGATGCTAAGTTAGCAGGAGAAAAACGCCTATTGCAGATTAATGAGAAAAACGCCTATTGCAGATTAATGAGAAAAACGCCTATTGCAGATTAATGAGCTTGATGAACTCCGGTTGAATGCTTATGATAGTTCGCGTCTCTACAAAGAGCGCACTAAGAGATGGCATGATAAGAAAATTTTGAGTAGAGAGTTCTCAATTGGTGACAAGGTCTTATTGTACAACTCTAGATTAAAACTTTTCCCTGGTAAGTTGAAGTCTAGGTGGTCTGGTCCATTTCCTGTCACTAATGTTAACAAGTTTGGTTCTATTGAGGTGATGAATGCAACAGGTGAAAAGTTCAAAGTCAATGGCCAACGCTTAAAGGTGTATCATACAGGAGCTCCTGTTGGATCTGTGGAGGAATTATACCTCCAACCCCCTTCCCCTTCTGCTTGAGGGATGAGGCATTACGGTCGTGCGGGACCTTTATAAACCAGCGCTAATCGGGAGGCAACCCGATTTTCCTTTTCCTTCTCTTTTTATTTTTCGATTTGCTAGTTTTGTAGTTTTGGTAAGAGAGTGTGAGTGGGAAGGGATATTATGGTTGGGTTGATGAGCGATCGGGCACACTTTATGCTCGCCATAAAATTGAGAGGAGTGACACCTCGGTGAGCACCTTTTCAAGATTTGCATGATATGTAGGGCAGCTGCATCTGATGGTTTGCTTAGGTGATTGGTGGTCAGGGTGATCTGAGCAACTGAGCTTGAATTTTGCTTGCTTGAACGATTTTGAGTTGAAAATCTTTGAGTTTGAAATTTCTTATCTAAGGGGTGAAGCAATTTTATTCTTATTCATGTTGTGCTTTGCTTAGGGACAAGCAAAGGTTTAGCTTGGGGGAGTTTGATGTTATGGTTTTATATAGAGTTTTCCCCCCTACTTATAAGCTAAAAAGGATGTCAATGGTGCTCTTAGGAGTCATTTTGTGCTAACTTTCTCCATCTAGTTGTGGTTTTCTGTTCTGTGTCAAATTGCAGGTTTTAGGGAATTATTTCCCAATTTTCAACTATTATTTGACCGCTACACTGGACTGGAGAGGTTTTATGCTGAGTTCAAAAGTCCCAAGGATACTTTCCGGGACCCTTGAGCAAAGGAAGAATTGAAGACTTGGCATTTGAAGCCAAGAACGAAGTAATGGACCCAAGCCCGATCTGATCGGGCTGCATACGCCCGATCGGGCGCCCACAAGAGAGACAATCAATTTCGTTGCGGGCCCGATCGGGCGCTTTCGTCCTGTCGTTAGTTCGTTGCGAAGCCCGATCGGGCGGTTCGGCCCGATTGCATCGAGCGTGTGTGTGCGCCTGCTCGGCGTGTCGGCCGAGAAGTCAGGGCCGCCGATGCAGCGGGCGTGTCGGCCGGCCCGATTACATCGGGCGATGTTCTTTTTTGAGCGCTGCTGCTTCATTGATCCCGATTTCATCGGGCATACTTGGCCCGATCGGGCAACTGACCCGACATGCGCATTTAATGATTTTCGGGCTGTTTTTTTTTATAAGACTTTTCCTAGTTGTTTTAGGTTTAGTATAAATAGCAAAATCAGAATATTATTAATCATCTTTGTTTTAGCCATTATTTTTCATAGTTTTCTCTCAAGAACCCTAGTTTACTACTTTTCATTTTGAATTCAAGATCAAACATTTGGATTGCTTGCAAGTTCAATATAATTCTTTCATTTGGTAATCTTCTTCATTGTTTTCTCCATTATTGATTGCTTTCTCTATTATTGATTGGATTAATTTCTTAATTATTTGCAATAGTTCAAAGTATGAATTTTTACATGGATTTTGTTATTGTTTTCTTAAGCATGAGTGAGTAGTTTTATTTCTAGGATTGTGGGGACCTATGTATGCAATGAGGGATTGATAGATGAGTATAATTACCTTTTATTTCAATTGTTTCTTATGATTGAATCGTTCATGCTAGATTTATGGATTAGGCCTGATTTGTATTTCTATTATCGCAATATTGAATCTCCTTCGAGAGGAGAGATTTTGTATAGGCTTTCAATCATTAGGCAGAGTGATCCTTGACTATGCGAGAGCGGCTAGGTGATCTTTGAGGGAGGTAATGTTCGAGAGAAATTACATGTGCCCTAGATAAATTGACTTATTGGGTGGTTATTATTCGTCTCTGATTACCCGAATTGTATGCATAGTGATCCATAGTCCTAGTTCTTTATTAATTGATTTATTCCCTCGTATTTAGTTCTGTTATTTTCTTAGTTTAGTCACACAACCATTTTCATGTGATTTAGTTAGTATAATATTAGGATTCAGATACAATAGTATAACTTTCTCCCTGTGGATTCGATCCTGACTTCCCTGACTACTAGTTAGTGGACCTTAGGTTATTTTTGATTAGGTGATACGACTTTAGCCTGTCACAATGTTACATGACAAAACAAAGCAAAATATACCTTCCCCATCATCTTCGTCCTGTTGATCTGAATCAGAACCCCACCGATCTCCTCCAATATCAAAGTCCCAACGCTCGCCTACAGGAGGCATCCAGAAGTCAAGTTCCTCCATATCACTATCAGATGGTGAGTCCCTCATCTCAGAAACTATCTCTTCCTTCTTCTTCTCCCTCAATTTTTCCTTCTTTTTCTTCTTCTTCTCTGTACCAATTATTTTACCCTTCTCTTCTTCTACGTTTCCATTACCCGGTAACTTACCAGCTTCTAATTGTTCTGTTCATAACATTAACAACATAAAATTTATCACAATATGCCATATGTACAGCTCAAAATATATGTACAGCTCAAAATATATGTAACTAAAAGATTGAACTTTTCTATAACAAATGAATCAAACATAAAACTCAATTCATCTAATCAAGAAAACGAACCGAGTTTATTGAAGAATCGCTTTCCATTTATATGCTTCCATATATGCTCCTCCGACTTGTTTATAATAACACCAGTTAATTTACAAATTAACTTAGAGCTGCACCAAACAAATGAACAATTTCCATACTCGTTCAAATACCAACCAAATACCAAATTCTATCAAAACCACATTCAAAAATTCCAAAAGAAAGATAATACCCACAAATCAAATTCCGAAACTGCACAATAACCCAAAAATCAAATTAAAAAACATTACCTATTAAGAGGGTCTGGCTTGAACATATTGAGAGGGGGTTTGTTCTTAGACAAAGCGAAGTCGATAAGGCCGATACGACACCGTTTTCTCTGAGCATAAGAGTCCTTGGCATGAGCAGGCAACTCATGGCCGGTCTCTACGCATTTAAATCGACCATTTTCGAGGGGTTGGTAAGTGGGTGCACCCAAAAGGTTATTGCCTTCTTTACCAGTAGTGCCGCCATTGTTGGTTGCTTTCTCCTCTGTTGTGGTGGCCATTGCAGTTGCAGCTCGCTCTCTGTCTCGCCGCTCTTCCGGGTAGCGTGAGAATTGAGAAGCACTCTTACAAGGTTTTGTGCTCTAGTTGAGTAGCCAAAGGACAAAGGTTTACCGTTTAAACCAATGGGGTGCTTGATCTTATGAGTCTCTAACTAAGTCGGTTTGCTTTAAAAAGTTTTGATTTGTAATTATTTGATATTGGTCCCAATTCTTGGAAATCTTTTTCTTATCTCTATTATATAAGGAAAGCGAGAAGGAAGATGGTGTCCCCTTTGACAATATTAAATTATTCTTAATGACCTAATGAAATAAAAAAATTACAAAAGAAAACAATTTAAGAACAATTTCTCATCTCAACTTGTCATTCTAAACAAGTTAAAAATGCATATGCATCAAATATTTCAATCAAATATTTAAATGAACAAAATATCTTGATCTTTTTTTATAAGAGATGATGGTATAGATGACGTCCACCTGAAAAATCTGAAATGTTCACTACCTTTCATACTCTTTAATTCAGTCAACCAACTCATTATGTCTATTTTTTTTGTTCAAAATTCATTCACAAAAAATTAATATTAAAAATCACTCACAACCTTTGTTAGTTTTTTACATTAGCAAATTGATATATCTAAATTCATCTCACTATTAATCTTTCGCATTTTAAGTGTAATCATAACTACAGTTAGGATGGAGTATATAATAGAATAACAAATTTTGAAATTAACGCACGCATCGGGTGCATATAAGGCTAGTCTTATATAAAAAAAGAATTGGGGTTTGGGTGCAAAAGGGTATGCACACCGACCCAACTTCTCTTATACTACCCGGCGTGTCCTCTCAGTTGTCACCTGCTTCTTCCTCTTTTTTTATTTAAATAAATAACATTGAAAGAAATCCAATTATCTTTCTCCCCTATCTCCTTATCTTTTCATGAAACCCCTCCCCCTTGCTCCGTCTCTCTCTCATTGTCGGCGTCTTTGTAGCTCTTCGGAGCTTCCCCCCTCCTTCGCCCGCAGCTGTGCTAACTGTTGGTGCTGACGTCGCCGGTTTGTCTCGGTGGTTCTCTCTTTCCTGATTCGCTGCTACTGCATGTGTCTCTCCTCTCGCTGACTGATGTTGTTGTCACTTGTATTCTCCTACCTCCTTTGCGTTTGTTGTTGCTCGCGGCCGGTGGTTGAACTATGGTAATTTGACCTCATTTTATTTCGTCTTTCAATTTGTTTCTTTTTAATTAATACTTTTTTAGTTAATTGCTCGAATGTTATGTTTTGTGGAATTGGTATTTCTAGGATGATGATTTTGGCAGAGATTTTTCCAGAAATCAGCGCTTAATTTTGATTTTAGCGCTTTTAATTTCGACTAATGTAATATATGGCTTCGGAGTTATTGAAATTAATGTTAATTTTGTCTCTCTCTTGAATTTTAGGTAACAAGCGGAGTTTTGGGGATCTTGATGACGTCGAAGATGATATATTTGGCTCTAAAAAGGTATTTTTTACTTCACTGCTTGTCTGTGATATGAATTATGTTGATTGTTTTGGGAAAATTTTGATTGACGACCAATTTGATGTTTGTGGTGACTAAATTTACTTACATTCCGGACAATTTTTGTTTTCAAAAGAGAAGGTTATTATTTTACTCACGGTTGGTTATTCTCCACCAAATGTATGGTATAATTAGGTTTGTCAATTTTTGTTTCAAATGAGAAGATCATGATTTTATTGATGTTCGTTATATATTGTTCACAAAATGTGGGGTATAATTAGGTGTAGGCTAGAATAGGTTAGGCTGTGAGAATGTGTAAACTAGTTCATGGAATCTAAACGTGGGGGTATTGGTGAAAGTGGATGAGAATGAGATATGTAAATTTTCATTCTCTCTTTTGAATTGGTTTTTATTCCATTTAAAGTTTGGATTATGATTAGTCGATTTCATTATGAAATTATGGTAATTTGATTGATGTAGTGTTGGTTGAACCATGATAAATTGGATGGTTGTGTTGGTTGATTGAGTAAGTGTGGTGTGTTTGTAGCATCTTAGTTATTCAACTATTATTAGTGTCTGCTTCCTCATGTATATTCATGAATTTTTATAGTTTCTGGAGCAATTGAAGGATATAAGGATCTTAGGACTAGGTTTATGGAATTGAATATGAGCTTTGAATCTCAATTGATTGATGGTTTGTGCCTTGTGGTTTCATATACTCATGGTAAACCCATGTTGTTTTTTTGTGGGTTTTCTCTCTTTTTTTATGAATTTAATTCTATGTAATTTGGTTGTTCTAATGAACATTGTTTATGGGTTTTCAGCAAGAGTGTATCGATTACTTGGGTGGGAGTATAGGAAACCTAGAAGGATTCTTCCAGTATCCCCTTACAAACCAGGAATGGCCACCAGAAGTATGGCTGTTCAGAGTGCGGTCTGGACCGCACCAAACCGCAACCCAAACTGTTTTTTCGCGGTTTGGGTTGGTTTGCGGTTTTAAAATTGCGGTTTGGGTTATGATTTCAAGCAAACCACGGTTTGTGGTTTGGGTTCGGTTTTAATTTTTGTAAACCGAAACCGCACCGTAAACCGCAATTTTATATGATTTTAAAAAAAAAATTATCTAATTAGATTTTTTTTAAATACACTTGACAAGGTGGCATACAAGTATACAACTGAAAAAAGAACTTGGACACTTTTGATAAATTATTATTTATGTTTAATTATGAAGTCAACTTCATATTTATTTGGACTCTTTATATTTATTAACAAATTTTTTGTTTACTCTTAGATATCAAAATTAATGTCGCGGAGGAAAAAATGGTTAAACCGCAAACCAAACCGCACCAAACCGTTTTACGCGGTTTGGTTTGGGTTGGTTTGGGAAAAAGTGTGGTGCGGTTTGGGTTGGAAAAATGTCAAACCGTATATTTGCGGTTTGGGTTGGGTTACATCCCAAACCGCACCAACCCAAACCGCGAACACCCCTAACCAGAAGTAATAATTTTGAGGTGAGTAGACAAAAGTTTCTTCTTTTTCATATGTATGATCATTTAATATTAATTTTTCTTGTTATTGTGAATATCTAAGAGTGACAATTGTGTGATGTAACCAAATTTTTTGACGATTATTGCCAGTTAAAATTGTGATATTTTCGTGTGAATTTTTGATGTGTAGACATGGATTTGGTTAGTGAGTTTGTTTTATCGAATTAATTTGGAAAACGTTAATATTTACATAGTACAAGCTTTACTCAAAATTGATGATAATACTAGGGTTCTCTTTATAATTAGATTGAGTTATAAGCTCAAAGGTTAGCAATAATTAAGAAGTTATAACGGCCATATGTTAATTAATAAATAAGTACTATGATAAATTGGATGGTTATGTTGGTTGATGAATAAGTGTGATTGTAGGCGTGTTTTTATTTCGCCTACGCGGTGTGAGCGCGTATTATATTTGACTACCCCACTGTTAAGGTTTTATTGAAAATTGTTTTGTATTGAAAGAAGTCGCCAACAATTCTTTTTAGGAAGAATCATAAACCTAATTGGATATGGGAAAAAACATAGGGACAAATTATCCAATGTAGATTTCCCCGTCATGACTCCATAGATGGTCAAAGTGAACCAAAGATTGAGTTCGGGGTGAGGGTACGAATATAGTCATAATGAACCACATTCGCCCAAAGTTGGCCTCTACTAAATATCGATTCATTGCAGATTTTATGCCAATGAATAATCAAATAATGTTTTAAGCACCCTAAAAATAATTAGTTTAAATTGGTTCAGGAAACACATAACAAAGACTAATTTTTAGTGACATGTTATTAGGCAATCAAATTACAGGGAACCTAGCAAGTCGTCCAAATTAATCTGATTAATATTAGAACAGTTCTTTAGGTCTTTGATTAGCAAAAATAACATGTGGGGTGATAAAAGCAATAAAGCAAGGACAATCATATAATATGCATAGAATGATTAGGCAGACTTATAATATACAAAGGCATGAATAATAATGAAATAAAATAAAAGAAAGTATAGAAAGAGGGTTAGAATATACAGTATAGCGATTTTATACCAAAGGTCTACATCATGAAACAAATGATTAGTAACTTCAATATAAAAATAATTGATTCAAGGATCCTCAGGTATTATACCTATGCGGCTTAGATTGAGGAGCGCAACGATCTTTAGGCGGAGCAATCGTGGAACCAAGAACGCAGTGTGAAAGTATTGATTGATTGAAAGTATTCGAGTGTTTGAAGTATTTGAGTGTTTTCGAAGTATTTCGGAGTAGTCGAGAGAATTTATGTGCGTGAAATCATAATATGAAAAAGCCGTCCGTAATTCGGGAAAATACAGGTATTTATAGGAAAAAGCAGACTTGCGCTCCACGCAAGCCTTGCGCTAGGCGGAAGCCTACGTGGCAGGCGCAATGCCACGCGTCAGGCGCACATTGGTGTGCCTGACGCAGCCAGCCCAATCAAGTTTAAGCACGTGTAAACGCGTTTTTGAAAAGATAGAAAAGAAAGTTGCGTCTCACACAGAACTTGCGTCTTACGCAGGACTCTGTGTGAGTCACAAAATCTACGTGTCAGGCGCTCATTGGCTCGCCTGACGCGTTCTGGCCTATGTGCTGGACGCACGTGGCGCGCTGAGCGCAGCCCCTGCGTCCGGCGCATATTCGGGAATATTCGAGCATATTCCTTTGCGCGTCTTTCGAAGATACCTTTCTATCCCTAAAATTCCGGAGATGGAATTTTACGGATCAAAAATCTGATTTTTGATTGAAGATAATGAAAATGATTATGAAAAACATTTATTAAAATAATTAATATTTGATTGGGCTTTTAAAATGAATTTAAAACATTTTATGGGCTACCATTTTAGAATGGTTCTTTAGATTGCTCCTCCGTTGGGTCGCGCCAACTAATGTCGCGGTATGTTTCATCATTGGATCCTTAAATGGGGAGACACGATTATGTGTCTACAGTGATGTTGTGTTGGTTAATTGGATGAATGTGCTGCTGCAAATTATTGTTTAATATTGGTTTTAAAAAAATTAGATCTTTGGAGTAGATTTAGCTAATTAATAATCATAGTTGTTGTTTTGTTGGTTTTGGAAAAGAATTCTAAAAATGATCTCCTAATTTAGTTGCTTGACATAGTATTGGTTGAACTATGACAGATTGGATAGTTGTGTTTGGTTGATTGAATAAGTTTGGTGTTGTGTTGGTTAGTTGGATGAATGTGCTCCTGTAAATTATTGTTAACTGTTAGTTTGAAAAAAATCAGATCTTTGGAGTAGATTTAGTCAATTAATAATCATAGTTGTTGTTTTGTTGGTTTTGGAAAAGAATTCTATAAATGATCTCATAATTTGGTTAATAAAATTGTTAGTTTGGTGAGACTAATGATCAATGGAGAGTGACGAACCAGTTAATTGTTATGAATTTGGTTAGTGATTTTAATTTGTTTTATCGAATTAACTTGAAAAATGTTAACATTTACATACTAGAAGGTTTACTCAAAATTGATATTTATACTGAGCTTCTCTTTATAATTACATCTATCTATATCTATACTGTGCCACGTGGCGCTATCCCTTAGAGTTTTCACTTCATGTACTCTAAGTACAATAAAAAAAATTGGATTATGCATCTATAAGATTTGATCCCATGATCTAAAGCTTGTGTACTAATGTCTTAACCACTAAACCAAGTAATATTTGGTGTTATAATTTCAATGTAAATTACTAATAAATGAAATATATAAGTACCCGGGGCATAGCCCGAGCCTAAAAACTAGTTTAATATATTAAAAGGTGTACATAAGAAAGTATATGTTGCCATGTGGAACCCCCCATTCACTAGAAACATGCCATGTCATATACTTAACAAGGAATACGTACTACAAAAATTTGTATAGTAAGATTTGAACATGTGAACATGCGACCAATACGTTGTAAAGTAAAAGTCTTACCATCTCAACCAACTATTAGATGTGTTCTTACTCCACATAAATATATATATAGCTTGTAACATTAAAATATATAACAAACTTATTTGGAATAAATACGAGCTCAAAACTTAGAAGTATTATTCAAAGTAAAAACTCGGGGCATTGCCCGAGCTATACACTAGTTGTTTAGTTATAAGCTGAAAGATCAGCAACTTAAACATGTGAACTTGATTTGACAGCAATATCTTACATCAAAAAAACAAACACACTCCTAAACAAAAGTTTCCAACTTGTCAAACCCGTACAACAGTTACCCAAATTATTCCCATTAAGAAAGAAAATTCTAGGCTTCACGACATTCATACTTTCAGGCTTCACGATTGCTCGTCCCGAAGGTTGTCAATCTCGCAGACCCAAGCCAAGGTATAATCCTAAGGGTCCTTGAATAAATTCCTATTTTTATATTGATGTTACTAACCATTTATTTCATAATGTAGATCTTTGGTATAAAATCGTTCTACTGTATATTCTAATCCTTCTTTCTTTTTTATTTATATATTTTCATACATTATTATACGTTTGCCTGATTGTTCTTGTAGGCGTGTTTTTATTTCGCCTACGCGGTGTGAGCGCGTATTTGATTTGACTACCCCACTGTAAAGGTTTTATTGAAAATTGTTTTGAATTGAAAGAAGTCGCCAACAATTCTTTTTAGGAAGAATCACAAACCTAATTGGATATGGGAAAACCGTAGGGACAAATTATCCAATGTAGATTTCCCCGTCCTGACTCCATAGATGGTCAAAATGAACCAAAGATTTAGTTCGGGGGTGAGGGTACGGATATCGTCATAATGAACCACATTCGCCTAAAGTTGGCCTCTACTAAATATCGATTCATTGCAGAATTTATGCCAAAGAATAATCATATAACGTTTTAAACACCCTAAAAATATTTAGTATAAATTGGTTCAGGAAACACATAAAAAGACTATTTTTTAGTGACATGTTATTTAGGCAATCGTTTTACAAGGTTCCTAACAGGTTGTCCAAATTAATCTGATTATAGAGAAAAGAAACCTTGCGCCTCACGCAAGCCCTGCGCCAGGTGCAGGCCTACGTTGCAAGCGCAATGCGACGCGTCAGGCGCACATTGATGTGCCTGACGCAGCCAGCCCAATCAGAGATAGGCACGTGTAAACGTGTTTTGAAAAGATAGAAAAGTATGTTACGTCTCACACAAAACTTGCGTCAGACGCAGGACTCAGTGTGAGTCACAAAATCTACAAGTCAGGCGCTCATTGGCTCGCCTGACGCGATATGGCCAATGTACTGGACGCACGTGGCGCGCTTAGCGCAGCCCCCGCGTCCTGCGCATATTCTGGAATATTCGAGCATATTCCATTGCGCGTCTTTCGAAGATACTTTTTTTATCCCTAAAATTCCGGAGATGGAATTTTACGGATTAAAAATCTGATTTATTTATCAAAGATAATAAAATATTTATGAAAAATATCCATTAAAATAATAAATATTTGATTGGGCTTTTTAAAATGGATTTAAAATATTTTATGGGCTTGAAATACAATTAATCATCATGAACAATTAATTGGGCTTTAGAATATCATTTCTAAACACATTTTAAATGGTTCTTTAGATTGCTCCTCCGTTGGGTCGCGCCAACTAATGCCGCGGTATGTTTCATCATTGGATCCTTAAATGGGGAGACACGATTATGTGTCTACAGAAGCCCCCACTTTGACTGAGGTTCAGGAAACCGATAGTCAAAGTATACGGTGTCGGGACGGAGAACGATTCTAAACGCTCTGCGGTTTAGAACTGATTTATAACCGCCGGTCTCTGCAAAACAAAGTTAGTATGCAGGACAATAACTACAAGCAATCTGATTACCTGCAGGGAAAGATGTTAGCAGATAGGTGCAAACAACTCACATAAGCACATCGTATCATATTGAAAAAAAAAAAATTCAGTCTTTTTATGCAAGGTCAAGTTCATCTAAAAAAAAAGTTACACCTAAAAGGGTCATTGTAGAGTTAGAGTTGTCATGCATGTCAACCTCTTCCCATGTTCAACAAATCTTCCCTGTCAATCCTACCTTACCATATTCAATCAAATTTCAAAATCTTACATTTTTTCAAAATCAATCCTACACCCACGTCAATTCTACCTTTTTTCAAAAAGCATTTACTAATCACCATCATATCACGACATTTCAAAAAAAAATTATTTTCAAAGTTAATCCATCATCTTTTCCTAATAAAAGATAAAAATAAGAGGTTCCTTTCAAAAAACGAATTTCAAAAAATTCTAATTCCAGTCCAAACACCTTTAATTCAATCCAATCCAATCCAATCCCATCTAATTAATCCAATTCACTTGCATTCAATCGAGGCCCATATGCATTAGAGTCCACTTTGCATTTGTTTAGGCCCATGTGCATTTCAGTCCATACATTCACTAGCATTGAGTCGATCTTAGGCCCATATAAGTCTAGTTCATTTCAAAATCTAGGTCCATCTGCATCTTTATGTGAAGTCTAGTCCTCCATTCTTAATCCATTCCAGTCTAAGTCTAGTCCAATCCAAATCTTAGGTCCATTTAGGCCCAATTCATTCCCTAGGTCTAGTTTGTATTATATGCAAACCCTAGTCAGTCTTCGGACTATAAAGTCAGTCTATGGACTATAAAATCCCAGTCTTAGGACAATAAAGTCAGTGTATGGACTATAAAAGCCCAGTCTTAGGACTATAAACTCAGTCTACGGACTATAAAAGCTCAGTCTTAGGACTATAAAGACAGTCTACGGACTATAAAAAGCCAATCTTAGGACTATAAAATTTCCCTACATCTAGTCTACATTATATAAGTTCAGTCTTAGGACTATAAAATTTCCCTGCATCTAGTCTACATTATATAAGTTCAGTCTTAGGACTATAAAGTTTCCCTAAGTCTAGTTTGCATCATACGTAAACCTTAGTCAGTCTACGGTGTAACACCACGGATTTTCGCTCATTATTTCTTCGAGTTATTTTTCCTTAATTATTAATTTCCGTTAAAATTAGAGTATTTTACTTCTTAAAAATATTATATCTTGTATTATTTGTTTTTCAACTTTTAAAATGTTATATTTATATAATTTATTTGGTTTGAAATTATATATTTTATAGTATTTAAATTTGCACGTTTGAGCTACGTTTTATTTCATTTTATCAATTTTAGCGCGTTTGGACCGTTGTAGTGGCTTTTTAACCTTGAGGTTTAAGTTCCTAAGTTGCTGTCCAAAAATCAGATTTTTATGAAGTGGGAAGAGTGACTTTTTTTTCTCCTTGTAACTCCCATGTAACTCCCAATAAGTGCTCCTTTAATCCTTGTTTACCACCCTTGGTAACCCCCATCACTTTATTCTCTTTTCACATTTTCGTCCATTTTTGCACACCCATCTTGTTTACCCCATATCTCCTTCGTTTCTTATCGGATTTGGGCGTGTGAGTAGTCGAAATTCATCTACTTGGAGAGATCTTGCTCGTGGTGTAATTTATTTTTGAAGAAAGGAAAAGACGCAACTGCAGTTTCCGTTTCAATCAGACGAGTGCAGTCACCCGATTTTTCCTGTCACACCTTCACGAAAATGACCGTCGCCTGAGATCTAACCGTTGGATCATCCCAAAATTTGGACCGTATGTTGAGGACATCAAGGTGTTCACTTTGAACGGATCGATTGTGAATCCGTGTGTTTGATCGTTTGGAATCATGGTCGGAACAGAACAGTACATAATGGATATGCAAGCAATTGGAGATCTTCAAAGGTAACTAACGGTTTTCCTAGAACGGTTAGAATTCGTATAGGTATTATTCTAGTTTTAATAGTTAGGTTGGACTAGTAGTATGATAGGATTTGGTTGGGAATTATGTTTTCTTTGAGTTTTTCATGATTGAATGGTATATGATAATTTGTGATCGTGTGGTTTCGATTAATATATATATATATATATATATATATATATATATATATATATATATATATATATATATATATATATATATATATATATATATATATATATATATATATATATACCATGTTTCTGTGGTAAATTCATGAAGTGTTGGGTAATCATTGTTGTCTTTGTAATCATGAGAATTGGGTTGTTTTGTTAATTTATAGAAATATATAAGCATGAAAACTTCGTGTTTGATCATGAGTATAAGTAGTTAGTTGATGTATATTAGTTAGTGTTAGTCGATGAATTGGTTGTAATATTGGGCTACTTAGCTTCCTTGAAGTCACGTTGGTGGTGTTGGGTGCTTGTTGGCAGTTGTTGTTGGGCTTTTGTACTGCTGCCTGGCAGTAGTGCTGGTGCGACTGCACCAACGCCATTGCCGGCGTTTCATCACGGGTATTAGTTTTGTGTGCTGCTCTTGTGTGCTTGTTACGTTGTTCGTGCGATGATGATAAGTGAATGGATTACTGTGATCTTTCGTCATATATAGATCCACTTAGCCCCACCTTTTGTTTTTTCTATCCTGTTTGTATTATATGTAAACCATGCTGTGAGTTTAACCATGCTTCTTATTTCCCTTTATCATTGAGGCATGTTTATATACATAAGTTTTCTAGTTAATTATAAAAAAAAAAGAAATGTTCATGAATCATTTGGTGTATGCAGTAGCCTTACGGTTTGTTGGTTTTGTGAGATGCATATTGTTACTTTGTGGAGTTGTTGATTTAGGCCTCATGACTTTTTCCTTTCTTTGTTGGAAGTTTATATCTGTTTATGTGGTAAGTTATATTGGTGTGATATGTTTATTTTAAGATGATAATGTGTATATAATCTGGAAGATTGTTTAATTTGTGATCTTGTAAGTGATTTCAAGTATTTAAAAGTCTTTTTTTTTATGAGCTAAATTGTATTTTCGGAGATAATATTATTAGTTTAGTGATTATTGTTATTGAGAAATTGTGAAGTTGTTTTGAATTGGAATTGATGGGTTGAGTCCCTAAAATTCTTGCAGTTTGGAATTGATGGGTTAAACCCCTGAAATTCTTGCAGTTTGGAATTTATGGGTTGATGCCCTAAAATTCTTGCAGTTTGGAATTGATGGGTTAAGACCCTAAATTCTTGCAGTTTGATGTAAGACCTTGAATGACATTCTGTAGACGATGAAAGTATATATTATTTATTATTTGTTTTTTTTTATTTGAGGATGGTGACTAGTGGGACGGCATGGTCTCCTAGGAATGAACAGTCACTGTGTACTGAGCAGGGTACACAGTTTATACTTACATACTGAGCAGGGTGTGTAGGTCCGTCTTGGTTATTAGTTGTCGTCTGAGAGGTCGAGAAGTACTGAGCAGGGTACTATCTCGCATCAGGGTGTGGCCATACTAGACATAGGCGAGCAGGGTCCTAATACTATAACCAAATAGGAACAGTGGGTTGCGATCCACTTACGTTCAGTTCCTCCTCAAACGTGTTAAGAAGATTATTTTGGAAACGTTATAATTATCGTTTATATTGTTCATATTATTATTTCATTTAGATTTGAAGGTTTATCTTGTTGATCCTTGAGTTGATCATATGTATATTTATTTGTCTAATCATTATGTTAACTTTACCCTGTTTGTGGATAGCATGTTGTATTATATTATTTATGTTGTTCTTATTTATTTATTTGTTTATTTGATTGTTTGAAGTGTATTTCTGAGATTTTGTGTATGACTTGATTATTAAAACTTTTATAACTCTTATATGGATCCTAATTGAAATGTGAGAGTCATTAGTTACTCCCCACCGATTGTGGATGTTTGTTGATTATTTTGCAGGTACTTTTGAGGCCTAATTATTTTCGTTTTGGGCAATGGGAGAGATTTTATTTAGGATTTTGAAGCAATCTTATCTTTTATTGTTCTAGGTTTTCTATTTTGGGATTTTGAGGTTGTTCGGCCTCTTTATGGTTATTTTGAGATAATTCATTTGGGTTTTGTTTTCATTAGTTTATATTTAACCCTTATTTAGAGTGACATTTCCGTCAGACGATATTTCCGCTATCGTCATATCTTTAATAGAATGCTCTATTTTGTTTATATTATGTTTATAAAATGACGGAGTGTTACAGTTGGTATCAGAGCAAATGATCCAAAAACTCTCATTGAGTTGCTACATATTCCATGGGAAATGTGTAGTTGTTGCAACTAGGATTTTTAGTATCTTAGGCTTCAAGAAAAGTTCTTAGTGAGAGTTACTTGGGTAGGAAGAAAGCCTTGGGAGCTATTTTTGTTAACTAGTGTACTATTCTTTTTTTTATGTGTTAGTTAGTGAGGTTTAGCAAGGACTAACGTCTTCGTTTTTGCAGAGTACCTCCAAGGCGTTAATTAGGAGCCCGAAAGAAAGTTGTAAGTAGTTGTCGTACATTATATTTTCTTATCGTTTCAAGTTTCGAGGACGAAACTTTCTTAAGGGGGAGTGATTGTAACACCACGGATTTTCGCTCATTATTTCTTCGAGTTATTTTTCCTTAATTATATTATTAATTTCCGTTAAAATTTGAGTATTTTACTTCTTAAAAATATTATATCTTGAATTATTTGTTTTTCAACTTTTAAAATGTTATATTTATATAATTTATTTGGTTAGAAATTATATATTTTATAGTATTTAAATTTGCACGTTTGAGCTACGTTTTATTTCATTTTATCGATTTTAGCGCGTTTGGACCGTTGTAGTGGCTTTTTAACCTTGAGGTTTAAGTTCCTAAGTTGCTGTCCAAAAATCAGATTTTTATGAAGTGGGAAGAGTGACTTTTTTTTCTCCTTGTAACTCCCATGTAACTCCCAATAAGCGCTCCTTTAATCCTTGTTTACCACTCTTGGTAACCCCCATCACTTTATTCTCTATTTACATTTTCGTCCATTTTTGCACACCCATCTTGTTTGCCCCATATCTCCTTCGCTTCTTATCGGATTTGGGCGTGTGAGTAGTCGAAATTCATCTACTCGGAGAGATCTTGCTCGTGGTACAATTTGTTTTTGAAGAAAGGAAAAGACGCAACTGCAGTTTCCGTTTCAATCAGACGAGTGCAGTCACCCGATTTTTCCTGTCACACCTTCACGAAAATGACCGTCGCCTGAGATCTAACCGTTGGATCATCCCAAAATTTGGACCGTATGTTGAGGACAGCAAGGTGTTCACTTTGACCGGATCGATTGTGAATCTGAGTGTTTGATCGTCGGGAATCGTGGTCGGAACAGAACAGTACATAATGGAAATGCAAGCAATTGGAGATCTTCAAAGGTAACTAACGGTTTTCCTAGAACGGTTAGAATTCGTATAGGTATTATTCTAGTTAGTAGTATGATAGGATTTGGTTGGGAATTATGTTTTCTTTGAGTTTTTCATGATTGAATGGTATATGATAATTTGTGATCGTGTGGTTTCGATTAATATATATATATATATATATATATATATATATATATATATATATATATATATATATATATATATATATATATATATATATATATATATATATATATATATATATACCATGTTCCTGTGGTAAATTCATGAAGTGTTGGGTAATCATTGTTGTCTTTGTAATCATGAGAATTGGGTTGTTTTGTTAATTTATAGAAGTATATAAGCATGAAAACTTCGTGTTTGATCATGAGTATAAGTAGTTAGTTGATGTATATTAGTTAGTGTTAGTCGATGAATTGGTTGTAATATTGGGCTACTTAGCTTCCTTGAAGTCACGTTGGTGGTGTTGGGTGCTTGTTGGCAGTTGTTGTTGGGCTTTTGTACTGCTACCTGGCAGTAGTGCTGGTGCGACTGCACCAACGCCATTGCCGGCGTTTCATCACGGGTATTTGTTTTGTGTGCTGCTCTTGTGTGCTTGTTGTTCGTGCGATGATGATGAGTGAATGGATTACTGTGATCTTTCGTCGTATATAGATCCACTTAGCCCCACCTTTTGTTTTTCTATCCTGTTTGTATTATATGTAAAGCATGCTGTGAGTTTAACCATGCTTCTTATTTCCCTTTATCATTGAGGCATGTTTATATACATAAGTTTTCTAGTTAATTATATAAAAAAAAAGAAATGTTCATGAATCATTTGGTGTACGCAGTAGCCTTACGGTTTGTTGGTTTTGTGAGATGCATATTGTTACTTTGTGGAGTTGTTGATTTAGGCCTCATGACTTTTTCCTTTCTTTGTTGGAAGTTTATATCTGTTTATGTGTTAAGTTATATTGGTGTGATATGTTTATTTTAAGATGATAATGTGTATATAATCTGGAAGATTGTTTAATTTGTGATCTTGTAAGTGATTTCAAGTATTTAAAAGTCTTTTTTTTTTATGAGCTAAATTGTATTTTCGGAGATAATATTATTAGTTTAGTGATTATTGTTAATGAGAAATTGTGAAGTTGTTTTGAATTGGAATTGATGGGTTGAGTCCCTAAAATTCTTGCAGTTTGGAATTGATGGGTTAAACCCCTGAAATTCTTGCAGTTTGGAATTTATGTGTTGATGCCCTAAAATTCTTGCAGTTTGGAATTGATGGGTTAAGACCCTAAATTCTTGCAGTTTGATGTAAGACCTTGAATGGCATTCTGTAGACGATGAAAGTATATATTATTTATTATTTGTTTTTTTTTATTTGAGGATGATGACTAGTGGGACGGCATGGTCTCCTAGGAATGAACATTCACTGTGTACTGAGCAGGGTACACAATTTATACTTACATACTGAGCAGGGTGTGTAGGTCCGTCTTGGTTATTAGTTGTCATCTGAGAGGTCGAGAAGTACTGAGCAGGCCAGCAGGGTATTATCTCGCATCAGGGTGTGGCCATACTAGACATAGGCGAGCAGGGTCCTAATACTATAACCAAATAGGAACAGTGGGTTGCGATCCACTTACGTTCAGTTCCTCCTCAAACGTGTTAAGAAGATTATTTTGGAAATGTTATAATTATCGTTTATATTGTTCATATTATTATTTCATTTAGATTTGAAGGTTTATCTTGTTGATCCTTGAGTTGATCATATGTATATTTATTTGTCTAATCATTATGTTAACTTTACCCTGTTTGTGGATAGCATGTTGTATTATATTATTTCTGTTGTTCTTATTTATTTATTTGTTTATTTGATTGTTTGAAGTGTATTTCTGAGATTTTGTGTATGACTTGATTATTAAAACTTTTATAACTCTTATATGGATCCTAATTGAGCTGGGAGAGCTGTTAGTTACTCCCCACTGATTGTGGATGTTTGTTGATTATTTTGCAGGTACTTTTGAGGCCTAATTATTTTCGTTTTGGGCAATGGGAGAGATTTTATTTAGGATTTTGAAGCAATCTTATCTTTTATTGTTCTAGGTTTTCTATTTTGGGATTTTGAGGTTGTTCGGCCTCTTTATGGTTATTTTGAGATAATTCATTTGGGTTTTATTTTCATTAGTTTATATTTAACCCTTGTTTAGAGTGACATTTCCGTCAGACGATATTTCCGCTATCATCATATCTTTAATAGAATGCTCTATTTTGTTTATATTATGTTTATAAAATGACGGAGTGTTACATACGGACTATAAAAGTCAAGTCTACGGACTATAAAAGTCATCCCCTAAGTCTAATCATTCAATAGTCTAGTCCAGTCCATGTCTGCATTTGCATATAGCTAGGCTCATGTCGCCATCATAACCATATCTAATCATTTCCCATCCTCTTTTCCATTTCCATTCTCCAATTTCCCGTTTCCATTTCTCCTCTCCATTTCGCAGTTCAAAAACATTATTTCTTAAAATTTACGAGGTCCATCCGATTTCTGTTCAGGACAGGTCATGAGATTATAACTTGGGAACGTCCAACAGAGAGGCAACAAGGTCGACCTACTCCCAGGCTCGTCAAGCGCATCCTAACTTTTTCAGACGAATCCTCCGACTCTTCTGAATCATCATCCGAAATGGGAGACACTAATGAACATCTTTGTGCCATTATGGCTCAACTCACACTAATGAACTCTCGTCTTAAGGAACAAGACAAATAGATTAAGGCACTAAGAGAGAAGCTCACTGAAGAAGACGAGCAAGGCGACACTCCACCACCATTCAAAACCAACACAGATTTAAGGTTTGAAAAACTCGAGCAATTGATCCAGTCAATTCCTGCGCTTGAGGGTCAGGCTCATGGCCATGACATAATTGATCCTGAACTGAAGGACAAACTCCCTAAAAAGGTAACATTGGGTGACCTCCCAAAATTCAAGGGGGTCGAAGACCCAGATGACCACTTGAGAGCTTTCTCCATCTCTATGGCTCTCAAGGGCATGAGCAAGGACCTGTTTGCTTATGTCTTTCCTTTAACCTTGGATGCACATCCATCCAAGTGGTTCAGATCACTAAATAAGGCCAAGCTGAATGACTGGGACTACATCAGAGAAGAGTTCCGTAAACAATACATCTACAATACTCAGCTTCCCATTGGCCTTCGTGAGTTGGAATTAACCAAGCAGAATTCCAACGAAGACTTTGTCACCTTCCTTAACAGATGGAGGAAAAAAGCTGCGCAAATGACTAACAGGCCATCCCAAGAGGATCAAGTCCGATTAGTGATCCGTAACCTGCAGCCCAAGTATGGGGATCATATTAAGTTCCAACCTATAGAGTCTTTAACGAAGCTCTATAAAGTAGGCCTGCTGATTGAAAAAGAGGTACAGGCCAACAAGAACAAGGGTTCCAACAACAACAACTCTTTCAAGAAGAGTAGTAACAACCCTTCTAGCTCTAATGTCAATGCCCTAAGTACTGAAAAGGGAGGTTATCAAAAGCTTCAATGAACATTCACTCCATTGGGCATGACTCTGGAAGAAGCCTTCACTAGGCTTCATGCAAGAGGAGCAATACAGCCTATCGGTCCCACTCGAGACCCTGCACCTGAAAATAGGCACAAGAAGTGGAACCCTAATGCCTATTGTAAGTACCACCGAGGGAATGGACACCCAACATCTACGTGTTGGGCCTTAAGGAATACTCTGCAAGACATGGTTGAAAGTGGCAGACTTCCGATCCCGCCGGCAGCAAAAGTCAATAACAACAGCAACCCCTTGGGAATAATCTCAACAGTGCAGGAGGCTTAGTCATTTAACGCTAGTTTTCTAGGTTGAGTCGGAGAGTCCCTCCCCTAGCTCCTTCATTTCCTTTCTTGTCGAGTCTATGGCATTTAGGTTTTTACTTCTAATAAGCCTTGTTTCATTTATTTCTAATTAATAAAAAAATTGCATTTTCATTTTCATTTTCATTGGCCTTCCATCATTTTATTTATGCTTCTAATTCAATGATGAAACTCAAATCACCTAAATGAACTTGACTAATAATAATAAAAAGAAGAGTAAAAAAAAGAGGACATACTTTGAATAAGGAGTTATTCCCCTCTCCCTTCCATTACCTTCAACAAACCATCCTTCCATAAACCATCATTAGCCAAATATCCCTTCAACACCAAAGCTCCACAAATATCCTTCAAACCTTCCGCTACCCTAAACCAATGGATTGTGCGCAAGCCCTACTAAAAAAAAAATCAATGCCAGGCAAAAACAAAAAAATGAAAAAAGCAAAAACGCACAGGAAAAAAAGAAAAGATTTAAAAAGAAAGAGCCAAAGGCAAATAAAAGTCTAGTTAGGGGGCTTGCACACAAGCTCTACCCCTCATTCAAATCCCTTTGATTCATCAAACCTCTAATCCATATAATCCAAATTCATAATCCTTTCATCAACCATAACTCCTTTTTCAAGGTATGTCCAAGCCCACTAGGTTGAAAATCCAAAAGGGCGGCCTAGGCAAAAGTTAGGGCACAAAAAAAAGAATAATAATAATAAAAAATCAGATCTGGAACTACGAATGGTCTGATTCCGCAAGGATACGTAGGAATCCTCATCTCGAGGTCCGACCGTTAAAATAAAAATAAATTAGTCAAGGTCTAAAAATTTGATTTTCTAGAGTTCGGGAGCATGCTCCTTCTAGATCCGCGATAGACTCGAGTCCGAACCTAGCCTCGTTAAAGCCTTTTCCCACCTACATTTATTTAAGTCACAAATTCAACCCTTTTATTTTTTAATCCAAACTCTCCTTTTCCCCGAAGGACTCTCCGACAATTCCATGGTTTCTGGCGATATTTGACTTTGCCTATGTCAACTTCCCAAAGAAGAATCCCCAGTACAATCCCCAGCGAAAACTTTCAATGTTCAAGACATAGCAACTACACTTCAATATCAAATCAGTTACATTTAAATCAAGGCTCAAGCCTAATTCAAGGCAAGCTCACCCAAAGTAGGGGTGTGGTGGCTCCTCCAATTCAAATCAAACTCCCAAAAAGTTGTAATCCGCACACCTCGAACCCCGATCATTTACTAAAAACGATTTTCGAAAATCATTCTATGCATTTCTAATCAATCTATCATTCTATCATGCTATCCATCTTCTAGCTTTGCAAAACCCTGACCTTGCATTGCATTTCAGACATTTTAGTCTTGCATAACCCTGGCCTTGCATGACATGTCACCCTTTAGCTTTGCATAACCTTAATCCTTGCATTGCGTCTCATGCATCCTTAGAGAGTCTAAGTTTGCATCATTGCATCACTATGTGCTTATGTGAGTTGTTTGCACCTATCTGCTAACATCTTTCCCTGCAGGTAATCAGATTGCTTGTAGTTATTGTCCTACATACTAACTTTGTTTTGCAGAGACCGGCGGTTATAGATCAGTTCTAAACTGTAGAGCGTTTAGAATCGTTCTCCGTCCCGAAACCGTATACTTTGACTATCGGTTTCCTGAACCTCAGTCAAAGTGGGGGCTTCTGTAGACACATAATCGTGTCTCCCCATTTAAGGATCCAATGATGAAACATACCGCGACATTAGTTGGCGCGACCCAACGGAGGAGCAATCTAAAGAACCATTCTTAAATGTGTTTTGAAATGATATTCTAAAGCCCAATTAATTGTTCATGATGATTAATTGTATTTTAAGCCCATAAAATGTTTTAAATCCATTTTAAAAAGCCCAATCAAATATTTATTATTTTAATGGATATTTTTCATAAATATTTTATTATCTTTGATAAATAAATTAGATTTTTAATCCGTAAAATTTCATCTCCGGAATTTTAGGGATAAAAAAAGTATCTTCGAAAGACGCGCAATGGAATATGCTCGAATATTCCAGAATATGCGCCGGACGGGGGGCTGCGCTAAGCGCGCCACGTGCGTCCAGTACATTGGCCATATCGCGTCAGGCGAGCCAATGAGCGCCTGACACGTTGATTTTGTGACTCACACAGAGTCCTGCGTCAGATGCAAGTCTTGTGTGAGACGCAACATACTTTTCTATCTTTTCAAAACGCGTTTACACGTGCCTATCTTTGATTGGGCTGACTGCGTCAGGCACACCTGTGTGCGCCTGACGCGTGGTATTGCACTTGCCACGTAGGCCTGCTCCTGGCGCAGGGCTTGCGTGAGGCATAAGGTTTCTTTTCTTTATAAATATCCCGTGATTTCATGAATTACGGACGGCTTTTCAATTATTATTTACGAACACAAATATACTAATCAAATACTTTCAATACTTTCAATCAATTCTTCATCATCACGGTTCTTGGTTTCACGATTACTCCGCCTAAAGATCGTTGCGCTCCTCAATCTAAGCCGCATAGGTATAATCCTGAGGGTCCTTGAATCAATTATTTTTATATTGAAGTTACTAATCGTTTGTTTCATGATGTAGATCTTTGGTATAAAATCGTTCTACTGTATATTCTAACCTCTTTTATTTTTCTTTTGATTTATTTTTCATATATTATAATGTCTGCCTGATCATTCTACGCCTATTATATGATTGTCCTGCTTTATTGCTTTTATCACCCACATGTTATTATTGTTAAACAAGACCTAAATAAATGTTCTAATATTAATAAGATTAATTTGGACAACCTGTTAGGAACCTTGTAAAACGATTGCCTAAATAACATGTCACTAAAAAATAGTCTTTTTATGTGTTTCCTGAACCAATTTAGACTAAATATTTTTAGGGTGTTTATAACGTTATATGATTATTCTTTGGCATAAATTCTGCAATGAATCGATATTTAGTAGAGGCCAACTTTGGGCGAATGTGGTTCATTATGACTATATCCGTACCCTCACCCCCGAACTCAATCTTTGGTTCATTTTGACCATCTATGGAGTCAGAACAGGGAAATCTACATTGGATAATTTGTCCCTACGGTTTTCCCATATCCAATTAGGTTTATGATTAAAAAGAATTGTTGGCGACTTCTTTCAATTCAAAATAATTTTCTATAAACCTTTACAGTGGGGTAGTCAAATCTAATACGCGCTCACACCGCGTAGGCGAAATAAAAACACGCCTACAAGAACAATCAGGCAAACATATAATAATGTATGAAAATAAATAAATAAAAAAGAAAGAAGGATTAGAATATACAGTAGAACGATTTTATACCAAAGATCTACATTATGAAATAAATGGTTAGTAACATCAATATAAAAATAGGAATTTATTCAAGGACCCTTAGGATTATACCTTGGCTTGGGTCTGCGAGATTGACAACCTTCGGGACGAGCAATTGTGAAGCCTGAAAGTATGAATGTCTGAAAGATTTGAATGTATGTGTATGTGTTTTGTAGAGAGAATATGTATTTCGTAGAGAGGTTCGTAAGGTATTCGTAATATAAAAGTCGAGTTGTTGTGAGAAAATCCGTTCCTTTTGATTCGGAAAATCGAAGCCTATTTATAGGGAAAACGAATCTGCGCTTTACGCGCCAGCTGCGCCAGGCGCAGGCTGACGTGTTACGTGCAAATCCACGTGTCAGGCGCAGATTGGCACGCCTGACGCAGCATGCCCAGTAGAAACCGTACACGTGGTATGCGCTTTGAAAAAGATAAGAAAGAAAAAGATGAGTCTCGCACAGAGAAGTGCGATGGGCGCAGGACTCTATCTGACACATAAGTCTATGTGGTAGTCTTGTGCGCTTGCTTTTGACACGTTTTGATTACTTTTTAATAAGAAAGCGTTTTGACGATTTTCTTTTATCTTTTAACTACGGAAATCTGATTTTACGGGATAAAATCCGATTATGAAAATATCTTTGAAAATAATTATTTATCTAAATAAAATAATTAATTATTATTAAACAATTAATTGGGCTCTTCAAAGGATTGGGCTCAAAATACAATTAATTATCATGAATAATTAATTAGGCTTTAAAATAGGACTTCAACACTTTTTCGAAGTAGTTTTGGGATTGCTCTTCGGGCGGCTCTCCCCTTGGGTCGGACCAATTAAGACTGCGGTATGTTTCATCGTTGGATCCTTAACGGGGAGACACGATTATGTGTCTACAGAATCCCCCACTTTGACTGAGGTTCAGGAAACCGATAGTCAAAGTATACGGTGTCGGGATGGAGAACGATTCTAAACGATCTGCAGTTTAGAACTGATCTATATACGCCGGTCTCTGCAAAACAAAGTTAGTATACAGGACAATAACTACAAGCAATCTGATTACCTGTAGAAGAAGATGTTAGCAGATAGGTGCAAACAACTCATATAAAGCACATAATGATGCAATAATGCAAGCTTAGACTCTCTAAGGATGCATGAGACGCTATGCAAGGATTAAGGTTATGCAAAGCTAAGGAAGATGACACGTCATGCAAGGTCAGGGTTATGCAAGACTAAGATGTACGTAATGCAATGCAAGGTTAGGGTTTTGCAAGGCTAGGATATCTGGATATGTAGAGAAATAGAATGATCATAAATGGATAGAATGATTTTCGAAAATTATTTTTAGTCCGTAAACGAGGTCCGCATATTACAACTTTTCAGGAGTTTGACTTGATTTGGAGGCACCACCACATATAGGAAGCCCCTACTTTGGGTGACCTTGCCTTGAATTAGGCACCTTGAGCCTTGATTGAAAGGTAGCTGATCTGTCTTGAGCGTTGAAAGTTGTCATTGGGGGTTCTTCTTTGGGAAGTAATTTAGGCAAAGTCAAGTGTCGCCAGAGACCATGGAATTGTCGGAGAGTCCTTCAAGGACAAGGAGAGCTTTGGATTGAAAAATAAAAAGGTTTAAATTTATGACTCATATAAATGTAGGTGGGAAAAGGCTTTAACGAGGCTAGGTTCAGACTCGAGTCTATGTCGGGATCTAGAAAGAACATGCTCCTGAACTCTAGAAAATCAAATCATTAGTCCTTGACTAATTTATTTTTATTTTAGCGGTCGGACCTCGAGATGAGGATTCCTACGTATCCTTGCGGAATCAGACCATTCGTAGTTCTGGATTTGATTTCTTTTTTTTTATTCTTTTTTTTTGTGCCCTAACTTTTTCCTAGGCCGTCCTTTCGGGTTTTCAACCTAGCGGACTTGAACATACCTTGAAAAAGGAGTTAGGGTTGGTGAAAGGTTGAAAGGTTTAAGGCTTGAAGCTTGATGAAGGTTTAACTGGATGGGCTAAGGTAGGGGTTATGGATTTGGATTACATGGGCTAAGGTTTTGATGGATTGAAGGATTTGAATGAGGCGTAGAACTTGTGTGCAAGCCCCCCAGCTTGACCTTTTATTTCTTTGCCTTTGGCTTTTTCTCTCTTTGAAGTTTTTTCTTTTTTTATCCTGTGTGCGTTTTCTTTTGCTTTTTTTCATTTTTTTTTTTGCACTTTGATCTTTTCACTTTTTTTTTTGTTTTTGCCTGGCTTTGATCTTTTTTATGTAGTAAGGCTTGCACACAAGTTTGGTTTAGAGTATTGGAAGGCTTGCAGGATATTTGTGGAACATTGACTTGAAAGGTTATCTGGCTAATGAAGATGATGGTTTATGGATGATGGAGGAAAGAGGGGATCAACTCCTAATCCAAAGTATGTCCTTTTTCATTTTTCTTTATTATTTTTTTTTTATTTCTGATCTCTTTTTATTATTATTATTGGTCAAGTTCATTAGGTGATTTAAGTTTCATCATTGAATTAGAAGCATAAATAAAATGAAAGGCCAATGAAAATAAAAAGAAAAAATAAAATGAAAATGGAAATGCTATAATAGATGAAGTCCTATAGTGACATAGACTCGATGGGAAAGGACAGAAATGGCTCAGGGTAAGAACTCTCTGATTCATCCTAGGAAATCAGAAATAAAAGACTAAGCCTCTTGAATTGTTGACGCACTGCGCATAAGGGGTTGTTGGTGACGCTGATTCTCGTTGTAGCAAGTATTAGAAGTCTGTTGTCATCGACCATGTTTCCCAGCGCATTTGTAGGATCCAACACTAGGTGTCAGATGTTCATTTTTATGTTGAAATTCGCAATAGAAATATAGGTTGCACCTTTTGAATTTTAGTTTAGGTGCAGGGTTCGGAGTAGACCCTATGGAAGTGATCGCGCCTCTAATGTGAAGGCGGTTGACCCTATGGAAGTGATCGCGCCTCTATTGTGAAGGCGGTCAATAGTAATCTTCATGACTCTAAATGAAGTCGGATGGTGATAGTGTGATTGATGAGCTTTAGAGTAGGCTAGCTTTTGTTCCTCCTTTAAGCGTTCCTAAGTTGTAATCTTTCGACTGGTCATAAACAGAATCGAGTGGATCTTGCTTATAATATTTTGGAAATGATTTTCGAAATGAGAAATGGAAATGAGAGATGGAGAAATGGGAAAGGCGAGATGAGAAATGAAGAGTGAAAATGAAAATGGGAAATGCATTAAAAATGGAGGATTAGAAATAGCTATGGATTTTTGGACTAGTATGGGCTTGACCATGATGCACACATGGGCCTAACTATATGCATATGAAGATATGCACTGGACTGGACTGGTCTAGACTTTGAACTTACAGGTGAGCAAGCAGACTAGACTCAAAAGGATTGCCCATGTGGACTTAGGGAATGCTAGCTTCGCTAGACTTAAGGTTATCGGCTTCGCCAGACTCGATGATTTTGTAAGATGGACAAGCTTCGCTAGATTTAAAGGTTTTGGGCCATTATGGATTTAGGGGAGACTAGCTTCGCTAGACTCGAGGATTTGGACTGCTATAGATGTAAGGTAGGAGTAGCTTTGCTAAACTCGGAGGGTGTCTTTATGGTCTTAGGGGTGACTAGCTTCGCTAGGTCTAAAGGGTGCCATTATGGTCTTAAAGGGTGAGTAGCTTTGCTAGGTCAATGGGTGCCGTTATGGTTATGTGGACAGATGCAAAATAAAACTTAGGTGGAGCAGCAACTCTATATGCACTTTTGATAGCAAAAATTCCAGAATTCTTTAACCCCCAAGCAAGTTGATCTTACACGAGGAAGAGAAAGGCATTGATTGGATTAGGTTAAGGATGTCCATATGGAGAATACCAGCCAAGCATTCTACATCCCACACTCCATTTTTTATGATCTTTTGCACTCTTCAATGCTCCATATAGGAAGGAATGGGGCTAGTATTGCATTTGTACAATTCTTTATCTACCACCCAAATATGGAACCAAAGAGAAATGCTAGCCCCATCTCCTACCCTATGCACCAGGCCTCTATTCAGAATGTCTCTTCCTTTCAAAATATCCCTCCAAAGAGGTGAATCCCCTTGCTTTGGATTGCAATTTTGAAAAGAGAATATTTACTTAAATATTTTGACGTTACAATCTGAACCTAAAGTTTATTGTCTTTCCTTAAGATACGCCACCCCAGCTTTACCATAAAGGTAAGGTTCCACATCTTCATGTTCCTAAACCCTAACCCCCCCCAAATTGATTGGTTCAGTAACCTTGTTCCATCCCATTCTAGGATCATAGTGTGATCTATCAACTGCATTCCAGAGAATTTTTTTGCAATTTCCTTAAATCTCATTCAAAACTGAACAAGGGAGCAAGGAAGATTGCATGGAATACAGAGGAAACGTATTAAGGACAGATTTGATTAGTGTTTTCCTACCATCAATATTTTTTTACAACTCTAATATAAACAAAACATCAACCGAAATATATTCAAATTTACAAATAATTTTTTTCAAGATGCTAAGTTTACAAAATCAACTATCTATATTAAGATTTGAAAAACGCATATGAACCATCTCTCCATCTTCACGTAAGATACACATGAAGATATGACTATCATTCCAATATATCCAACTACCACCATTAGAACAACGAGGTTGTGGCACAACGCAACAATTGAACCCAATAAAAACTCCTAAAGCTCGAGCAACATCATTCATTTGTTGGATTGGAACTCGAGGTTCCAACACAACAAAAATATAAGGATTGTACATTCTAACAAATTCAAGGGCGATATGTTGGAAAATATCTCTATTGGTTCCACAAACATTCCAGACAAGTACACAGATAGAAGTTGTAGCAACAATTGTAGATACTATTGCTTGTGAACAATTTGATATAGAAGAACTGTTAGTTGAAAATGATGATGATAAATTATGACTTGATGAAGGTAACATTTGGTGACGATAAGGACGAATTATAATGAAGTGATGTACATTCCTATAAAGCTTGAAATCTCTACAAAATCATATAACAACTTCGGTTATGGAAACTTGAGGGTCTAAGAAAAAAACATAATTGTTTTTTGACAAATATTAATAGTCACGTTAAATTCACTTGCATTTTGACGTTGGAGATGTATGTGAAGGTGGAAGAGACAATAATTGTGGTAAAGTTTTCAATGAAAATCGTCCTCCATAAAGGTGCTGAAGATTAAAAATTACATTTCGATTTCTCAAAAGTGATCCAAAAAGTAGCTTCACCCAAGCACATCCCCGTTGAGGATGTGATGATGAATGTATACAATATTGCGGCACAAGTGGAAGATGAATAATAGAATTCATTAGTTGTATCATCGAACACACATGATTGTGAAATAAAAGGAGACTAAAAGGTGCTGGTGGAGATGGAAGAACAAACACTTTTTAGAACATATGCAACATTTTTAGAACAACATACTTAACATTTTTTTTGAGGAAATATACTTAACTTTTTAGAACATATGCAACACTTTTTAGAACAACATACTTCACTTGTATGATCTAAAAAATAGTGTATATATTCTACAAAATGGTGTACATGTTCTAAAATTTTACTGGAATTAATTTAGAATACACTTGCAATCATTTATAATATACTTGAAATAATTTAGAACATGTTAAAATAATTTAGAACATACTTGAAATAATTTAGAACGCATTAAAAATAATTTAGAACATACTTGAAATAATTTAGGACATAAGCTTGAAAACATGTATATATCAAAATATGTATATGTGTTGATTAGGTTCTTACGTGAAAAAGATGTGTTCATGTTCTAGAAATCATAGCATATGTTCGATAACTTATTGTTCTAAAATGTTTTGCTTATGTTCTTAAAAGTGTTCAATATGTTCTAAAAAATTAAAAGTTAAGTATGTTCTAAAAAGTGTTGCGTATGTTCTAAACATAAATCTGCTCTCACATATGATATATATTCTCACATAAGAACCCATTCTCACCGAATCCTAACCATATATATATGTATATATATATATATATATATGTATATATATATATATATATATATGTATATATATATGTATATAACAATATACCTTATGTTTATTTATTTGTATCTTAGAGTTTCTTCAGACTATTATCACTCTGTAGTTCCTTTTTGTTTTTTTGTCATGCCTCCTTTGTATCTTACATGTCCTGTAGTTTCTACTCAACCGATCATCCTTCTTCCTAATCAATAGTATGATGTTAATAGTGTTCATCTTATGCATCCATTGCAAATTCATTTGATGTGGATAGTAAATGTTGTGAATAATATTTCAATATATATTATACAAGTTTATGGACATCTACAAACCAATGGTTGGGCTTTTTAGCTCAAAACTTACTTCATGATCAAAACAAACATGTTTTTTTGGAGAGTACGTACAATATGCAGGTGTTTGTTCTTCCATCTCCACCAGCACCTTTTAGTCTCCTTTTATTTCACAATCATGTGTGTTCGATGATACAACTAATGAATTCTATTATTCGTCTTCCACTTGTGCCGCAATATTGTATACCTTCATCATCACATCTTCAACGGGGATGTGCTTGCGTGGAGCCACTTTTTGGATCACTTTTGAGAAATCGAAATGTAATTTTCAATCTTCAGCACCTTTATGGAGGACGATTTTCATTGAAAACATTACCACAATTATTGTCTCTTCCACCTCCACATACATCTCCAACTTATTATTATGGATATTTTGGACGTCAAAATGCAAGTGAATTTAACGTGACTATTAATATTTGTCAAAAAACAATTATTTTTTTTTAGACCCTCAAGTTTCCATAACCGAAGTTATTATATGATTTTGTAGAGACTTCAAGCTTTATAGGAATGTACATCACTTCATTACAATTCGTCCTTATCGTCACCAAATGTTACCTTCATCAAGTCATAATTTATCTTCATCAAGTCATAATTTATCATCATCATTTTCAACTAACAGTTCTTCTATATCAAATTGTTCACAAGCAATAGTATCTACAATTGTTGCTACAACTTCGATCTGTGTACTTGTCTGGAATGTTTGTGGAAGCAATAGAGATATTTTCCAACATATCGCCCTTGAATTTGTTAGAATGTACAATCCTTATATTTTTGTTGTGTTGGAACCTCGAGTTCCAATCCAACAAATGAATGATGCTGCTCGAGCTTTAGGAGTTTTTATTGGGTTCAATTGTTGCGTTGTGCCACAACCTCGTTATTCTAATGGTGGTTGGATATATTGGAATGATTGTCATATTTTTATGTGTACCTTACGTGAAGATGGAGAGATGGTTCATATGCGTTTTTTAAATCTTAATATAGATAGTTGATTTTGTAAACTTAGCATCTTGAAAAAAATTATTTGTAAATTTGAATATATTTCGGTTGATGTTTTGTTTATATTAGAGTTGTAAAAAAATATTGATGGCAGGACAACACTAATCAAATCTGTCCTTAATACGTTTCCTCTGTATTCCATGCAATCTTCCTTGCTCCCTTGTTCAGTTTTGAATGAGATTTAAGGAAATTGCAAAAAAATTCTCTGGAATGCAGTTGATAGATCACACTATGATCCTAGAATGGGAAGGAACAAGGTTACTGAACCAATCAATTTGGGGGGGGTTAGGGTTTAGGAACATGAAGATGTGGAACCTTACCTTTATGGCAAAGCTGGGGTGGCGTATCTTAAGGAAAGACAATAAACTTTGGGTTCAAATTGTAACGTCAAAATATTTAAGTAAATATTTGTCTTTTCAAAATTGCAATCCAAAGCAAGGGGATTCACCTCTTTGGAGGGATATTTTGAAAGAAAGAGACATTCTGAATAGAGGCCTGGTGCATAGGGTAGGAGATGGGGCTAGCATTTCTCTTTGGTTCCATATTTGGGTGGGGGATAAAGAATTGTACAAATGCAATACTAGCCTCATTCCTTCCTATATGGAGCATTGGAGAGTGCAAAAGATCATAAAAAATAGAGTGTGGGATGTAGAATGCTTGGCTGGTATCCTCCCTATGGACATCCTTAACCTAATCCAATCAATGCCTTTCTCTTCCTCGTGTAATGATCAACTTACTTGGGGGTTAAAGAATTCTGGAATTTTTGATATCAAAAGTGCATATAGAGTTGCTGCTCCACCTAAGTTTTATTTTGCATCTGTCCACATAACCATAACGGCACCCATTGACCTAGCGAAGCTAGTCACCCTTTAAGACCATAATGGCACCCTTTAGACCTAGCGAAGCTAGTCACCCCTGAGACCATAAAGGCACCCTCCGAGTTTAGCAAAGCTAATCCTACCTTACATCTATAGCAGTCCAAATCCTCGAGTCTAGCGAAGCTAGTCTCCCCTAAGTCCATAATGGCCCAAAACCTTTACATCTAGCGAAGCTAGTCCATCTTACAAAATCATCGAGTCTGGCGAAGTCGATAACCTTAAGTCTAGCGAAGCAAGCATTCCCTAAGTCCACATAGGCAATCCTATTGAGTCTAGTCTGCTTGCTCACCTGTAAGTTCAAAGTCTAGTCCAGTCCAGTCCAGTCCATATCTGCATATGCATATAGTTAGGCCCATTTGTGCATCATGGTCAAGCCCATACTAGTCCAAAAATCCATAACTATTTCTAATCCTCCATTTCAAATGCATTTCCCATTTCCATTTCCACTCTTCATTTCTCATCTCTCCTTTCCCATTTCTCCATCTCTCATTTCCATTTCTCATTTCGAAAATCATTTCCAAAATATTATAAGCAAGATCCACTCGATTCTGTTTATGACCGGTCGAAAGATTACAACTTAGGAACGCTTAAAGGAGGAACAAAAGCTAGCCTACTCTAAAGCTCATCAATCGCACTATCACCATCCCGACTTCATTTAGAGTCATGAAGATTACTATTGACCGCCTTCACAATAGAGGCGCGATCACTTCCATAGGGTCTACCGCCTTCACATTAGAGGCGCGATCACTTCCATAGGGTCTACTCCGAACCCTGCACCTAAACTAAAATTCAAAAGGTGCAACCTATATTTCTATTGCGAATTTCAACATAAAAATGAACATCTGACACCTAGTGTTGGATCCTACAAATGCGCTGGGAAACATGGTCGATGACAACAGACTTCTAATACTTGCTACAACGAGAATCAGCGTCACCAACAACCCCTTCTGCGCAGTGCATCAACAATTCAAGAGGCTTAGTCTTTTAAAACTGATTTCCTAGGATGAGTCAGAGAGTTCTTACCCTGAGCCATTTCGGTCCTTTCCCATCGAGTCTATGTCACTATAGGACTTCATCTATTATAGCATTTCCATTTTCATTTTATTTTTTCTTTTTATTTTCATTGGCCTTTCATTTTATTTATGCTTCTAACGATGAAACTTAAATCACCTAATGAACTTGACCAATAATAATAATAAAAAGAGATCTGAAATATAAAAAAATAATAAAGAAAAATGAAAAAAGGACATACTTAATTTGGATTAGGAGTTTATCCCCTCTTTCCTCCATCATCCATAAACCATCATCTCCATTAGTCAGATAACCTTTCAAGTCAATGTTCCACAAATATCCTGCAAGCCTTCCAATACTCTAAACCAAACTTGTGTGCAAGCCTTTCTACATAAAAAAGATCAAAGCCAGGCAAAAACAAAAAAAAAAGTGAAAAGATCCAAGTGCAAAAAAAAAATGAAAAAAAGCAAAAAAAAACGCACACAGGATAAAAAAAAAACTTCAAAGAGAGAAAAAGCCAAAAGCAAAGAAATAAAAGGTCAAGCTAGGGGGCTTGCACACAAGTTCTACGCCTCATTCAAATCCTTCAATCCATCAAAACCTTAGCCCATGTAATCCAAATCCATAACCCCTACCTTAGCCCATCAAGTTAAACCTTCATCAAGCTTCAAGCCTTAAACCTTTCAACCTTTCACCAACCCTAACTCCTTTTTCAAGGTATGTTGAAGTCCGCTAGGTTGAAAACCCGAAATGACGGCCTAGGAAAAAGTAAAAAAAAAAGAATAAAAAAAAAAGAAATCAAATCCAGAACTACGAATGGTCTGATTCCGCAAGGATACGTAGGAATTCTCATCTCGATGTCCGACCGCTAAAATAAAAATAAATTAGTCAAGGACTAATGATTTGATTTTCTAGAGTTCAGAAGCATGTTCTTTCTAGATCCCGACA
Source organism: Beta corolliflora (assembly GCA_947648045.1). Taxonomy (NCBI): domain Eukaryota; kingdom Viridiplantae; phylum Streptophyta; class Magnoliopsida; order Caryophyllales; family Amaranthaceae; genus Beta; species Beta corolliflora. The sequence continues at coordinate 902,506 of CANSZD010000763.1, read as the reverse complement.
TAGACTCGAGTATGAAATAGCTTCATTAAAGCCTTTTCCCACCTACATTTATATGAGTCAAAAATTTAAACCTTTTTATTTTTCAATCCAAAGCTCTCCTTGTCCTTGAAGGACTCTCCGACAATTCCATGGTCTCTGGCGACACTTGACTTTGCCTAAATTACTTCCCAAAGAAGAACCCCCAATGACAACTTTCAACGCTCAAGACAGATCAGCTACCTTTCAATCAAGGCTCAAGGTGCCTAATTCAAGGCAAGCTCACCCAAAGTAGGGGCAACCTATATGTGGTGGTGCCTCCAAATCAAGTCAAACTCCTGAAAAGTTGTAATCTGCGGACCTCGTTTACGGACCCCGATTATTTACTAAAAACGATTTTCGAAAATCATTCTATCCATTTATGATCATTCTATTTCTCTACATATCCAGATCTCCTAGCCTTGTAAAACCCTGACCTTGCATTGCATTACGTACATCTTAGTCTTGCATAACCCTGACCTTGCATGACGTGTCATCTTCCTTAGTTTTGCATAACCTTAATCCTTGCATAGCGTCTCATGCATCCTTAGAGAGTCTAAGCTTGCATTATTGCATCATCATGTGCTTTATATGAGTTGTTTCCACCTATCTGCTAACATCTTCTTCTACATATAATCAGATTGCTTGTAGTTATTGTCCTGTATACTAACTTTTTTTTTGCAGAGACCGGTGTATATAGATCAGTTCTACACTGCAGAGCGTTGAGAATCGTTCTCCATCACTAGTAGAATAATTGCTTATTGCTGCGGTGGTATTGCTGCGGTTTTACCCATACGCAGCAATATATCACGTAAAAAGAAAAGGTAAAGTATAAAATAAAGATATTGCTGCGGTTTCGGCCAAAAACCGCAGCAATATGGTTTCAACGGAAAATTTTTGAAAAAAAATTGACTTTTTGACCAGATATATTGCTGCGGTTTCTGGCAAGAACCGCAGCAATATATTAAAATAATATTAAAAAAATAATATTTTAATATATTGCTGCGGTTTTTGCTAGAAACCGCAGCAATATGTCTGGTTCATTTTTTAAATTAATTAATTATAGGAGGCACCCACCCAGCTAGGGTTTCCTTTTAAACCCATTCCGCCGTTTTTTTATTTCGGTCTCTCTCCTCACTCCTTCAACAGTTCAACTCCTCTTTCTCCTCTGTCCTACTCTTCATCATCTTCGTTCTTCACTCACAACACTCATCCTCTCACCCTCTATCAACTCTCTTCGCAACGAACGATAAGCATCTGGGTTCAAGCTTCGCGATGTCTCGGGCCGCGTTAGTTTTGTTGCGAGCAGTTGTTCGAGACCACGATAATCTCTTTGTTCTTCTGCTGAAGCCGTTCACGCCATTGGTATTGCTTGTTCTTATTTACAAACTTACTAAGGAGAAAACTTGCGTTGGTATTTTTCTCTCTGTTTTCGTCATTATATTCGAAAGTTTATTTTTTTTTGCACTACTATTTCATCAATTAAGATATCGGTTGTTATTGTTGTTCTTTGTAATTTATGAACTAGGGCTATGGTTTTTTGATTAATTGAAAAAGTTTATGGAATAATTGACTTTGTAGTAGTAAACGAGTTTTTTTTTTGCTGTAAAATATAAAATTGTGTGTGTGTTGCTTCATATGGTGGTTAATTTTTCTTTATTTTTTGATTTATAAAAAGAAAAAAGAAATTATCTTTTTTTAGTATTGATTTGATAGAAGTGTTATTTTATGATTTTATCTGTAGTTCTTTTGTTTTTTTGGGGGGGGGTGTTGCTTTCGAGAGGATGTGAAAGTTTTTGATGATTTTTTTGGTCGTTTACATGTTGTTTATGCTTGTGAGTTGTGATGGTACATGAAAAATGGGAAAGGAGAAAATTCAAGTTTTTCCACATTTAAGTTGTTGGCCTTTGATGATGTCGGAGTACATATTGAAAAGAGAATGTGAACAATTTCTTGTGGAGTAGATTATGTTGCACTTAGGTTAGTTGAATGTGTGTGTAGATTGGCTTCAGATCTCGCCGTTCTTCATTCCGTCGTTCGTCGTTTGTTAGTTTCCAAATCTCGCCGGTCTTCATTCTTTCCCTCTCATTTCAGATCTGCGATTTTCAGATGGTTGTGCGATTTTCATTTTTCTCGGTCGCTCGTTGTAAGTCTTCCTCTTCGTTCATTTTTTTTAATCTAATTTTTTGTTAATTTTGTAGATCTAATTTTCGTTCTCTTTTTTTTTTCGAGGATTTCCCGATGTAGGAGTAGATTCAAGTAGAGTGAAAGGAGACCATGAGCTAGCAACTTAAACTACGATGGGATCTATACGTAAACTTAATTTCTTGCCGTTGCCGAAAGAAAATTATTCAGCCCTAATTCCAAACTTACGGTATTATCTAGCGAAGCTATTTAAGATATGATAGGATGTGTTATAGGTCCATTGAACATTTATCAATATTCAATAGAATGATTAGTTTCATTTTTGTTTTTTTGTTCAGTTTTCTTATTGTTGTTTTTTACTTTGTTCAGTTTTCTTATTGTTATTTTTTTCTTTGTTAGTTTCATTTCATTTTATGGTGGAAGTTTCTGATTTTTTACTATTTTTCTGAATTTTTTTTATCTTTCCAATTTAATGGCAAAATGCAAAAATTTTTTTTTTTTCTTACACCTGTACCTATTGCTGCGGTTTTTCCAAGAAACTGCAGCAATATGCCTATTTTTTATTATTAAATTCGGCATATTCTGCGGTTTTCCCTAGAAACCGCAGCAATATACCTTTTGAATCGATATAAAATATATATATTGCTCGCGGTTTTACCCGAAACCGCGAAGAATATGTTCAAATATTCTTTGCGGTTTAAAACCGCAGCAATATATTTATTACCTATTGCTGCCCCTCTTTATTCTTTGCGCGGCCAAAACCGCCGCAATAGGCTACTTAATGACCGCAGCAATAAGCATTTATTCTACTAGTGCATCCCGACACCGTATACTTTGACTATCGGTTTCCTAAACCTCAGTCAAAGTGGGGGATTCTGTAGACACATAATCGTGTCTCCCCGTTAAGGATCCAACGATGAAACATACCGCTGTCTTAATTGGTCCGACCCAAGGGGAGAGCAGCCCGAAGAGCCATCCCAAAACTATTTCGAAAAAGTGTTGAAGTCCTATTTTAAAGCCCAATTAATTATTCATGATAATTAATTGTATTTTGAGCCTAATCCTTTGAAGAGCCCAATTAATTGTTTAATAATAATTAATTATTTTATTTAAATAAAAAATTATTTTCAAAGATATTTTCATAATCGGATTTTATCCCGTAAAATAATATTTCCGTAGTTAAAAGATAAAAGAAAATCGTCAAAACACGTTTTTATTAAAAAAGTAATCAAAACGTGTCAAAAGCAAGCGCACAAGACTACCACATAGACTTATGTGTCATATAGAGTCCTGCGCCTAGCGCACTTCTCTGTGCGAGACTCATCTTTTTCTTTCTTATCTTTTTCAAAGCGCATACCACGTGTACGGTTTCTACTGGGCATGCCACGTCAGGCGTGCCAATCTGCGCCTAACACGTGGATTTGCACGTAACACGTCAACCTGCGCCTGGCGCGTAAAGCGCATATTCGTTTTCCTTATAAATAGGCTTCGATTTTTCGAATCAAAAGGAACGGATTTTCACACAACAACTCGACTTTTATATTACGAATACCTTACGAACCTCTCTACGAAATACATATTCTCTCTACAAAACACATACACATACACATACATTCAAATCTTTCAGACATTCATACTTTCAGGCTTCACGATTGCTCGTCCCGAAGGTTGTTAATCTCGCAGACCCAAGCCAAGGTATAATCCTAAGGGTCCTTGAATAAATTCCTATTTTTTTATTGATGTTACTAACCATTTATTTCATAATGTAGATCTTTGGTATAAAATCGTTCTACTGTATATTCTAATCCTTCTTTCTTTTTTATTTATTTATTTTCATACATTATTATATGTTTGCCTGATTGTTCTAGTAGGCGTGTTTTTATTTCGCCTAAGCGGTGTGAGCGCGTATTAGATTTGACTACCCCACTGTAAAGGTTTAATTGAAAATTGTTTTTAATTGAAAGAAGTCGCCAACATTTCTTTTTTGGAAGAATCATAAACCTAATTGGACATGGGAAAACCGTAGGGACAAATTATCCAATGTAGATTTCCCCGTCCTGACTCCATAGATGGTCAAAATGAACCAAAGATTGAGTTCGGGGGTGAGGGTACGGATATAGTCATAATTAACCACATTCGCCCAAAGTTGGCCTCTACTAAATATCGATTCATTGCAGAATTTATGCTAAAGAATAATCATATAACGTTTTAAACACCCTAAAAATATTTAGTCTAAATTGGTTCAGGAAACACATATAAAGACTATTTTTTAGTGACATGTTATTTAGGCAAGCGTTTTACAAGGTTCCTAACAGGTTGTCCAAATTAATCTGATTAATATTAAAACATTTATTTAGGTCTTGTTTAACAATAATAACATGTGGGTAATAAAAGCAATAAAGCAGGACAATCATATAATAGGCGTAGAATGATCAGGCAGACATGATAATATATGAAAAATAAATAAAAAGAAAAAGAAAAGAGGTTAGAATATACAGTAGAACGATTTTATACCAAAGATCTACATCATGAAACAAACGATTAGTAACTTCAATATAAAAATAATTGATTCAAGATCCCTCAGGATTATACCTATGCGGCTTAGATTGAGGAGCGCAACGATCTTTAGGCGGAGCAATCGTGAAACCAAGAACGCAGTGATGAAGAATTGATTGAAAGTATTGAAAGTATTTGATTGATTGAGTGTTGGAGTATTCGAAGTGTTTTGTAGAGGTATTCGTAAGTATATTTGTGTTCGTAAATAATAATTGAAAAGCCGTCCGTAATTCATGAAATCACGGGATATTTATAGAGAAAAGAAACCTTGCGCCTCACGCAAGCCCCGCGCCAGGCGCAGGCCTAGGTGGCAAGCGCAATGCCACGCGTCAGGCGCACATTAGTGTGCCTGACGCAGCCAGCCCAATCAGAGATAGGCACGTGTAAACACGTTTTCAAAAGATAGAAAAGTATGTTGCGTCTCACACAAGACTTGCGTCTGACGCAGGACTCTGTGTGAGTCACAAAATCTACGTGTCAGGCGCTCATTGGCTCGCCTGACGTGATATGGCTAATGTGCTGGACGCACGTGGCGCGCTGAGCGCAGCCCCCGCGTCCGGCGCATATTCTGGAATATTCGAGCATATTCCATTGCGCGTCTTTCGAAGATACTTTTTTTATCCCTAAAATTCCGGAGATGGAATTTAACGGATTAAAAATCTGATTTATTTATCAAATATAATAAAATATTTATGAAAAATATCCATTAAAATAATAAATATTTGATTGGGCTTTTTAAAATGGATTTAAAATATTTTATGGGCTTGAAATACAATTAATCATCATGAACAATTAATTGGGCTTTAGAATATCATTTCGAAACACATTTCAGAATGGTTCTTTAGATTGGTCCTCCGTTGGGTCGCGCCAACTAATGCCGTGGTATGTTTCATCATTGGATCCTTAAATGGGGAGACACGATTATGTGTCTCTGAAGCCCCCGCTTTGGCGAGGTTCAGGAAACCGATAGTCAAAGTACACGGTGTCGGGACGGAGAACGATTCTAAACGCTCTGCAGTTTAGAACTGATCTATAACCTCCAGTCTCTGCAAAACAAAGTTAGTATGCAGGACAATAACTACAAGCAATCTAATTACCTGCAGGGAAAGATGTTAGCAGATAGGTGCAAACAACTCACATAAGCACATAGTGATGCAATGATGCAAACTTAGACTCTCTAAGGATGCATGAGACGAATGCAAGGATTAAGGTTATGCAAAGCTAAAGGGTGACATGTCATGCAAGGTCAGGGTTATGCAAGACTAAAATGTATGAAATGCAATGCAAGGTCAGGGTTTTACAAAGCTAGAAGATGGATAGCATGATAGAATGATAGATGGGAAATTCTCAGTGGTAGGCTTCAAATTTGGCTTTTTTATCATTGGTAGCCAAAAAAAGTTTGATTATCGAAATAGCCTTGAGGTTTTGGCTATACTTGAAAATGTTGCATTAACAACGTTTTTTCGTTAAAAACAATTGTTGAAAGGGTTGGTTTTGAACTAATTATAGTTCCATAAGCTAGAATGATATGAGTTTCCTTTATAAAATCTATTTTTCCTTCGTGTCTTATTAAAAACTTATTTCACTCGATTTTACAAAAGATATGAACAAAGAAAGTTTGTCAAGGACAATTTATGTTATTTTAGACACTAGAGACCTTAATTTCGATGAAAACAATCTTATTAACAATTGTTTATGGCATAAAATGGTTGTTAATACCACATTTTTAAGTATAGCCAAAACCTCAAGGCTATTTCTGATAATCAAACTTTTTTTTGGCTACCAATGATAAAAAGCCAAAGTTGAAGGCTACCACTGAGAATTTCCCATGATAGATTGATTAGAAATGCATAGAATGATTTTCGAAAATCATTTTTAGTAAATGATCCGGGTTCGAGGTCTGCGGATTACAACTTTTCAGGTGCAGGGTCTGGAGTGGGACCGATAGGCTGTATTGCTCCTCTTGCATGAAGCGTAGTGAAGGCTTCTTCCAGAGTCATGCCCAATGGAGTGAATGTTCGTTGAGGCTTTTGATAACCTCCCTTTTCAGTAGTTAGGGCATTGACATTAGAGCTAGAAGGGTTGTTACTACTCTTCTTGAAAGAGTTGTTGTTGTTGGAACCCTTGTTCTTGTTGGCCTGTACCTCTTCTTCAATCAGCAGGCCTACCTTATAGAGCTTCGTGAAAGACTATATAGGTTGGAACTTGATATGATCCCCATACTTGGGCTGTAGGTTACGGATTACCAATCGGACTTGATCCTCTTGGGATGGCCTGTTAGTCATTTGCGCAACTTTTTTCCTCCATATGTTAAGGAAGGTGAAAAAGTCTTCGTTGGAATTCTGCTTAGTTAATTCCAACTCACGATGGCCAATGGGAAGCTGAGTATTGTAGATGTATTGTTTATGGAACTCTTCTCTGATGTAGTCCCAGTCATTCAACTTGGCCTTATTTAGTGATCTGAACCACTTAGATGGATGTGCATCCAAGGTTAAAGGAAAGACATAAGCAAACAGGTCCTTGCTCATGCCCTTGAGAGCCATAAAGATGGAGAAAGCTCTCAAGTGGTCATCTGGGTCTTCGACCCCCTTGAATTTTGGGAGGTCACCCAATGTTACCTTTTTAGGGAGTTTGTCCCTCAGTTCAGGATCAATTATGTCATGGCCATGAGCCTGACCCTCAAGCACAGGAATTGACTGGATCAATTGCTCGAGTTTTTCAAACCTTAAATCTGTGTTGGTTTTGAATGGTGGTGGAGTGTCGCCTTGCTCGTCTTCTTCAGTGAGCTTCTCTCTTAGTACCTTAATCTCTTTGTCTTGTTCCTCAAGACGAGAGTTCATCAGTGTGAGTTGAGCCATAATGGCACTAAGCTGTTCATTAGTGTCTCCCATTTCGGATGATGATTCAGAAGAGTAGGAGGATTCGTCTGAAAAAGTTAGGATGCGCTTGACAAGCCTGGGAGTAGGTCGACCTTGTTGCCTCTCTGTTGGACGTTCCCAAGTTATAATCTCACGACCTGTCCTGAACAGAAATCGGATGGACCTCGTAAATTTTAAGAAATAATGTTTTTGAACTGCGAAATGGAGAGGAGAAATGGAAACGGGAAATTGGAGGATGGAAATGGAAAAGAGGATGGGAAATGATTAGATATGGTTATGATGGCGACATGAGCCTAGCTATATGCAAATGCAGACATGGACTGGACTAGACTATTGAATGATTAGACTTAGGGGATGACTTTTATAGTCCGTAGACTGACTAAGGTTTACGTATGATGCAAACTAGACTTTGGGAAACTTTATAGTCCTAAGACTGAACTTATATAATGTAGACTAGATGCAGGGAAATTTTATAGTCCTAAGACTGAACTTATATAATGTAGACTAGATGTAGGGAAATTTTATAGTCCTAAGACTGGCCTTTTATAGTCCGTAGACTGACTTCATAGTCCTAAGACTGAGCTTTTATAGTCCGTAGACTGACTTTATAGTCCTAAGACTGAGCTTTTATAGTCCGTAGACTGAGTTTATAGTCCTAAGACTGGGCTTTTATAGTCCATAGACTGACTTTATAGTCCTAAGACTGGGCTTTTATAGTCCATAGACTGACTTTATAGTCCGAAGACTGACTAGGGTTTGCATATAATACAAAGTAGACCTAGGGAATGAATTGGGCCTAAATGGACCTAAGATTTGGATTGGACTAGACTTAGACTTAGACTGGAATGGATTAAGAATGGAGGACTAGACTTCACATAAAGATGCAGATGGGCCTAGATTATGAAATGAACTAGACTTATATGGTCCTAAGATCGACTCAGTGCTAGTGAATGTATGGACTGAAATGCACATGGGCCTAAACGAATGCAAAGTGGACTCTAATGCATATGGGCCTCGATTGAATGCAAGTGAATTGGATTAATTGGATTTGATTGGATTGAATTAAAGGTGTTTGGACTGGGATTATAATTTTTTGAAATTCGTTTTTTGAAAGGAACCCCTTATTTTTATCTTTTATTAGGAAAAGATGATGGATTAACTTTGAAAGTAATTTTTTTTTTAAAATGTCGTGATATGATGGTGATTAGTAAATGCTTTTTGAAAAAAGGTATAATAGACGTGGGTGTAGGATTGATTTTAAAAAAATGTAAGATTTTGAAATTTGATTGAATATGGTAAGGTAGGATTGACAGGGAAGATTTGTTGAACATCAGGGAGAAAATGGGAAGAGGTTGACATGCATGACAACTCTAACTCTACAATGACCCTTTTAGGTATACTTTTTTTTTAGATGAACTTGACCTTGCATGAAAATACTGATTTTTTTTTTTTGAATATGATACGATGCAAACTTGTTATCTTAGACTCGAACAAAGGTCCAAAGACCAATAAGCATGGGACGAATAGGCTGCGTGCCACGCAACTGGTGCGCGCGGTGCACAGCCTATGCGTCTGGCGCAATGCTCTGCGGCACGCTTATTGATAAATTGACGAAGGTTCGGGCGAAAATGACGATTTGTTTTAGACGCGATTTGCAATAATTTTAGGCGTAAAGCATATTAGCAGGCAAAAATTGCAATCACACATAAATGTCAGGTAACATGGATGCAAAAGTTCTCAACCTAAAGTCGAGTTCTACATTCAACTATTGGTCAGGTTTAGGTTAAGGCTGAAAAGGGTCTATGACTAAGAGATTGATCCCACGCTTCGTACCCCTGCTTAAAGAGGTGGCCACGTGTAAGACGCACTCCAGTCTCAAGTCAGGAATAAGAGAACAATGCCATAGTTGGGTAGGTTTGCTTATGACTAAGATCCAACACTATCGCTCAGGAAGCTTTTTGGAAGGACAAAGCGCAAACCCCCCGGGGGTGACCTCACACATAGAACATGTGCTAATGAGGCAAGGTAGATTGTCCTTATGGTGGCTGAACAGAGCCATGCATATGCAAAACAAGATATTATTCAAAGGCATAAAAATAAGAATGAATCGTATTTTTCAAGTTTCACCCACTCATTTAAAAAAAAAATTAATTTTTTAAAATCCTCCCTAGTGGAGTCGCCAAATTGTAGGCGTGTTTTTATTTCGCCTACGCGGTGTGAGCGCGTATTAGATTTGACTACCCCACTGTAAAGGTTTTATTGAAAATTGTTTTGAATTGAAAGAAGTCGCCAACGATTCTTTTTAGGAAGAATCATAAACCTAATTGGATATGGGAAAACCGTAGGGACAAATTATCCAATGTAGATTTCCCCGTCCTGACTCCATAGATGGTCAAAATGAACCAAAGATTGAGTTCGGGAGTGAGGGTACGGATATAGTCATAATGAACCACATTCGCCCAAAGGTGGCCTCTACTAAATATCGATTCATTGCAGAATTTATGCCAAAGAATAATCATATAACGTTTTAAACGCCCTAAAAATATTTAGTCTTAATTGGTTCAGGAAACACATAAAAAGACTATTTTTTAGTGACATGTTAGTAAGGCAATCGTTTTACAAGGTTCCTAACAGGTTGTCCAAATTAATCTGATTAATATTAGAACATTTATTTAGGTCTTATTTAACAATAATAACATGTGGGTGATAAAAGCAATAAAGCAGGACAATCATATAATAGGCGTAGAATGATCAGGTAGACATGATAATATATGAAAAATAAATAAAAAGAAAAAGAAAAGAGGTTAGAATATACAGTAGAACGATTTTATACCAACGATCTACATCATGAAACAAACGATTAGTAAGTTCAATATAAAAATAATTTATTCAAGGACCCTCAGGATTATACCTATGCGGCTTAGATTGAGGATCGCAACGATCTTTAGGCGGAGCAATCGTGAAACCAAGAACGCAGTGATGAAGAATTGATTGAAAGTATTTGATTGATTGAGTGTTTGAGTATTCGAAGTGTTTTGTAGAGGTATTCATAAGTATATTTGTGTTCGTAAATAATAATTGAAAAGCCGTCCGTAATTCATGAAATCACGGGATATTTATAGAGAAAAGAAACATTGCGCCTCACGCAAGCCTTGCGCCAGGCGCAGGCCTACGTGGCAAGCGCAATGTCACGCGTCAGGCGCACATTGGTGTGCCTGACGCAGCCAGTCCAATCAGAGATAGGCACGTGTAAACGTGCTTTGAAAAGTTAGAAAAGTATGTTGCGTCTCACACAAGACTTGCGTCTGACGCAGGTTTCTGTGTGAGTCACAAAATCTACGTGTCAGGCGCTCATTGGCTCGCCTGACGCGATATGGTCAATGTGCTGGACGCACGTGGCGCATTGAGCGCAACCACCGCGTCCGGCGCATATTCTGGAATATTCGAGCATATTCCATTGCGCGTCTTTCGAATATACTTTTTTTATCCCTAAGATTCCAAAGATGGAATTTTACGGATTAAAAATCTGATTTATTTATCAAAGATAATAAAATATTTATGAAAAATATCCATTAAAATAATAAATATTTGATTGGGCTTTTTAAAATGGATTAAAAATATTTTATGGGCTTGAAATACAATTAATCATCATGAACAATTAATTGGGCTTTAGAATATCATTTCGAAACACATTTTAGAATGGTTCTTTAGATTGCTCATCCGTTGGGTCGCGACAACTAATGCCGCGGTATGTTTCATCATTGGATCCTTAAATGGGGAGACACGATTATGTGTCTACAGTTCTATACATATTATATGATTGTTTTATGCATGATTAAATATTTTTATCACCCACATGTTATTTTTGTTAATCAAAGACCTTAAGAACTGTTCTAATATTAATAAGATATTTTGAACAACCTTCTAGGTTCCCTGTAATTTGATTGCCTAATAACTTGTCACTAAAAAATAGTCTTTTATGTATTTCCTGAACCAACCTAGACTAAATATTTTTAGGGTGTATAAAATATTATATGGTAATTTTATTGCATAAAAATTGACATGAATCGATATTTAATAGGGCCAGCAATGGGCAACATGATTCCTGACTATGTTGTACCCTCACCCCCGAACTCAATCTTTGGTTCATTTTGACCATCTATGGAGTCAGGACGGGGAAATCTACATTGGATGAGTCCCCAAGATGTCCCTACAGTTTTCAATATCCAATTAGGTTTATGATTCTTCCTTTAAAGAATTGTTGGCGACTTCAAAACAATTTTCAATAAAACATTTACAATTGGGTAGTCAAATCAAATATGCGTTCATCCCGCGTAGGCGAAATAAAAACACGCCTACAATTGTAAGTATCACAGGGGAAATGGTCACAAAACCAAGGACTATTACAAGTTGAGAAATGCCATCCAAGATATGGTTGATGAAGGTAGACTTCCCATTCCTCCTGCAGGGAAGAAACCTAATAATCAATCAAAGTGGGCCATAAGATAATATTTTAGCAATTTCACAGGATCAATATTGTTATGATTCATCTCTATTGATTGCGCCCATAAGGGATCATGTCCCTACTCTCATTCTTACTGAAATACCATGTGACATCAATGGCATATGGGGCAGTTATGATGAAGACGAATATGTCACTGAGGGAAGTGACTATGAAAAAGGGGCATGCATTCCTCCTCCTCCAAGGCTATATGATGACAATGAGATCATCGATATCTATGATGATCCTGTTGTTGTGGGAGAAGAATGGTACCAATCCGACACTGAAAAGGAAGAGGTACAAGTGCTCACATGAACTGGAAGACTAAACCAACCAGTTCAGAACAATACTCCACAATTGCCTGTGCCTCCTGAAGAGCTTTTTCATAAAGAGAATGTTGTCATTCAGCAGCTCATGAAAATCAAAAGCCGAAATCAATGTTTGGCAATTAATAGCATCTTCTCATGAGCATCACATGACAATACTGAACGCCCTTACAAAAACGAACGTGTCACCTGACACATCCCCTGAAGGATTGGTTAACTTTCTTACTGCTGACAAACCAATCCAAGGAAAAATAATTTCCTTTACTGATAGTGACCTGCCATTCGAGGGTAATAAGCACAACAAGGCTCTGCATCTTACTGTAGCATGCATGGGCATGAATGTCCCAATGACTTTAGTAGATAATGTATCTGCAATCAACGTATATCCACTACGAACTACGCGCCGTTTAGGTTTCAAAGATGTAGACTTTAGTCCCTCACACCAAGGCATTCGAGCATGTCATAACTCCCGTCGCCAATCCTTGGGTACTATAGCCCTAAACATCTCTGCGCAGGGTTATAGAAAAGCGCACCATATTCCGGGTCATTGACATCAAGGCCTCATTCAACCTACTACTAAGACGACCATGGCTTCATGAGCTTGGTGCAGTCCCATCTTTGTTGCATAAAAAGGTAAAGATAATTGTAGATGGCATTCCCACAACACTAGATGCCTCTACAATGAAAGTACAAGTAGTAGACAAGCCTCTCATTCACATAGATCATGATGAAGAGGATGAAGATCTTTGAGGATTCGTTCCCGAAGAATTAGCCCTCATAGAAGAGGACCTAGCGCCATTTGATTTTGATTACTTATCTAACTTAGTGGTCAACTATATCATGCGCAAAAGAGGACATTTCCTACGCATGACATTGGGAAATAACAAATCAAGAGCACCTCCTGTCACTAATTCTAAAGTAGTGGAAAACTTATTTGGCTTAGGGTACAAGACAACAAGGAAGGAGCTAAGAGAACGCATTGCACAGAGAATAGCCTACCGCTGCACCAAAAATAAAGATAGTATCCCTTTTTCTCCCTATCAATGGGCAAATTCTAAGGGAAGGAGAAGATTATATGTGCTATGAATTCCCTGAACCTTTTTACAGTGCTCAGGATAGAGTGATTACCTAGGATTTGAGATATTCCTAAATTGTGACTTTCTGGAAGAAGGGATTCCTGATCCCACAATTAAACAGTTCACTGAAGACTGTTTAGATTACAAGGCATTAGGACTTCTATTCGGTCAAGAAAGAGTCGAATGCCCAAATGACACTGCTCACATTCAGGCTGTATTGCAACATGAAGCTTTCGACCCTGCCATGCTAATTACTCCTGCGAGTGGCACCATGCAAGGATGGAGGAATACTATCAAGCTGACTACACCAAATGGCAAACAGATGACCTTCACAACGGGGAAAGGGCCGATGTTCAAAGAGTCCGAGTCTTCCGAGTCTGAGTCTGAGTCCGAGTCTTCTGAGTCTAGCCTCCCAATTGGGATTTTATCTGAGTCTGTTAATCCTAGTGTCCAAGTATAGTCTTTATCTTCTGTCGAGTCCTTGTTTGATGTTATGATTTCGGATTTCAATAAGATGAACTCATTTGCTTGTGCACTATCTCTACTTCTTATTCTCCTTCCCCTTCTGATTGCAACAATGAATCTGAAAAGGAAATAATTAAAGCAGTGGAAGAACATGAAAATAAGACACCAATCATCGAAGAAACTGAAAAAATTAATCTTTCAGATGATAGTGAACCAAAGGAGGTAAGAATTGGATTAACTCTAAATGACGATGAACACGCCAAACTAATCAAAACACTAATCGAATATATCGACGTATTCGCATGGTCCTACATAGACATGCCAGTCATTGATCGTGACATCGCTCAGCATACTATACCTCTAATCGAAGGCATGAAACATGTCAAGCAAAAATTGCGCAGAATGAAACCTGATGTAGCCTTGAAAATCAAGGAAGAAGTTACCAAACAACTCAATGCAGGTTTTATAAAAGTAGCTAACTATCCAGACTGGGTAGTTAACGTTCATGTGCCTAAAAAAGATGGGAGGGTTAGGATGTGTGCAGAATATAGAGACCTCAACAAAGCAAGTCCTAAAGATGTCTTCCCTTTACCTCACATATATGTCCTAGTAGACAATATTGCTAATCATGCCCTTCGTTCCTTCATGGATGGGTACGCGGGATATAATCAATTTAAAATGGCTGAGGAAGACATGGAAAAGACTACTCTCACCACCCCGTGGGAACCTTTTGTTACACTGTTATACTTTTTGGACTTAAAAACGCAGGGGCAACCTATCAAAGAACTGCGACCACCCTTCTCCATGATATGATACATAAAGAAGTAGAAGTATATGTAGATGACATGATAGTTAAGTCCAAGGATAGAGAGGGCCACCACAATCCCTTGAGAAGTTCTTCATGAGACTTCAAAATATAATATGAGACTTAACCCACAAAAATGCGCCTTTGGGGTAACTTTGGGAAAGCTCCTAGGTTATGTCATCAGTTCTAGAGGGATTGAGATCGACCCTACTAAAATAAAATCTATCATGATCGTGCCTCCACCTAAGAATGAAAAACAAATAAGGGGATTCTTGGGAAAAATACAATAAATCAGTAGGTTCATTTCTAAACTAACCATGGTATGTGAACCCATCTTTCGAAAGCTTAAAAAGAGTGTCGGCACTGAATGAGATGAGGATTGCCAAAAAGCCTTTGACAAAATCAAAGAATACCTGTCCAACCCCCCTGTCTTAGCACCTGCTTTGCCTGACCTACCTTTAAGGCTTTATTTGACTATGACTAAGACTACGTACTGGGGCCATGTTAGCACAAGAAGTTAATGGGAAAGAATGTGCCATTTACTACCTTAGTAAAAAAACTCTTGGACTATGAATCACGGTACACTCCCTTAGAAAAGCTTTGCCTCGCACTAGTATGGGCCACTAAGAAGCTTAGACATTATACGCTTACTCATACCATCCACATAGTGTCCCGATTGGACCCTCTCAAATTCTTATTTGAAAAGCCATCACTTAATGGTAGACTCTCTCGTTGGGTAGTAATGCTTCTGAATTTGACTTAAAATTTATCCCTCATAAATTCATCAAAGGCAACGTTGTTTCAGACTTCCTATCACATTTCCCTGTTGACGAATCTTACGAGGAATATGAATTTCCTGATGAAGACCTTCTCATGACGGAAGATGATAGTTGGGCACTATACTTCGATGGTGCTTCAAAACAAAAAGGATGTGACGTTGGAGTACTTCTGGTATCTCCTGATGGCAAGCACACTCATCTATCTGTTAAACTCGATTTCGATGTTACTAATAACGCAGCTAAATACGAAGCGTGCATTATAGGGCTCCAGTCAAAAGATCCCTCGACATTAAAAAACTCGTAGTCCATGGTGATTCATCCTTAATCATCAACCAAATCTCCAAAAGATGGAAAGTCATAAATGAAAGCCTTTTACAATATCAAGCTCACCTAGAAGCCATTGCCGAAAAAATACCTGAAATACAATACACATACCATCCTCGAGAAGAAAACCAATTCACGGATGCCTTAGCCCGTTTGGCTTCCGTGGTTAGGATTCCTCACACAATGCCCGAAATGCCCCTCATCATTGAGAGATAGCAAGAGCCTGCTTATATTCATACCTTATACACAAAACCAGATCAAACTTCCTCTAAACCATGGTTCACTGACATCCTAAATTACCTAATGAAAAAAGAGTACCCACCTGGCGCTTCCACAAGAGCCCAACATGCCTTAAGGCTCCTGGCCTCCCAATATGTCGAATATAACAGGATATTGTACAAAAGAACACCACAAGGCGTGCACCTTCTCTAAGTCAGACACCATGAAGGTTATGGATCAAGTTCATAACGGGATTAGTGGTACGCACATGAACGTACGCATATTTAGCCCAAAAGATCATTCGCTTAGGCTACTACCGGACCACAATGGAGAAAGATTGTTATCTCTATGCCAAAACTCCGTCCAAAATGTCAACGTGTGCAAACCACGCAACATATCGCACCTTCGTTACTATATACCTTTACCTCACCTTGGTCATTCTCAACTTGGGGAATTGATATTATCAAAGAAAATAACACCACCTGGTACTGGGGAGCATGAATTTATCCTTGTAGCCATTGATTACTTTACCAAATGGGTAGAGGACGTATCCTATGCTAAATTGACAGCCAAACATGTAGCCACATTCTTAGAAAAGACCATCATTTGCCGTTATGGAGTGCCTCATGAACTTATGAGTGACCAAGGTACCCATTTCCAAGCTGAATGTGAACAAGTCCTCGAAAAATACGGTATTAAACACCATAGGTCCTCCCCATATAGACCCCAAGCTAATGGTGACGTAGAAGCTGCTAATAAAAATATCAAAGCCATCATCCAAAAAATGACCGAAAATTATAAGTATTGGCCATATAAATTACACTTTGCCTTATAGGGATATCGTACTTTAGTTCGAACCTCTACTGGCGCAACACCTTATTCTAGGAGTAGAAGCTGTACAACCTATTGAGCTAGAAATGCCATCCCTGCACGTTGTCTTAGAAAGTCAAAACCCCGAAGCCGATTGGGTAAAAGCACTATTCGAAGAGCTCATACTGCTAGATGAACGAAGATTAGCAGCTTTGCATCATATGCAAATATATCAAAAGCGTATCGCACGATCTTTCAATAAGAAGGTCAAACCCTGAAACATTAAAGAGGGTGACTTAGTGCTCAAGGCATTAAGGAAAAATATGGTAGATCCTCGAGGTAAATTCAGACCAACCTTGGTCGGCCCATATATTGTCAAAACAATCCTCTCTGGAGGAGCAGCTCAACTTATTGACATGGATGGCACTGAATTTTACAATCTAACCAATCTTGATCAACTCAAGAAATTATATGTGTAAAACACAACCAATTCACTGAGTGGTCAAATTAATCTAATTCTTTACCATGAACTACGTGGGGCATGACTCCTGTTTGGATACGTAGGCAATCTTGTACAAGGTTCGACCCGCTAAAAAAATAAACCCTCCTTTAATTTGGTCCTTACGAATAACACAAAAAAAGCATAATAAAAAAAAAGTTGACGAACTACGGCTAGCACACAAGCGCGCGCCAGACGCATATCACCCACGCCGAGCGCACGGCTCCGCGTCAGATGCAATCATCTGCGTCTAGCGCAATTTCTGCACAATGCTGGCAGTAATTCGACTCGTTCTTCCGGCATTCACTACGATGCTATTAAATTACGACAACATATTTTACGACATATTTAGGCTCACTTCGGTCTAAATAAAAATAAAACTTGTTTTTATTAAAATTGCTGAATTAAAAAACAACATAAGTTATAACTACATTATAAAATAACTATGTGGCATGCAAGCCTTATTGCAAGCAATAAATAAAAATAAAAACTATAAAACAAAAATAAAGAGGCATTGTTGCAATCAATCCTCCTTTTCCTTCCTAGCCGTTTCTGCTTCCTTGCCTTTAGTTGAAGTCTCTCCATTTTCCATCTGTCTTTGTGGTTTAGGATGTTTTCTTTTCTCCCAATAAACCATCTTCCCCTTCCCTTTGCATGTAGGAGCGTCCTTCTGATGAGTCGTACTTCCCGCGTCGGTCCTTTCCCCTAATGACTAAACCCCCTAAGCGTAGTCTTCTTTTGTGTGATGCCACCCGTGGTCTATGTCTTTCCCGCACTGTTGCTACCCTTGGCCTTAAGTGATCCTTCATAGAGGAAGTCTTTAGATATTTCAGAGGATTCCTTTTCTCTCATCTCCTTCCTCATAGCAACATCCTTAATAAGCATCCATACCATATAGCTTTTGGATATCTTCTCAGATTCTAACCTTTCCTGGGTATACCAAATCGAGCGCTTTCCCCAATATCTCTCCCACTTCCTAATTCCACTCCGGGTTAGGCCATGTATTTTAGGAGCAAGAGTGTCATCTACGGGAATTAATTGTCGATACCCATATTATCCCATTGCCCTCGACGAAAAATAATAAGTCATGGTATACAGGCTGCACAACCTAACATAAGGGGAATCGTCACAAATACCTACCATCGAGCCAATTTTCCACCATGGCACTACCCACCTCATACTCAACACTCATCCCCGAAAAATGAGGTTTAGTCCTCAAAAGATTTTTTAGTAAAGGTTTTATTCCTTCCAATGAAACCTTTCTTATTATACCTTTCCATGTTCTATGGAGGATCAATAAGCCTCAAGTGCTCCATCGCCTAGATCCGCACCAACAAAAAAAAAAAAATTTATTATTGCTTCACATAGAGTAATAATAAAAATAAAAAAATAAATATATTATTATTGCTTTCCATAGAGTAATAATAAAATATAAAAAAATAAATATATTATTATTGCTTTCCATAGAGTAATAATAAAACATAAAAAAATAAATATATTATTATTGCTTTCCATAGAGTAATAATAAAACATAAAAAATAAATATATTATTATTGCTTCACATAGAGTAATCAAAATATATACTATATCAAAATACACACGAAAAATAAATTATTTGGTTCATGACTAAAGAATTTTTTTATACCTACAATAGTAGCGAACTTCCTGAAAATTACCCTTTTGGGTCCTTCTTCACAACATCCAAACTAGTGATCATCTTCCATACACATAGTGGCATCGGCGTTCGTCCTACATCCAAGCTTACTCGCCACGTGTTCGGGGACGAAAATCCAAAGACCGTTGTCCCCATTCACAAATAAAAATCGACTAAGCGCACAAAATACTAACGCCCGCATACGATATGTCCGCCTAGACATCTCAAGAGGGAGGACTATATATTGCAGCTAATCTAGTCAAATTCACCCTCCTCCCATAAACAATCTCGTATAAATTTTCATCCCTCGCATCCATAAACCTTTCAAAACCCTTGAAACAATAATCCTCTAGACAAGGGACACAAGGTAATTGAGTACGAGGCTAGTCAATAATAGCACCAAATCCTTGAGGCAATAATGTTAACTCATGATTCCCAAAGCAAAAACAAGTGATTGGTAACATCCCAAAAATTCACAAAGCATACGAGAAATTATAGTCAAGTTGCACAAACCTTAGGGATGCCAACACATGCAGATGTCGTTGTTCCAGTTTTTTTTCTCAGCATTGGTCAACAAGGATAGCCACCCGCTCAATGTAGGCTCAAAAGCCATTGGGAATCGGTAGACGGTTTGCAAGGAAATATTGTAGAGAGAAAAAGTTGCAGAGAGATTTTGCAGAACTAAAAATAATGATTCTCCGTCGCGTCTTTTCTTCATATATAATAACCCGCGCCCTAATCCTACTCGGACACGGACTTTATATTCCGGACAAGACTGCGTGCCACGCGTCACACTGCGCCAAACGCAGTAACATGCGCTTGGCGCATCTAAGTGCGCTAGAAGCATTCCCCTTGCGCCAGACGCAGCCTATTGCGCCGACGCGCACTACTCTTCTCCAAAGACACGTGTTCCAAACCCTTGTGCAACTCACATGACACATTTTCAAAGACTTTCCTCCTTACTTTGTTTTTCGCCTTTTTCTTTTGTTAAACCCTCCCTCCCGCACCTCTTTTTCACTCTCCTCATTATTTTCTTTTTTTTGTTAGGAGAAGGTCGACTACGCTCCATTCAAACACTTTTTCTTTTTAAAATTAAAGCATGAATCAGTGTACTAGCATAAGTCGTTTGCATTGCATTTAAGATGTTGAGTTGCATTCAATCTTTTAATTTGTATTCATGCATTGCATTTTAGGGGTTGAGTCGCGTAAAAGTTGCATTCATAGCAAGAGTCGATCAAAGGCATAAAAAATTAATAATAGATATCAGTGTGCAAAATATATGTCAAAACATGAATGTACGTCACAGGTACGCAAAATCAAAACAGAGCCGAAATCTAAGAAGTGGGAGGGTCCTGATCCTTCGAGGGAGAAGGCTCGTCCTCCGGCTCCTCAATCCGAATACCGGTCGACTCGCCCCTGAAGGAGCATCACCAGTCATATCCAATCCCTGGTTGCTGCATAGGGTGCATCGGCGGCATCGAGGGCATCTCGCCACATCTAATGCATCCGCCGCATCCGCATGTATTGCACCCACATCGAACTAGACCAGGAGTAAGGGTTGAACCCTGGGGTCCCCCATGAACCACATATTCCCCATATCCTACCGACCGGGTAAAAGGATCCGTCCGAGCCCTCTCGTAAGCCGAATCTTGAGGAGTCCGGGTCGAGAGCCTAGACTGAGTCGAGACTCCGCCTCGGGTAGAGGTCCACTCTCTTGGGGGCGAGGCTGCAAAATTTTTCACAAGCATTAGAAATCAACAACAGAAAATACCATGAGAATTCAATATGATAAACAACATGGGTATGCGCGTTAGATCGCCGACAAGGGAGGCTCCTCTTGACCTTTGCTATCACATGCTTTAGAGAACTGACTACTCGAATAATCTGAACAGCGGTTTCCCGAGGAACCTGAAAATAAATGCACTACATGAGTCAAAACAATCCAAAACAAGCATGCGAAAGTTCCTGACTTTCAATATTTACCGATCGCACATGGGCCCACATGGAATGAACAGCATGCTGCTCCGCCTCTGGGGCAACATCAACAGCCTCCCCAATGGGCCCGTTTCCACCCATGTACCAAATTCTCAAATCCGAACAAACGAAACATGAGCCTAGGCGGCCTCCTTTTGCGCCAAGCACACGACAGTGCGTCCAGCGCACATAACCTGCATCCCACGCATGCCTACGCGTCCTGCGCGCTAGGCTCGACAATGCACTTGGGGGCTTCATAGCCAAGGTGGGACCTACTTCTTCAGTTATATATCATTTCAAATGTTAGTTGTGCTTAAACGTTGCGCGCGACAAACCAACGAACTTGTAAAGATTTCGCAAAAATACAATTGTGCCACTCATGCAACACATAATGCTTTACACAAATTTTCAACATACATCGCTCAAGAGACAACAAGTACTCATAAGCATTAACAACAGTAATTCCAGTGCTAGGTCCGTGGACCATTACAAACCAAGGCAACGGAAATCTAGCGTTAATATGGTTCGTGTTTCTAAAGGCAACAACAGGTCAAACCCGGGCCGCTAGTCTTCAGTCATATAGCACAGCCATGGAGCGGGATACAACTCTACACATATAACACAGCCCTGGAGCGGGATGCAACTCTACACATATAGCACAGCCCTGGAACGGGATGCAACTCTACACATATAGCACAGCCCTGGAGCGGGATGCATGTAATACTCCGTATTTTTAGTAAGTTAATATTTATATTTTTAGGATGGTTTTAGTTATTAAAAATACTATTATTTATTAAAAAGACTTGTTATTTATATAAAAAAAAGGCTTTTAAAGGAGGTTTTTGTAAAAGATTTTGGGTATTTAAAATAAATTCTAGCCCAAATAGATGTTGGGCCTAAGTTTACTAAATTTTTAAATCTAAGTAGTTTGTTTAAAACAAAATTTAAAATGTTTTAAAGGAAATTGAAAAAGATTTACACACACAAAAAAAAACAATTTTGCGGCGGCAAAACTCACCGCCAGTGGGTAAGTTTTGGGTTACTTTTTCTCATTTTTATCTTTTGCTTCATATAAGCTTCTATATTATTTATCTTAGGGGATAATTTATATCTTTTCCGAATCTTAGTTGGATGATCGTAAAAATTTGTTAGATCTTAGCTAGATTTGTTTATCTTTTCTCTTAAATTCATCTTTTAGTTTTTAAGTCCTAGTACGACTCTACCTATCCAACTAGTATAAATAGGAGTCTCCACCCATCATATTCTTCACACCAAATTTGAGAAATACATCTCTTTTCTCAAGTTTAAACTCTCTCTCCCTCTTAGCCTACCCTTTGTCTTTCTCCATTAGTAGTCTTTTAATTTTAAGGTGCGTGTATATGTAGATTTTTAATAATTGTTTTGCAAGCATAGTATCATGTTTTTAGGAAAATATTTTAGATTGAAGTGCATGTTTTTATGCGTTTTATTATGAACTTCATGAGTTTTTGTATGATCATGTTTAAACGTTGATAGTTTACAACGAATTTGGTAGTATGATGTTAAACTTATTAATGACGTCAATTTGATGTTGAGATTTTATAATAGCTTAGTTGCGTCAGTGCTTATTACTCCTAGTATTAGCATATTTTGCAATTCCATGTTTCTCAAAGCATATACAATATGCACGCATGACTAGCCAATTTACTTGTTGCTATGTTATTTGTTATTATGATAAAAATTATTATTTCATGTATCATTAAAATTTTCCAATATGATTTCATGAGCAAATATTTTATTTATGCCTTTATATGGCTAAGTTTATAAGTATTACTATTCCGTTTAAAGGAGGATTATTTCCAAAGGATTTTTATTAGTTATATGATCTTATATGATCACATTTATAAAAAGGCAACGACTTGTTATTTATTAGCAAGAACGGTAGCTATTATATTTTACCCATGTACTTTTTGTATAAGTCATGTGGACAAGGTAGTTCCCCTCGTCATAGACTCATTAAGGAATACTAAACTTGGGGGGGTGTGCACACTTTAGGAAAGGTACCTAGGCAAGGAAAAGGAGTTTTATTAAAGTTACTTTATGTTATATAATTATCAAGTATTCAAGGAAGGATTTTTGAAATTAAATATTTCAAATGTTTAATAAAATAAAGTGTTTAATATTCCGCATATACATGTACTCGTATTTTTACCGACACTCATTTTGTTTGTTTTGTTTTATGGCTTTGTCCCCGTGATGACCCTATTTTAGCGAGCGTAATTTACAGTTGATATGATGCATACTTCATATAGGGGAGCTAGTGAGGAATCATAATTAGTCAAGGAGTTATCATTTTATTTTCTATATTTCCATTGTTATAGTTGTACAATGAAGTTTATATATATTAATAAAGAGGAGTTATTTAAGTTATTTCCACTGCATTAGTTTCAAGTTCAGTTAGTAGTTAGTATTAAAGCCTTTAACGTTATCACGTGGCTGTAATACTCTCAAGTTTCTCAAGGAGTTTTATATTAAAATAAGTTTTCCAAAAAGAGAGAAATTTGGGGGTGTTACAATGCAGCTCTACACATATAGCACGTACTGGAGCGGGATGCGACTCTACACTACAAGCACGACCCTGAGCGGGATGCGGCTCTACCCCGACATGAGCCGGACCGTAATAGCCCATGATATCATCTTCACGTATCATTTCATTTTTGCAAATTTACATTTGTGTTGCAAATTTGTTTCACATACGCCTGTTCCTGAAACCTTCGCTTGTTTTGTAGGAATCGGCGTAAAAGAGTGATTTTGGATTGCAAAGCATCTAGAATCATTCTCCTTCCCGACACGTATACTTTGACTTTCGGTTTTACAAACCTCGCTCAAAGTGGGGCTTCTAGAGATACATAATCGTGTCTCCCAATTTAAGGACCCGATGATGAAACATACCGCGGTTTTAGTTGGCCCGACCCGACGGAAGAGCAATCCGAAGAGCCAACCCAAAATTAATTTAAACTGTATTTCAAAGTCTTATTTTTAAGCCCAATTAATTATTCATGATAATTAATTGTATTTTGGGCTCATAATAAATATTTTGAGTCCATTTAAAATATTTTAAGCCCAAAAGCCCAATAGTTTTATTTATAATTTAAAATAAATATTTTCATGAATAAATTGAAACAAGATTTTTAATCCGTAATATTAAATTTTCGGATTTCAAGGGATAAAAGAAAAATCCTAAAAACACGTTTAGCAAAAAGCCTAGCAACGCGTGGCCGGACGCAAGTGCGCCCGGCGCACCACGTGCGCCCAAGACATTGGTTGCGTCATGTCGACGCACCAATCTATGCCTCGACACGTGTATTTGCGTGTCACACAGCCGGTAATTTTTATCTTTTTCTAAAACGCGTGCCACGTGGGCGCAGTTGATTGGTCATGGTGCTTCAGGTGCACTAATGTGCGCCTGACACGTGTATTTGCGCGTCCCACAGAGACGTGCGCTAGGCGCACTCTCTGCGTGACGCGCGGGTTTCAGTTTCTTATTAATAGGCTTCGATTTTCCGAATTAAACATACGGTTTTTCAATATAATTTTCATACACTTTAATGCTTCGAATACACTCGTGCTCCTAATTCACGAAATCTCACATACTTCCACATACTAAACAAATATAATGAACACATCAAACACACACATACGTTCGTGCTTTAATCGATCTTTTGGTTTCAAGATTGCTCCTCCTGAAGGTCGTTACGCTCTCAGACCTAAGCCACATAGGTATATTCTTGAGGGTCCTTGAATAATTCCTTTTTTATTTTATTTCTTGAAGTAACTAACGATTTCTTGTCATGATGTAGATGATTAGTAAATAAACGTTTTTATTGTACATTCTAACCCCTTTTCTCTTAATTTGTATATATAATATCCATGTTATTATGATTGTTCAATGCATGATTTTTATCACCCACATGTTATTACTGCTAATCAAGACCTAAGGAACTGTTCTAATTAAATCGTATAATATGGACAACCCGCTAGGTACCTTGTAAAATGATTGCTTAATAACTTGTCACTAAAAAAGTAGCCTTTTATGTGTTTCTTGAACCAACCTAGACTAATCTTTTTAGGGTGTATGAAAATTATTATGTGGTTATTCTTCTGCATAAAAATTGTTATGAATCGATATTTAGTAGAGGCCAGCAATGGGTGAACGTGGTTCATAATGACCATATTCGTACCCTCACCCCCGAACTCAATTTTTGGTTCATTGACCATCTATGGAGTCATGATGGGAAAATCTACATTGGATAAGTCCCTAATTTGTCCCTACAGTTTCCCAAATATCCATTTAGGTTTATAAGTCCTCATTTAAAGAATTGTTGGCGACTTCAAAACGTATTTGATAAAACCTTAACAATGGGGTAGTCAAATACGCGCTCACACCGCGTAGGCGAAATAAAATCACGCCTACAACAATAGAAGAAAAATTCTCTACTTGAAAAAATATATGATGAAATTGCAGACATTGAATACAAATCTATTACAATAAAGGATAATCCGAACAGCGATTTTCTAGGTATGTTATCTTTATAGAGTTTTTTTTTTTGCATGTACTATATTATTTATTTTACTTCCATCTTTGATTATATAATGACTTTCTAAATATTATATGTGCATTCAATCCGTAACATGTATTATAATTATATTTTTGAAAAGCATGAGATATGAGTTATAAATAAAAAGAAGCATCAACCTCACGTGGGAAAACAACTTCATCAAAAGTTCATCATAATCCTCCAGGTTATAATTTTTATCAACCAAAATATATTATCAAAATATATACTATATCATATTGCGTTAAATATTTTCATATTAATAATTTTTGTCTTATATAAGGTATTACAAAAGTACTATATGAGCCTTATATTCTTCCAGTTCCGTCCATATGTCAACGTTTTGGTGCTAAATTTCTCGACGATGAATCTACAAATTAAAATTATGCTGCAACGAAGGAGATATTCATCTAGCAAGTAATTTGATACAACCCGAGCTTTATCGATTATTTTTATCAGTAGATGATGATTCGAAAAACTTCAGCCAATATATAATGTTATACAACAAATAATTTTCATTTACATCTTTTGGAGTAAAAAAATACAAAGAACTCGCACGAAGAGATCATGGAATATACACTTTTAAAGCTCAAGGGCAAGTGTTCCATTAGATTAATAATCTGCTTCCGAATGAACAAGTCCCACGGTATCTTTAGTTACATTTTTTTGATACTAAAATGGAAATAACATCGACTCCAAAGTTCTTCTAAATTACTACCAAGTGTTATGTCCACTTTGATGCAAGTAATGGAGTCAAATTTGTACGCAAAGTTTTTCCTATCTTTAAAAGACCAACATATTAATGAGACCAGTCGCATAGTGATTCGTTCAGCGTACTCATAACGCTCCGATTGCATCGCAAGTTGCCGCTATTTGGGTAGAAGATGGTGGTTCATCTCAACAATTGACTCATGACATTATCGTACGACCACATTCAGGTGCAAGTCAATGTGTATATCACTATTATGGATGTTACGATCCTCTGCAATACCCTGTTATATTCCCTTATGGAGAAACTGTATAACATCAAAATATATATCGAAGTTCCAACAGTCGTCAACGTCGACAAGGATGTTCTACATACATTTCCTATCAACGAAGTCTTAACTCAAACTATTGATGATTTAGTTGAAGCTGAGGAATGATACGCTCAAGTTATACGTAGTATTTACGTTACTTTGGGTGCACTTTGCTAAGGGTTTGATTGTAATTGTTAACATTCGTGTTTTATTTAACTCTTAGCGGAAGTTCGGAATGTTGCGAGATAAGTTGTGTTAATGTCATGTATTCCGAGCTTCCAAGGTGAAGTGCATTTGAGCCGAGCAAAGCCCAAGCATCACCGCAAGCCCAAGCATCACCGCAAGCATCAAACTCCACCGCAAGCCCAAGCATCATCGCCAAGCCCAAGCATCATCGCCAAGCCCAAGCATCATCGCCAAGCCAGCACAAGCATCGCAAGCTCGCGAAGCTCGCCTGCCAGCCTCGCCCATCCGGCCCGCATCGCAAGCATCGCCCGACGACGCCCAGCTCGCAAATGCCCAGGCGCTCGCACAGCAAGCAGCCTGCCCAGCAAGCCGCTCGCGACTCGCGAGGGATGTCGCGACTCGCGACCCCTGCTTGTCGCACCTCGCGATGTTCTTCGCGACTCGCGACCAGCTTTGGCCAGCCATTTTGTGCGGATTGGCAGAGTCCCCTTCGCGACTCGCGATCAGTTGCGCGACTCGCGACGCTTAAGTCGGTTTGGGGCCACGATTTTGTGTGGGGTTTAAAAGCCTCCTAAAACCTAACTTTTGGGAGAGATGAAGAGAAGTGCGAAGAGGAGAGCTGAAATGTAGACCTTGGAGTGGCTAGCTTGAGGGGAGAGCTCCTCTCCTCATCCTTCCTTCTTCATGATTCTCTTTTCATCTTTCCTTCTTCGTTCCTCTTTGTTCTTCATTTCCATTTCTTTGTTTTTTCATTTCCTAGTTTTAGTTCTCATTTCTTAGTTTAGTTTTTAGGGATTTCAATTATGGATTTGGTTTTTGCTATCGGATTGTAGCTTGAACTGTTCTTGGATCAATTAACATGAAGCTTCAACCGTTATTGTGAGATCTTTCCTCTCTTTCTCTTTTCCTTGATTATGATTCAATTTCTATGCTTGCTTTCTATGATTATTGCATGATTATGCTAGGAACGTTACTAGTTTGATTGTGTAGTTAATCTAATGCTAGATTTAAGAATAGAATTGGATTGTTTTATTCTTTTATCAATTGGTAGCAAACTAGGGAGTAATTTAGATGCCGATCATCTTGGTTATTTCTTAGGGAAATTGAATCAACTGTTGAATGTTTATCGCGTGTATGACATTAGCGGGTCTATTGGTTCTCTCGTGTTTATTCAGCTGTTATTGGATTGAACTTAGACGCAGATCGGACTAGGTTATCCTTTAGTTAGGGTTTTATAGTCACGCTGATCGTGCTATTTAACTAAGAATAAGGAGAACACGAGATTAATTCTCGACAATAGATAATTATGGAAATAATTAGAGTGGAGGTTCAAGGATCGATAATGAATTGAAGTGGATGTTAATCGGATTCAAGATCTTTCCATAATTGATTTCTCATTTTGTTTATATGTTAGTTAGTTGTAGTTTGTTTATAATCTACCCGAAACCCCCTTTGTAATTAGGTTTCTCGGCCCTTAGCTTAATCTAGGTTTCGAATCACGCTGAATACTAAACTCGTCCCCTGTTTCCCTCGTGGATACGACCCCTACTTCCACTATACTACCTTAGTGTAGAAGAGAGTAGGAGAAATTTTATCTTTGGCCGGGCGCGGTGCACGACGACGACACATCCGCGCCCGCCCAAGGAACAAGGTTTATCTACTAAAAATTATTTTAATTATGTTCTTATTATTGAAAAAAAAATTGTTTTCGACTCCTAAAACATTCTTTTTATTAATACAGTTGCTCAATCTTCTTCATCTTATAAAAAGATTTCCTGTAGAGAATATTATTGCTATCAATTCCAAATCCGAATTGGACAAACGTCAATTATGCTTCGTTGTGGACGACTACTTCAACAATTTATTATTGACATGTACATCAAAATTGAAATGACACGTCTTGATTTTATAATGTGCAATCAATATACTATTCGTGCCGAACTCTATCAGGGTATAATTGATAGTTTAAATATCGGAGAAACTGAGGTGTCCAATATAAGACGTCCTTTTATTCTCCCACCATCTTTTATTGGCGGTTCACAGGACATGCATCGTAGATATCTTGATGCAATGGCTTTAGTGAGACGCTATGGAAAACCAGATTTCTTCATTTACCATGACGTGCAGTCCTCATTGGCCAAAAATTAAAAGAGAATTGCTCCTTCATGAAGAAGCTCAAAATAGACCAGATCTTATAGTTCTAGTCTTTAGAGCGAAATTGATGAAATTGAAAAAAGATATTGTCGACGGAAAATTATTCGGTAACGTTGCGACATTTGTATATGTAGTTGAATTTCAAAAACGAGGATTACCACATGCTCATTTTCTTATCATATTGGATTCAAAAAGTAAATTTTGAAGTCCGAATCAATATGATACTTATGTATGCGCCGAAATTCCTGATAAATCACTGAATCCTCATATTAATGAAGTTGTTTTGAAACATATGATGCATGGTCCTTGTGGCCGAGATAATCAGAAAAATGTTTGTATGAGAGACGACAATTGCAAGAATAAGTATCCTCGTAATTTTGCGGAGATGACAACTAATGGCCGCAATTCCTTTTTTTATTTATAGTCGTCGTGATGATGGTAGACATGCTCGAATACGTGGAGTATTATTGGATAATCGATGGGTAATCCCTCGTAATCCCTTTTTATTAGCCAAATATGATTGTCATATAAATGTGGAAATTTGTTCTACAATAAAGGTTGTCAAGTATATATATAAATATATTTATAAACGGCATGATCGTGTTTTATTTGCTATTATCAACGCAAATAATACAAATCGTGCTAATGAGATAGGTGCATATCAATCCGCAAGATGGATATCGCCTCGCAAGCTGGCTTGGCGATTTTCCGGGTTCCTTCTAAATGATATATATCCAAACGTCGTTGCACCTGCAAGTACACCTTCCAAATATGCAAACCGTGACATATATATCCGAGACATCTCGGAAAATGTAGCCGAGGATAATAGTAGAAGACGAACCATGTTGGATCGCTTTATTTGAAAGAAATCAAACGGATCGAAATTCTCGACTTATACTGTAATCCCCCATAATTTTAAAGGATTTTATAAATACATTTTAGTATTTATATATTTACATTTAGTATTTATATATTTATATTTAAACATAAGTTAGTTTTAGATGATTTGATTATTTAAAGAAGATTGACTATTTTAAAAGTCAAACAAATTATTTTAAGGATTTAAGAAAGTTAAATATATTTTAATTAGGCATGCTTTGAAAAAGGTTTGAAATACGAATTTGATTTGGAAAAGAAGTCTAGGTGGACTTGAGGAACCCAAATTCTAAGTAGATTAGGAGAAAGGAGTTATATTGATGTTAGGAGTTCTAATTTATTTATCCTATTCATCATCAATTTTAATTGAGCCCAATCTCCTTTTCCTGCCCCAAAAAGAAAGCCCTCCATATAAATATCTTAATACCCAATTATTTTACCCCACACAAAGAATATTTTCTCTCTCCTCTTTCTCAAACCACACGGTAGTTTCTATTTCTCTCTTCTCACGTTTTTCTTTCGGTTTTCTTCTTTCAAGTTTTCTTCTTCTTCTTCAAGTAACGTTTCTTCTTCAACAAGAAACGTCACAAAACCTTCAAATCCTCACGTGGGGCGTCGTTCTTGCTGCTGCATGGTCGTTGATTTCCAGGCACTTTCATTCCTTTTCTTGGTTCTTTGCTTTGTTGGTTAATTTCTTTTCTTCTTCCTCAAGTTTCCATTAAAGATTATGTTTTATGCTTTATTTTAATGTTAATCATGATTATTGATTTTAATTTACTAGTTTCAATAAATAATCTTGATTCATATATATTATATATTATAAGAATAAAAATTCAGATTTGTTTATTATTGTTAGATTGAAGTTTTAATCATTAAAGCATGGATTTTTAGGGTGTAAATTATTAGAAAATCATAGTAGTATGTTGTATACTATGAGATTGGTTTAGATTATGAGTTTAAACATGTTTGCATAGGTTTGAAAAGGGTTTTATGATTTTATAAGTTGCTGGAATTTCAGAAAAGATTTTATTTAGGGAGTTTTAAAATTTTTAATTACTAGTATGGTAGTACTATGCTAGGAATTAAAAGTAATTGAAGTTTTGATAGTAAAATCAACTTTTGAATATGTTTAAAGGGGATTTTAAATATTTTAAAGTTGCTGTATTTTTATTTAAGAGTATTGATTTTAGTTTATATTGATTTCTAGGCAGAGAATATTCTGTAGGAGACTTTTAAAGAGTTAAAAGTGGCATGCCGACTAGTTTACACAAGGTACGTACATACTTGTGTGCTATGTGATTAGTATCATGATTTAAGGAGGAAAAAGTTGTAGTATCATGTATAGGAACTTTATAAGTTCATATGTGATTTCTAGTATGATTGATTTCTACATGTTTTATGCCTGTGAGCAAGCATGTTGATTATGAGATTTATTATGAGTAAAGAATCGTCATGTTTGTATGGATTTATTGATGCAAGCATGTGGATGGGAACTTTATTTATTAATTCACATGGGGGAATTAATATGTTATTAAGATTGATTCATGTTATTCATGTGTTCCCTTACAAGTATTATTTTCACTACTTTATGAGGACTGTGGGCCTTATTTGGTAAGTTGATAAGTATGCCTTTTAAAGGTAAGTTTGATTGTTGGCTAGGTTCAACAAATAAGAAAGTTGAGATTAAAAGAAAGTGAGTCTTGGGTTGTAAGTTGTGATCACTTATTAAATCCTAAGATAAAAGAAGTTCGATTGTGAATGTTTGAATTGTATTTCGTGTTGCTTGTATGTGTGTCATAACAAGTAATAACTTGTAAAGAATGTAAAGTGTAACGAGGATAGTTATAGACTTTAGACTGGTACACGTCTAGAGTTGGACATTAGGAGTTGGGGTACATGGTGAGCGAGCCATGGCTTTTTACAGGAGATGGATTGATCACCATCCCTTTTTCAGTTAGCAAAGGTTCCTCGATATCGCAGGTCATTTCTGGAATACGTGGTAGCTCCCGTATTTCGTCTTCTTAATGAAGGCATTAGTAGATAAGACAACTCAGGTCCAATAACTATTCCATTTGAGTAATAAAAAGATGTTTAGAGTTTAGTTCAGTTAAAGTTGTCTGCAGAATGTTATATGATTATATTATTATTTATTCCTGCATGTTATTTATTTAGTATCCTGCTAGGAACGCTTATGTATTAGTATGTAGTACTCAGCTTTGCTGATTACGTGCTTTGTTTGTGATTGTTGATCATGGCTTTGCCTTATTGATCCTGTGATGACCCAATTTTGGTGAGCAGATTCTCTAGAGCATTGATATTTACAGGTTCGCAGATGTTGCATCATTGGGAATCTGGGAATGGAGAGCTTGTGTAATCTAGTATATCATATTTTCTGCATTAGTAGGAATGTATTATAATAAGTTTGTTTGATCGAGTAGACATATATAGAGTGTTTGATTTTAAAGAACTTATTTATTTATTGATTTATAATAAAGTTTACAGTTTAGATATATGTTTTCCGCTGCAAAATTCTGAATAAGCCGATATGTTATCACACGGGCGATAATACTTGGGTAATTCTCTAACTTTTATATTATACAGGTATTTCTAAAAAGAGAGAATTATCGGGGTGTTACATCTACTATATGAACAATTTCCGGAGCATTATGTTTGGAACCCAAAGAAAAATGAGCGCTTTTGGAGTCCTCGTCAAAGAGGATTTGCCATGGGACGACTAATCCATGCAAGCCATGTCGAAGGAGAGCGATACTATTTACACCTCAATTATTTGATTATTTGCTTACTCTTAATACAATGAAATGTTCAACATTTCGTGAAGTAGCATATTGATATGGACTTCTTGAAGCTGATAATTCCATAGAAAAATGTATTGAAGAAGCTACACATTTTCAAACACCATTTATTTTTTGCAGATTATTTGCCACTTTTACATATATATTGTCAACCAAGAAGTCCGAGATAATTATGAGATAAATTCTATTCAGCATTATCAGAGGACTACAGTTACTCTTTTCCGAAAAACGCACGAAAAGTACAACAAATGACACTTAAAAATATTTCATACCTCATTGAATCAATAGGGAAAAGCTTTGATAGTTTTGACTTCGGACGACCGAAAGTTGAAGAAAGCTATGAAGAAAAAAAGATGAAAGAAATTAAAGAAGAGCTTCAAATCCCAATCTCTCGCTAAAGAGGTAAGTTTTATTAATTTGCTTAACTATGAGCAAAAAATTGCATATGATAGAATGTATGATAGAGTTATTCACAATAAACCCGGAGTTTTCTTTGTTGATGGTCCCGGTGGGACGGGGAAGACATCTTTATATTCTATGTTGCTAGCTAATTTAAGAGTACGAGGGAATAATTGCTTTGGTTATTGCTATATACGGAATAGCGGCATCAAATATTGCAGGTGGTAAAATAGCAAATTCTCGATTTAAAACTCCTCTAGGTATTGATGAAAATCAAAACCCCTAAATTTCAAAACAATTGTGCACTTGCAGAGTTAATTCATATGTCAACATTAATTATTTGGGATGAAGCATCTATGGCAAAACGCCAAGCTATAGAACTGACTTGAAAGAACATTGAGAGATATATGTTCGAACGACTTTGTTATTTGGTGGAAAGTTTATTGTGTTTGGAGGTGATTTCAAGTAAGTATAACCTGGTCATACCTAAAACTACTTTACAAGAAGCTATCAACGCAATTTTCATGTCTCCATTATGGACACTACTTGAGAAAATTCACCTAAAGCAAAATATGAGGGCAATTCATGATCCCGCTTTTAGCGAGTTCCTTCTATGCTCGGGTGAGGGAGCTCAACCTTATGAAAATGGAAGATATATATCACTACCGAAATCAATTGTGATACCTTATCACAATGAAACTCTCTTTGATGAATTGATGCCATATATCCAGATATTGATACTATGAACACACGTACGTTATCTTTGGCAACAAAAGCTATTTTAACGCCAACAAATTAAGACGCCGAAATTATTAACTCGAGTTTAGTCCACAGGCAAGCCGGGAGAAGCATACAAATACAGAAGTTTTTACAAAGCTATTGGTAATTCGCCGGATGATTATCCAATTGAATTCCTAACAGTCTTTTACCAAATGGTTTTCCACCACACCATTTAGTTTTGAAAAAGAACAGTCATATCATACTTATGCGTAATCTAGATCCAACATCAGGACTTTGCAATGACACCAGGCTGGTTTGTAAAGCTTTCTTCCCCAATGTTATTGATACAGAAATTATTGTGGGACATCACAAAGACGAACGTGTTTTCATACCACGTATTCCATACAACCATCTGCCATGTATAAATATCCGTTTTATTTCAGGATGAAGCAATTTCTCATTCGACTAAGTTTTGCTATGACAATAAACAAGGCTCAAGGTCAAACTCTAGACAAAGTTGGAATGTATCTGCCACAGTTTCAGTATTCTCCCATGGGCAACTTTATGTTGCTTTATCTCATGCAAGAAAAAGCTCCAACATCCGAGTTGTTATTAAACATTTAAACCCATTGAACGGTATGCAAGTAGCGACACAAAAATACAAAATATTGTATGTTATGAAGTTTTACAACATGCTGGAATTATTTAAAGTGTCGGTGTCCTACCAGAGGTAAGTATTTTTTAAAAATTGAATATAGTTTCATATTTGTAAAGCTTTTTCACTTGTTTACCACATTAAATTTTAAAAATGGTCTCCTTAGATTTAACTATAAATTAAACTTAGTTAAATTTAATAGTGCTATAAATATTTTTGTACTCATTATTGGGCGTACTACAATTCATGTTTTATATTTAAATTTTTGCGACTATGCTTACACGATATTAATATATATTTTAGTTTATATTGCAAGGACGTTATGACTATGGAAAGAATAGCCTTTGGGTGATCTATCGACCAAAGTTGTAATTTTACGACTACAATTGTCGTCCTCCGAAAACAACCTCCAAAGACATCTCGTTCAGGAACAGTAAAGATGCAAAATCTCGTATCTGAGTACGAGGTACATTTACATTATATCATTCTGTGTGCAAGTCATATTCAGTACAAAAATAACTTTTCATAACACTGCAAATGTTAATCTTATATTTAGGGTGTACAAATGAGAGCGACAATATTTGAACAAGATATTGATCTCTTCAAGGATACACTTCATGAAGGAAAAGAATATACTTCCTCCGTTCCAAAATAAGTGAAACACTTCTCTCATTTATGTGAGAGCTTTTTTTAGACAAGTGTTTCACTTATTTTGGAACGGAGGAAATAATATAACAAATCAACTTGTCAGTCGAATGTCTGGCTATCTCATTAGAAATGAGCAACAATATCAGATAACCATCAAATAAACAAGAGTAACTGAAACTCAATCATCCATACATAATTGAATAAGTGAACCGTCCTCTTGGGTATCACTTGATGCGGTAAATAATTTTATTGGAAAAAGCGATAGAATTGGTTAGTCATTAATTGTTTCTACTACTAATTTTATTGAAACTAATTTTCGTTACTAATGACATTAACAATTTTATGGTCTATTGGACAATCTCGTCAATTGTATCTCGCGAGATATTGTTGGTATCGCTATCCATGTACATGAATTAAGGACGGTGACTTCTCGGATTAACCTGGAAGAATTTATGATATACGTGATATTGAGTTGACAGACACATCGTAAGTTTATTATTTCAACAGTATCAATCATTATTAAATTAGTATGTTCAATAACAATATATGTGCATTATATATATTATGACAGGTTAACACCAATAACATTGTCAGTATGGAATACTCTTGCTACACATGAACTGAACAGATTGCAGAAATAATCGATTCACTCCCTGTTATTCAAGTTACACGTGTTGTAGCAAATTTTTTTGATGCTATCCCATTTCAATTATATTAACATTTAAGTATTCCATTTACTTTTAAATATGATGATATTATTGTTGTCATTACGTTATTATTATTAGTAGTTTGGAGCCGCTTTTGTTCGTATTTTTGTTATTAGGATTTAAGTAAGTGTTTATTATGCTAAGGAAAGTATTATAGAATATCAGGAACTAATTAAGTATGACTAATTTATTAAAGTAATTTTCAGAAAATATTTGTGAAAAATATTTTTGGATATTAATCTTTTGATTGTTTTCCAACAAGAGTCCGTTTTTGAAGAGACGGTCTCACGTTAGTGCTAACGTGAGACCAATGTTGTCATGCTGACATACGCGCGTGCATCAAACCAGCAGCGGAATTAGTTAAGCGGTTGGACATATTAGTTATGCTAGCCTTAAATTGCTTCTGGATGAATTAGTTAAGCGGCAAAGTATATTAGTTAAGCATTGAATTATATTAGTTAAGCGTTGAAGTATATTAGTCATATCATAAAAACCAGATTATAACGCATTTTACTAATAACTAAAAACCATAACTATTAACCTTACAAATATTGCCATTTGTCCAGAACCATAACTATAACTAATAATATGAAAACTATAACTAATAACGTGTAAACAATTACTAATAACTAAAATCCATAATATTAACCTTACAAATATAACAATTTATCCGGAATCATAACTATAACTAATAACATGAAAGCTATGACTAATAAGCTATAAATAAACAATTACTAATAACTAAAAACCATAACTATTAACCTTACAAATATAACTATTTACCCAGTTGCTTAACTATTTACCTGGAAACGATAACTAATCACCAGAAAACCATAACTACTGACCTGAAAAAAAATGTAACTTTCTACCTAAAAGTTGTTACATGAGCAGGGGTCTCGAACACATGAGCGAGATGGAAAATATTTTTAGGTTCTTACTTTATTTTATTTTCTTACTTTTTAGGTTCTTTGAGTTTAGATGGAAAATACATATGTTAATCCAAAATTTTTACCGCTAATCTATATA
Organism: Beta corolliflora; assembly: GCA_947648045.1. NCBI lineage: Eukaryota > Viridiplantae > Streptophyta > Magnoliopsida > Caryophyllales > Amaranthaceae > Beta > Beta corolliflora. Next base: position 865,681 of record CANSZD010000763.1, on the reverse strand, counting down.
TTTTTTTTTTCATATTTCATAGCTTATTCTAGCTTTATCCTTGGTATATCTTTACTATATATATTTTTAAATCTAAGCTATCTCCTTGCTAAAAATGAAAATAACATTGAAGCATTTAAGAAAGTTAATTCATGTTTCAACCATTTTTAATAAAAAAAATTAAATTAGTTATTAATAATACGGGATTAGAGATCCTTTTTATATCCCTATAGGGCCCATGTTTAATGCATGGCACATGGCCTCTAAATTGTCCGAGACGTCCCCTGGTTGTAACTCATAATAAGAGATTTATTAGAGTTTAGACCCATTGGAGGAAACAAAGAAGCATTGAGAAAATCTCATCATCAAGATTGAAGAAGTCGCGGAAAAGGACGTTATATAGTTGAAAGTTTCATATGTTTAAAAAAGAAAAGAAAGAAAAAGAAAGAGATGTAGCTTCATAAATAAAGAAATGGAAGTTGGGTGGAGGAGAGGGAAATGGCGGTGTAGGGAGAGAGAAACGCGAGTTGGTAGAAGAGAGAGGCCATAACACATGGGAGATAGAAATTAGAGTTGGCGAGAGAGAGAAAATATAAATTGAGGGGAAATGAGATGGTTTTACTAGCATAACTAATAGGTCAAAGCGCTTAACTAATATAATTCAACGCTTAACTAATATGCTTCACTTTGCTTAACTAATTCATCCGAAGCAATTTAAGATTAGCATAACTAATAGGTTCATGCGCTTAACTAATACCACCGTTGGTATGATGCACCCGCGTGATGTCTCGCGTGACGTCGGCATGACATCATTGGTCCCATGTTAACACTAATGTGAGACGGTCTTTTATAAGACTTTGTGTTCCAACAAAACATTTTAACCACATTTCCTAGTTTTACTCTAATAATATTGTTGAGGTTTTGTTGAACATACAATTTTTTATGAGAGTTCCCCAAGTTTCTCTAACAAACTCACTGTCACTGCCTAAGTTTAGGTACGTTGGCAGTTAGTGGAGAGAAACTTGGTGAAAGCTCTTAAGGAAGCTTTCCCTATAAATAGAGGAAAAATCCTACCAAGTAAATAACAATGATATCTGCAAAAATTGAGTTAAAATGTTTTCTAAGTCATATGTTCTTAATCGGTTCCTACGGTTTCTAATATTGTACTTAGCGTCTAAACAAGAGAATTTTTATATCATGCAAAGAGTTGTGAGTTGGGAAAGAGTTGCAGGAACTCTTAAGAGACTAGAGTTAAGTTGAGAGTATAGAGAGAAAGAGTAGCACTGTGATTGTGGGAATCATAGTGGGGGAAAGTTGAAGTTCCAAGTGGAACTTGCGAGTATTGGAGTTTCGAATGGAACTTGCGTATGTAATAGGCTATAACAAAGGTGTTTTCATATTATATTGAAGAGTTCAAATCCGGAGGAGGAGGTTGTTTTTCTTCTTGCATAGAGACAAGAAGTTTCCACGTAAAATCTTTTTGCATTCTCGTTCCTTTAATCTTTCTAGCTTAATTCCGCAAAAAGTATTGACTAATTTCCATATAAGCTACAACTACAATTCACCCCCTTCTTGTCGTGTTCCATCTAGTCAAACATAATGGATAACATTATTATGTCAAAGGCTTCTCGGGGGAAGGAGTTATAAACGGCAACAATTTTACAAATCCAAAAATCAGTTCTTATTTTCTTTCTTAATTGCAACGCATCTTCAGCGCTGAATGTCACGATTTGCAGCAGATTTTTAGCTAGCAACACAGCCAGAGTACCTCACCCTAACTCGTTTTATTTTTGTGCAAACGCCAAGGCGGTAAACTAATGATAAATATTCAAAATTAAAACATATACAAATGTACTGCACAACTATGTTTGTAATCTTCCCGGGAATGTTCTCAAGCCAAATTCCATAATTCACTTCGATAGGTTGCTCCTTGGGTTCTGTTACAGTCACCTTCAAAAGACCTTTGTAAGAGAAATTAGTTCAGATAAGAGTTACAGTTACCCTAACATTGACCAACTGCAAGTGCAAAAGTGTTGCAGTTGGTGTCTCAAACACTCTCCACCCCCCCCCACCCACCCCCAAAAAGAAACAAAAAGACAGCCCAAGTCACACACATCTGCAGCACCCTCATCTAATTTGAACAGCCAAAGTGAAAGTTTGTCTCCAGTCATTGCACAGCTTTGCTGGTCTGCACCAAATTCCCTTTAAATATCAGCATATTACATCCATTCCAACAAGCCCCAGCCACCGCTACAACCTTCTTTGCACCTCCCTGGCATCCTTCACAATCAGAATTGCAAAGCGATCCTTCCTAGAAGAAAGAGCCCCATCCAGCCCCTTCTTATCAACGCCACATCTAACCCACTTTTTACTCGCAAGAGGACACTGGAGAAGAGTATGCACATCAGTCTCCTCAAGTGCTTCATAAATTCCTCAATTCATGATACAATGCTGCAACCGCTTCACATTTTGTTATTATTAGTATTTAGCAGCCATGATCTTAACACATTTTCCATCCTAAATGGTGGATTCACCTCAACCATGGTACTTCAGATCTTCATATCATGTTAATTACCTGTCGGATACTCAACAATACAACAAAGATATGGGTTTTTTGTATCAACACTTCAATTTTTCACCCTCACACACCTCAATTGATTTCAACCACATATTTGATATTTATAGGATAAAAATGGAAGAAGAGGGAAAATGAAGACAAATATGTGATATATTCTTACATATGGGCTTGACATTAAATTTTAACAAGAACTACCAAGTCAACTTGATATGTTTGTGTATGTGTCAATAAAGTGAAGCACATACAAAAGTCTCATAAAAGAAGAAGTATGTTTTGCCATCTCTCCAAACGTATCTCCGATTTTTGAGATAGTGTGTATGCAATTTTGAGCACTAGCATATCTGGCACTTGACTGTACTTGACACTCGTACAACACAGCGCCATGAAACGACATCATAGCATGTAAAGTATAAACTGCCTACGATTAACCTGATAGCCTTTTTCTCTTATTAACTTGCAAGTTTGTTTGAATCGTATACATATCTGATGGCATCAATATTATTTTAGAATCAGCCAAATATCTATGTAGTATGTAGTGCGCAACTCATTCAACTTTGTGATTAAGCATGCATACATGGTGTTTTTCTACTTTTAAAATGACAATTAGCACAATATCCAGCTAAAATAAATACAAAAAAAAATGTACAGCACAACAACAAACTGGAAATATTCTAACATAAGAAACTTCTCAAAATACTCGAAAATACATCTCTATATACGAGGCACTAATTTCATGAAGAACCACTAATTTTGACTAACCTGATGCCTACCGAAAGCCAACCAGTCTAGTACTCAACACTTGGTAAGCCCATAAACAACAATCACCATCAACACTCCAAAAACCAAGCAATTCTCAATCATCACACAAGGATGCCATAAGTTCACGAGGCGAATGCCAAATTGGCAGATTAAAGAAACGTTGATTATCCTTTTCCTCTTGGGCATTACACAAGGAATCTGCAACATCACAAAGCTGCTCAAAGCTGCGTATAATTGCCTCCTGTGCTTCCACCTAAAACGCACCAAACAACCAGATTCAGTAGCAACACATAACTCAAAACATAATTTCTTCGTTAGGCACTCCATAAAAAGCACTACCAACACACACCCACATCACAAACTGAAACCCAATTAATCCAAATCCAAAATCACATGGCATTTCTCTAAGGTTGAAGGTTTGAATTTTGTTCCATAATTCCAACTATAAGCTAATATGATGGCTTAACTTCTTCAACAAACTGCAGCGTTAATTAGTGGCTTAACTTCTTCAAGTTTGATTAGTGGCTGTAAATGGACAGACTATCTCAACGCGACATAAATTCCAATAATTTATAAATTTCCTGGTAATTAAACATCTTACCATATCTAAACTATATAAGAAGCAAGAAGTCTCCATCAAACCCGAGCAGAAATAGCAAGACAGTGATAAATTATGAAACCTATTGTTTTCTAGTAGCATAGAGAGAAAAAATATATTATTGAGAATAATATTGTCGTATATATTTTGTAATATACAATATAGAGTAGTTATGTAAAGTTAACATATAGAGGAGTATTATTTTAGGAGAGTTCCTAAAATCACTCCTAAACTTACGTTTGACAGTATGTGTTCCTTGGGCAACAAGGACATGGCATACCATACTTTGTATAAATACATCTTAGTGATTAATGAAGAGAGACAAGAACTTGAGAACAATTTATCATATATATATAAGAAATTTTCTTCTCGAGCCTCGTTCTGGTCATCTCCGAGATAAATGAAGCAACGTATATGATATACCTTAAATCTCGAACTGTATATTCAACAACTACGACAACCTATGTAGATTGTACACGATATATTAGTGGCATTTTAATTACAAAAAATGTAATTTGATTTACAAAACTTGTTCATCTCAGAGATAAACCAGGAATTCCTCGAATTCATGTTGTACTCCTAGACCCGGAATTGAATCTCGTCTACATTAGTCGCTCTCAAACACCAGAAAGAACAAAAGAAATCATAAGGCATACAAAAGACCATAAATTACCTGCAAAAGAAGCTCATCAACCAAAGAACCAGAAGAATTTGCGACGGAAACAAAGGATTCAGACCCTTTATTAGCCGATCTTTGAAGCTTCTCTCCCTCTCTCTCCTCTGTTTGTTTCTCCTTAACTTGTTCAGACACACTTTCTTCCATTGTCTTTAAGGTGTTCGATAAATTTTCCCAGAGAATAATTTCTGTCTGGTATTTTTCCTTTATTTTGAGCAAAGCAGCGCGTTTTCTTCTTCGTTTCTCCTTGATTGCAAGGTTAAGATCTGGTTCGGGATCTGGAGCACGAGCGAAGGAAGTCGGGTCCATGCGACGTTTCTTGCGCTTGTAGACGAAGCCATCGTCGTTGACGACTTCCCACTCGTCGGAGTCCCAATTTGCTGCCATTGAAAAAAGCGGGAAAGCTCTCAACGCAGAGGATAAAAAAGTTTAAAACAACAAGTCACACTGAATAAACCGAGAATTGCCTGCTGGATCTCACACATCAATCCATAGCTGGAGTTTATCCGGTGACATTTTCGTAATAAACTAAAAAAAGTCGCTAAGTCTTCTATGGTAGTAAGATCAAAGATGAACTAGAGGGGTCAAAAACATACTCAACCCGTGGATCGGCCCGATCTTGGCTCGACCCGAATCTGGATCGGACTGAAGGGGTCGATCAAATCTAATGAAACCCGACACGAGATAAACCATACCCGACCGACACCCAACAAGATCATATTCTAACCCGACCAACCGACTTGAATTGGGCCGTTATTGATTCAACATGGTAATCCAAGACCGTAACCCAACCTTGAAGTTAAATGCGAAATTCGATTAAGTACGATTTGTTTCTCACCGATCCGAATTTCAACTCGAATTCGGTTCAACCGAGATAAAATAAGATCTAACCGATTTGATCCAATTTTTCAAACCAACCTATTTCGACGACTAAACCCAACAAAATTAATAAAATTCAATTATTCTATACCTACAAAATCATTTAAATAAGTTAATTTTATCTTTACCAACTATATATATGTCAAACCTTTAAATTTCAACCGACATGACTAACAATTATAAATATGATTAAATTGTCTTTTAACTTTAATACTTACATAAATATAACACATGCATAATGATATTGAATAATTGATACATTTTTTTTTCTGCAATATTCCCAATAAATTTATTGTTCCTATAAATTTAAATAGACATGACAAACATATATAAATATAATTAAATTTTCCTTTTAACTTAAACACATGGATAAAGTTGATAATATTGACAATTTTCAAAATATATTACTTACCCATCTTAGTAAATGGTCTCTAATTAATATTGATTCATGTCAAGATTTATGCAAATAAACAACCACATAATATTTTAATGCAATTTAAAATTAATCTATATCGGTTCATCAAACAAACAAAAGACTAATTTTTGGTGACATGTTATTATGCAATCAAAATACTGAGATCCTAATCCGATTGTCCAATTATGTTATTAGGCTTTAGAACAGTTCTTTAGGTCTTGATTAACAATAATAAACATGTGAGGAAAGCATTAAATCATATAATCGGGCATATGAATATAATAATCAATATAGAAAAGAGATTATAATATACAAGAACGCGTTAATTCCTTTGAGATCTACATTACGGTAAGTAAAAAGTTAGTAAAAAAAGAATTAAATTGAAATTGACCCTCAAGAATTATACCTTTGTGGCCTGGGACTTGTATAACGATCTGTAAGATGAGCAATCTTGAAGCTTGAAATATGAAATATGAAGGTATGAATGTGTATGAATGTGTGTCTGAGTGTTTGAATATATAGCTAAGTATGTGTAGAAGTCGTAGGATAGCATTAGGAAAAGTCGTTCGAAGAAACGAGTTATTTGTATGCAAAGGAAACCAAAAAAATTGTGAAAACATAAGGAAAAAATGTGCGCCTGGCGCACCGGCTTTTCTAGGCGGTTTTTTATTGTCTTAAGATTCTTTTTTACCATTTGGTAAAATCTATCATTTGAAATCCAAAATCAGCTATATTTAGGAATAAAAATATGATTTTCGAAATATCCTTTAAAATTAATTATCAAGAATAATTAATTTTTAAATATTAAAAATATAATTAATTATCATGAATAATTAATTGGGCCTTTAAAATTGGGCTTGAATTTAATAAATAGACTTTATATTTTCAAAATGCTTTTGGGCTTATCTTGTTCGATTGCTCTTCCTTTGGATCGGACCAATTAGGACGACGGTATATTTCATCATTGAATACTCAATAGGGAGACACGATTTTGTGTCTACATAAGCCCCCACTTTGACTGAGGTTCAGGAAACTGAAAGTCAAAGTAGCATGTGTCGAGACAGAGAACGATTCTAAACACTCTGCAGTTTAGAACTGATCTATATATCGTCGGTTTCCGCAAAGCAAAGTTAGTATGCAAGATAATAACTACAAGTAATCTGATTATCTACATGAGAAGATATTAGCAGATAGGTGCAAACAACTCAGATAAGGCACATAATGATGCAACAATGCAAACTTAGACTCTCTAAGGATGCATAAGACACTATGCAAGGATTGAGACTATGCATAACGAAGGTGTGAATGGAATGGCATGCAAGGTCGGAGTTATGCAAGGCTATGAAAGATGAAATGTAACGCAAGTTTAGGGTTATGCAAGATTGGAGGTCTGGATAGGTAGAGAGATAGAATAATTTTCAAAAACTGTTTTCGCAATGAATCGGGTCTGCAAGTGAGATCCACGGATAACAACTCGTCGGGAATCTAATCAGGAGAAACCACCACATATATAAGAATCCCCCCACTTTGGGTAAGCTTGTTTGAATAAGACACTCTGAGCCTAGATTAGAAGATATTTGTTGTGAATTGAGCGTTCAGAGCTGCATTCAAAGTTTCTTCATTGGGGAGTTGATGCAGGCAAAGTCAAATATCGCCAGAGATCATGGAATTATCGGATAGTCCTTTAGGAACAAAGAGAGTTTGGATTGAAAAGTAAAAAGGTTGAATTTCGTCACTCGAATAAATATAGGTGGGAAAAGGCTTTGACGAGGCTAGGTTTAAACTCGCGTTTATGTCGGGATCTAAAAAATAGTATGCTTCTGAATTCTAGAAAGTCAAATCGTTAGACCTTGATTAATTTATCCTATTGAAGCGGTCCGACCTCGAGATGAGGATTCCTACATATACTTGCGGAATCAGACCATTCGTAGTTCTGGATCTGATATCTTTTTTTCTCTCTTTTTTTGTGCCTAGGCCGTGCTTTCGGGTTTTCAACTTAGTGGGCTTGGACATACCTTAAAGAAGGAGTTAGGAATGGGTATGAAAGGTTGAAAGGTTAAAGGTTTGAAGTTTTGATTGGTTGGGCTAAGGTAAGGATTATGGATTTTATAAGTTTTGAGGTTTTGATGGATCAAAGGGATTTGGAATGAGGGGTAGAACTTGTGTGCAAGCCCCCTAACTTGAATTTTTATTTCTTTGCCTTTGGCTTTGTCTTTTTGTTTTTGCATTTGCTTTGTGGGCTTTCTTTTGCTGTTTTTTTGCACTTTGAAATTTTCATTTTTTTTTTGTCTGGCATTGATCTACCACCCCCATGAACGAAAATACCACGGCGCCACCTTAGCCACATAAACCATCACATAAGCCACCACCACCGACCCAAAAATCCACCAACACTTCTTCAAAACCTATAATCTTAAAACTCAAAACAAAAAACAATTAAGAGTAAAGATGGATGAATACCCTTTTTTATGGCTTTAGATGGTCAAATTCGACCATAAAAAACTCCAGATCCAGAGTTTTCATGGTCGAATTTGGCTTTTAAAACCTCAAATTTCACCTTTAATGGTGGTGGGGAAGGAAAAGAAAGAAAAGAGGGTGATAAGGGTGGTATCGCGGTGGTGAGGGGCGGCGGTGAGGAGAGGGGGAGGCGGTCGGCGGTGAGGAGAGGGGGAGGCGGTCGGCGGTGAGGGGAGTGGGCGGAGGCCGACGGTGAGGGGAGGCGGGGCAGGCGGCGGCCAATCGCACTTGAGAGTAAGAGAGGGGTATGATTAAAGATGGCAATGGGTCCAGGACCCTAACCGGACCCGCCCATACCCTACCCTAATTGAAGGGTATGGGTCTTAATTTTTTGGACCATATGGGTTAGGGTAGGGTATGGATTTTAATACTATTGGGTAAGGGTAGGGTAAGGGTCCAATTCTCAAATACCCAGACCTTACTCATACCCTACCCACAGACCCTCTCAAACTAAAATATATATTCCTTATATTTTTTAATTTAAAATAATTATATATATTTAATATATAACAGATATAAGAAACTCTTCCAGTCAAAATAAAACCCTCAATCCCTTACCCTAGACGCACTCTCACCGTCTCATCTTACCAGTATCTCACTCTCTCGCTCTAAACTATTTTCTTTATTCATATTTGGATGTATGAGACTTTTGGGATGTGGAAAAACTATGTATTCTTATGTAATATAATATTTTGTGTGCTAATTCACAGCTTTATATGTTGAATTGTACTTAACAATTATATATACACGTGAAAATATGAGCGAATTTTTTTTGTATTGGACCTATTATGGACCCTAAACCCTACCTATACCCTATCGGACCCTACGGGTATAGGTAAGGGTCCTAAAACTTTTTACCCTATGGGTATGGGTCTACATCCAAAAATTAGGGTATGGGTAAGGGTCTAGTCTTACCCTACCCAGACCCTACCCATTGCCATCCCTAGGTGATATGGTGGGAAGAGGAAGAGGGGTTTTTCAAGCCAATCAACATTTTCAATAAAGAGTTTTCCTTTCCTTTCTCCTTGTTTCTCTTTCTTTCTCTTCATAAACCAAACGCCCCCTAAAGGTTTAATGGAAGATAAAATACCTCCTAATACATTAAACATGCATGTAGAGTTTTTCTATGTCTACTCTAAAACTTATCATGATCTCGATGCCAAACTCACATGTGGAGAAACTTTTAGCACCTAACCGCTGGAGAACAACTTAGCAAATTATTCATTTCGGAAGCAAAAAAAGAAAAAGAAAAAGAAAAAGAAAAGATCGTACCATCTTGACATTTTCTAGTGTCATCATTAATATATATTTTTTGATGGAACAACGCCCTCATTCATTGGCGTGCCCAGCACCATCACATTATCGGTGTGAAGACCAAATGAACAAATAAAGGTGACACATCTACTCTTACTGTTGACAAAAACATCAAAAGCTGGGGATCAGAATATAAGAAGATTGTAGCAAAATGAGCTTCCAAAAATGGCCACGGAAAAGCATCTGATGTACTAATCTTCGCAACAAAGTACTGAATACGAAATTTTTCTTCTACTAATTTGATAGATACATCCAAGTATGCCTTCTTTAACAATGTAACATCTCACCACCACCACCACCACCCCCCCCCTTCTCTTGAATTAATAAACAATGCAATTTGACTATATGATATACAGCTCGATTTTACAATCAATTCCCCGCATGCACTTAATTAAAGAAAGGGTACAATATAAATGGTGTTTTCACGAAACACAGCATGCTAAGTCTCTTGCCCAGAGTTGGAAATGCAGGTCTAGCCAACTCCCAGAAGCGACCAGAAACTATGTGCAGCTAGTTACAAGTACATTTTTGTTATTTGCTCCTCTAGTTCTTGGAATTCATAGGCATCATCAGCAGTGTAATCCCCTGAAACAGGAAAGAGCAGAAAAGGAAAAGCTTTGAGAGATTCAAGAATTTTTGCATTAATTTGTAAGAGTATACTCCTTGTATAACTGCAACTTTTACGATCGACATAAAATAATTGAGGCGCACCAGTCATTCACTAAAATTTTCCTTTTACAAATGATAAATTCTCATTCAACGAGGATGTAAGGGAGTGAGTCTTTACCAATTGAATCTCTCCGTAGGGCAGTTAAATGAGCACAGCTGCAACACAATAAACGTATGTCAAAAATTTAAAGGTAAAAAAAATAAGAAAAGGAATTCAGTATGCACAATAGCCAGGAGAGAGTAGAAAGAAAGGTAAACACAGTACACACAACTCACAAGTAAAAAAGAAGAAACAAACGTCGCTCAGATTCTGATTAATTCCATTATATTCTTTAATATCAATACTGAAACACCTAATATCGTTATAAGAAGTACTAAGATCTAACCGCCTGCATCCATTGTGGACGCTAACACGACTACTTTATATATCTATGTTACTTGTCGAATAAAAATTGGTGAAAAATATATGTGCATGAGTTGGTGCTATGAAGGTTTTTGGTGATACTATCTTTTGGAAAACTATCCTAAGTACCACCAATTCACCCTCGTCCATTATGCCATTGTGAGGGTCCATTTTGGCCTAGGTGGTCAGAGATTTATCACTCCTTGTATCTCTATTATCTAATATCCAGAACATGGGTACCTAGTGGCTAGTATCACCACTTCATCCTTCTGTACAGCTTATTGGGATAACACATCAGGAAGGAAAGGGAGGAGATGGAAAGTAAGGGAAGGAAGGTGAGGGGAGGTGAGATAAAGGGAATGTCTTACCCTGTTTGGATAGCAAAGAAATTGAGGGAAGAGAAAGAGAGGGTATTGTTTTGCCTTCAGATATTGGGAGGGGGGAAGATGAATATTGTGAGGTAATTTTTTCCTATTTTGGCCCAAGAAAAACTGATTTCCAGATTTTTGAAAAAGAAATAAAAAATTAAGAGCTCCATTTACAGGCTAGTCAAACTTCAGCATTCGAAACAATTTCATATATACCGAAGATTGAAAACTAAACACTCAATTAGGCAATACAAAAAGAAAAGCAACTTGGGTGATGGCCAACATTGAGTCTCGTCAATGTTGGAGAGATTTGTTGCTCAAGTATACAAGGAAAAAACTGCCCTTCAGTTCCATCACCCCCATACATTGCTATTCAAGCGAGTAATAATAGACCCTTCCCTTTCTCTTCCTTTCTCTCCAAATCTTTTCTATCCAAACAAGTTGTTAGTGAATGTCCTTTGACAAACACAGCTAAATCCATAATTTATTAATTGCTAGTCAATGAACCAATCTGAAATAGCCTGAGGAAGCGAGCAAAAGTAGAATTTTTCATGCTACTCAGATGCTGCAGCTGAGTCATGAGAGATTTCAGAATCCGATGATTTTGAGAGGGGCTTGAGTACAGTAGTGATTTGAGTTACTGATAGAAAGACCAGATAGTGACAATAGTGAAAAAGGAAGCAGATATGTTTACACATCATGAAGAAGAAAAGCACCAATGCATTCAACTAGAAAGGAACTTCACAAATATTAATTATATCCTGACAGGAATAAGTTACCTTCCAAGAGCCTTCCCCAAGTCTGCACAGAGGGACCGGATGTATGTACCTTTCGAACAGATGACTCTAAAAATTAAATTTTGTCTGCAGGCAAGTCGACAAAGTTAGTAAGTGGACATGACTCCTTACCAGAATTCACTAGTTATTACTTCCATTCGTAGTTTGCTATATCTTTTCCTTGAATATATTGTTTGACTACCACCATGCATCTATAGATTTATTTGTTTTCTTTCAAAAAAGGATCAATGAGATTCATATGAAAACAGCCTTTTTACCAGTCACAGATAGTTAGGTAATAAGACTACCTACATGCAGACCTCCTTACTTCCTTAGTCTATAGAGATCGCCAAATGCGAACTATGTCGACAATGTTATTATGTAGATAGCGAAATATTGGACACTGGCATGAGCATATGGTACTGGGTTCAACTCTCAAATGCACAATAATTTTGCTATATCTACAAGACTACACTGTGTACTACCTCTCCTTACTTCATTTGCATCATCAGTTCGATGTCATTCGAAGTGGATTGAAGTGTACTGGAAATAAAGCTTCATTGAAGTTCAAAAGAAGGCAATCATAAGGTTGGGTTGGTTAATTCAAACCCCATTGTGCAATCAACAAGGGAAGTTAGCAGATAATTGCCAGACTCATAGGCCATGTGCTTCAGGCTTTATTTCTCCTTTCCCTTTTGCTTTCACATTATTTCATGAATGAAACTTCTATTTTACAGGGCCTAAGAGGAATATTTGGACTATCAAAATACTTTCTCCTGGACCTTCAGTTGAGGAACTTGTGGCTAGAGTAGCAGCTTTAGAGTCTAGCTCAAGTATTTCTAAGTTTTCATCTCCAACTCTTCGTAGGAAGGAGATCCCCCTGATTACTATATGTATATCTACAAACTTGTAGTGTTCATGAAGCTCAAAGCAGGCCCAAGAGAACTGCTTCATTTATAATGATTTAGAGAGGTAAAAGAGGAGAACATACTCTTTTAGCCGTTGTATGACATTAACATTTAACATTCTTAAGGCATGCATTACATATCAAATAAACTTCACCCTCCCGATTCTATTTCCAAAATATTGAACAAATGTGCAGAGCAAATAAGCCAGTAGTCGTCGGCGTTTTCCCAGAATTTTTCGTAAAAAGCAATTATGCCTATTATCTATGGTAAGACTCAAATGAGTACGGCACCTTGAATGCTATTAATAGATTCTACAGCAATAGAATCCCCGGACTCGGAAAGTAATAACGAAAATGGCTAGCAGGAATATAGCTAATGTTAATCTTTTCCTAGACCAAGGTATTCTGATGGAAGCTGCAACCCCAATTCTTTCTGCGCCCCCTCTCATAATTTAGAGAGGTAAGCGGTCTGGTCAGCACATCTGTTTTGGGTGCAGAGGGCAGGTGAGCTTTCAGGTCCGGGAGCAGGGCCGAGACCCTAAGTACAATACCCTTCCTTAGCCGTCACTATACCAAATGAATGCAAGCATCTTAAAGTGCAAGTTCCAATATGGCAGCCAGAAAGTGCATGCATAAAGAAAAAGGGTGAGGGTCAGAAAAATGCCCCTTCTTGCAGCTAAGTTTTGACTGACCTGTCCTCTAGGCTGCGCTCTATGTCAAACTGAAATATTGAAATTCGTCGAGGTGAAAGTTCAATGCTTTCTCCTCTTCTGGCCTTCTCATACATTTTTTCACCCCCTACCTATAAATGAAATATGTTAATACAATGAAACAACTTTCAACAGCAATAATAAGATACAATTCTTAAAACATAAACATGAGATTTTAGAGGAGACATAGATATGCTTTTCAAGACTAAACAACGAATTACAAATACTATATAAAACCAAAAACTAAACTTGATGAAATCAATAGACAACAAGTTAAATTGTTGAATCAGAGTTTCACAACCCACCCCCCCCAAAAAAAAAAAAAAAAAAACCCACGGCACCCAAAATAAAAATTCAAGTATATCAAATCAGTTCCTTTCGGGGACAACTTGAGGCTTATCATGGCAGAAAAGCAGCTACTGCAGGTATCAACTTTCATGCTATGCCAACACCATGATTTTGGATCAACACTTCTCTCTCAATCTCACCATTCTTATATCACTCTTACACAGCCTCATGCTTTACAAATTTCTTTACTTACCAAATAAATACATCATTCTCTTTGTCGAACCACATGGCTGACCAACTTTCTCATTCCAGCAGAACTCCAGTCCCACCATGCACCACATTATACGGTGCATTCAGGGTCACCAAGCATGGAGTTCCATTTCAAATCAAAGAAACCTACTACTCGTAAAGTTTCATCAAAATGTATTAAATTTAATTTTACTGATAATTGATGGTCATAACTATAATGAAGCATTGTTGGCCGAAAAACCTAGCAATTCATGTTCATCTATATTGTATGAATTAAAGTTCATCAAAATGAACTTCAAATAAAATCATATTGATTGGAGATATGGTTGCTGTGATATGCTTACAACCAGACTTGAATTATTGTTTGAAGCTCATTTACGAACCATCAATTGAATAATATTGATGCAATCTACTGTCATTTGTAAAATCAAAAATATTGTTGATGAAACTATTAAGCTCAACCACTTTATCTAGTTTGTAAAGCAGTGAGAAAGCTCACCCCATCCTTGTTTTCAACCCTAGATAGAACACTTGGTACACTTTCAGGTCAAAGAGTTTCACAGGAAGCTTTTACTTTGGGTCTCAGGACATATCTAGCAAATCCTCTCATGGTACAGTGTGGAAGGAAAGTTCTAAAAAGACACGTGCTCACAGCTCACCACAAAATAAAACTGAGACTCCTTTCTCCTAATAAGACTCTCAACCACTTTCATTTGTAAAATCAATTGTTGATGAAACTATTAAGCTCAACCACTCTATCTAGTTTGTAAAGCAGTGAGAAAGCTCACCCCATCCTTGTTTTCAACCCTAGATAGAACACTTGGTACACTTTCAGGTCAAAGAGTTTCACAGGAAGCTTTTACTTTGGGTCTCATGACATATCTAGCAAATCCTCTTCATGGTAAAGTGTGGAAGGGAAGTTCTAAAAAGACACGTGCTCACCACAAAATAAAATTGAGACTCCTTTCTCCTAAGAAGACTCTCCCTCTGTCTTTACCTCTCCACTAGCACCAAATCTATCAATGATCAACTTCATTCACTTCCATCATCAATGAAGTTTAAACTGAATTTCTTGGCATCCCAACATATTAAGATAGTTTATTGATGCCACTGCAGCATGGAGTCATTGATCTTGGATTCAAGATCTGATGCTTTTTGCACAAGCAGAAACACTAATATGAAGCACCAAACCCATAGTTGGAACCCTGAAATTAAAACTCGGTCATTTTGTTATGTAACTCCTGTCATGTAACAGATTTTGAACTAGTCGTTTTACGAAGTTCTAAAGCTGCGATAAAAATTACAGCCTTCTCACAGCGATGTCCGTTACATAACGCTGATTTACCCGTTAGAACTTCTTTTTTTCGCGTTACGTCAGTTACTTGTCAGAATTGGCCAAGAAAGAGAAAGGGAAAACATATATTGCAACTAGAAAAAAAAGGAAATATTTGTCGGAAACAACCTTTTAGATACAAGTTTTTGCGAGAAACATCCGTTTCAAAAAAATTGGCAAAAGATATCCTTCGAAAAAAATAATTTTAAGAGGAACAACCTTGATCCATTTTCCGGCATTGACCAAGTATTTTCCGGCGTTGACTCATTGAAACCAAACACGTGAAGGGCATGTGATCCGCATCTATTATATTGCAACCTCATTTTCCGGCATTGACCAAGTATTTTTCGGCTTTGAATTCATCAGTATATGTTGGGATAATTGAGGGAAATGGGGTTGAAACATAAGAGATGCGAGTCACGTGCCTTACACATGTTTGGTTTTAATGAGCCAACGCCGGAAAATACCTGGTCAATCCCAGAAAATGGGTCAAGGTTGTCCCTCGCGAAAAAAATTTATTTTAAGGTCTTCTTTTGCCAGATTTTTTTCAAAAGGTTGTTTCTAGCAAAAGCTTGTATTGAAAAGGTTGTTTTGACAATTTTTCAAAAAAAAAAAAAAAAGATGTGCACACACCGAAGAAGGAGAAGAACGTGAGGTGGGGTTTAAGTTGGATGATATATATGAGTTACTACTTATCTATATGAATGATAGAATAAAGCACTCGTGCTTTCTTCATTCACCATATACATAACCCAAGCATATGATCGGTGACATAGGTCTGGTCATATTATGTTGAAGGAATACTTGTCAAACTTGAAAAATGCAAACTTGAGGTTAAAAATCTGTTAATGTGATTTTCTTTTTAAATTCACGTTGCATTACCCATGAATCCATGATCCATTCCAAACATCCGTCACGAGCCGCTTTCTCGTCATCGCAACCGGTACTACGAACGCGACTGCATCCACAATTTTCTTCCCTACTTAGAACACATAGGCTAGCTAGGCTTATCTACCTAGGAAAGCACCGCCTTTAGAGATTGCTATTACTTTTATCTTGTTAACACTTAGGGAGGGAGACATGAAACTCGCAAACCTTTTTTTAATAGATAAGTCAAAACATGTGTTGAAAATCTACGAGCTTTTCACAACTTTATCTAGATACAGCGGGGCCATATTCTATTTCATTTTTTGTTTTGAAGAGGGGAGCAGCAAAGCAGCGATTATACAATAAAAAGGAAAGGTAAAAGCAACTATTTAGCGGCAGACCTGCACTGGTTGGACAGTAGTTCACATGCCATAGTGGACAAGCTGTACAACAGGGAGTACGCATATCAAAAATTGACTCAGCAAACAACCCAACCAGAACTGACCCCCAACAATGGGTTTTGAGCAGCATTTTTGACTTAAAACCCTTGATTATCTCAACCTGAATAACCAGCAACTCCTAGACCTCATGTCAGATTGGTGACAGGTTGACCCAACAGCTAAAGGACAGTTTTTAGTTCTAGAGCTAAAGAAACAATGGACTCAAATTGGCAGTATTTTGCATTCAAATACATTGGCTTTTTTTCAGGTATATTTATTTGTTTGACGTATGTCAACTTGGTTACAGGCCATATCATGCTACTAATCTTAATGGGTTAAGGTTCTATGCTTGTACGGACTACCGGCGTTATTCTACTCGCATTAACAATGAATACAGTGACATATATAAGTCTAATTATATTTTTAGTTGATTGTTGATGGCTTATAGCCTCAATCATCAGTCCCATGCACATTATCAGTAACCTATCTAGTATCTACAGCTCAGCTTATAGAACAGCCCAAGCTTGACAGGCCTCTATAACAAAAATTGAGAATCCAGTACAAGCCGGATGTGTCAACTCAAAAGTGAATTATTTGCTTATGCACAAAAAAATTACATCTGGATCAAAAATGGAGCAACCTGCAAAAAGAAATATTCTTTCTCGAGGAACCAACCAGCAAATTACGCAAACATGAAAGCAGCTAACCTATATCTGGCCTGAATAACAGTTTTAACATCTCTGAGGGAAAGGGCTGAAGGCGGAGATGGTGATGATTTCCACGGACCGAACTGCTAGTACCTTTAAGGATCATGATTGGACAAGCCCCCGTAAATGACATCAGTTTTTTGAAATGCTATTTCTCTTCATAAGCATCTCATTGAAAGCAAACTTTGCCACTTTGGGCTAAACTTATTCGCTTTATTTTGGAGATAACGCAGAACTAGGAGAGCAAAGGAGCTATGTGGTCCACCATGAGGGTATATCATACATGACGCATCCATTCTAATTATTTCTGTGTCTCCTTCCGTTGAGGGAGCTTCCCTTGTGGCAGAATTGAAGAAAACATTAGTGGTTTCTGAAACTCCAACTTAGAATGTCCTTTCCACAGTTTCAGCGAGTAATTTAGCAATTTTCTTTTTGACGGGGAGTGAACGATCTATCTTACTGAAGGATACATAAAGTTCCGACATTGAATAAATACTCATCTATAGGACACATCATTCACATAGTGCTCAAAACATCAGGAGCATGTTTAATCATACTCATGAATTAACTGCAATTTCAAAGTGAAATGAAAGATGCAACGACTTACTTTGATAGCAGAAAACATAGGGGGAACTTGCCAAATTTCACCAGTAAATGATGCAGCAGCCTTTCTTATCTCTTCATCCTTGATATGTTCCCATGGCTCACGTTGAATTACCTGAACAGTCACAAACATTTAATTCTTCAGATTAACTAATACAACATATTCATAAAACCTCCAATTTTAGATGATAATTAAGGCCCTATTCTTTTGAACTAAAATTTGCCAAACAGAGTTGAACCGAAAAATCGAAAAACTGAAAGATATCAACAACAATAAAATCATAAAAAATAATGATAACGATTATAATTACACTAATAATAAATATAAAAATGATAACAACAACAATAATAATAATACTAGTTATAATAATAATATTAATAATTGATATTATAATGACAATATTAATAATTAATATTATAATAGTAAATAGGATTTTTTAACTGGAATAATACAAACTTTGGCCCGTTCTCTCGCAATAATACAAACTTTTGATTATTTTTTAATAATACAAACTTTAGGCCAAAATTCCTAGAGTAGGTCAAAGTGACCTTTAACCTGTAAAACAGGTAAAAAGAATTATAAAAGGACCCAAAATCTCCTTCTCTATCCTCCCCTCCCCCTAAACCCCAGTCCATCCCCTCTCCCACCACGAAACCACCGGTCCACCCCCCTCTCCCACCACGAAACCACCCGTCCACCCTCCCCCCCCCCTCTCCCACCACGAAACCACCGGTTCACCCCCTCTCCCACCACGAAACCACCGGTCCACCCCTCCCCCTCCCCCTCCTCCCACGGACGAAACCACCGAGACATCCCCTCTCCCACCACGTCAACCAGGTCCACCACCTCACCCACCGAGTCCACCCCCACCCTTGCCCACCCGAAAAGAACACGACCGAGTCGAACCACCTCCCCACCCAGTCCACCCCTATCCCGGCCCACCCCTCGAAACAAGTGGCGTCGAAATCGATTGCAGCGGTAGAAAGTTGGAGAGAGAAAGTGAGGAGAATGATGGGGGAAAGAGAGGGCGAAGGTTTTCGAGGGCGGGGGCGGCTTGGTTTGGTTGCTTTTCGAGGCTAGGGTGGCAGTGTTTGGTGGTTTTCGAGTGGGGGGAGGAGAGATGTGGTGTTATCGGATGTTGGGGTGGGGAAACGTGGTGTTTTCGAGGATAGAGGAGAGGAGACGTGGTGTTTTCGGGGGTGGGGGAGAGGCAAACGCGGTGTTTCCGGTGGTTGGGGAGGGTGGAGGTGGTGGCGGGGTGGTGTGGCCGGCGGTGTGTAGGTGGGGGTGGCCAATGCGGGTGGGGTGGGGGGAGGGCGATACGGGTGTGGTGGGGGTGGGCAGTACGGGTGGGGTGGGGGAGGGCGAGACGTGGTTGGGGTCCGGTTGGGGTGGCGGTAGGGGTGGCCGGTGGGGATGGGGGTGGGCAGGTGTGGGTGGGTGGGGGGTGGCCGGGAGGGGAGGGGGAGGGGGTGGAGGGGGGGAAGTGAGGAAGAAATAGAAAAAGATGAAAGAATTTTTTTTTTTTAACAAAATTTTAAAAACAACCAACGAGATGGTGACACGTGTCTCTTTAGACCTGTTTATCAGGTTACCTCCGGTTTTGTCTTGCTGTAGGAATTTTGGCCTAAAGTTTGTATTATTAAAAAATAATCAAAAGTTTGTATTATTGCGAGAGAACGGGCCAAAGTTTGTATTATTCCAGTTAAAAAATCCTAGTAAATATAACAATAATAATAATAATTATTATTATTATTATGATAATAACAAATACTATATAATTATGATAATATTAATAACATAAAGAATAATATTAATGATATATATTATATCAACAATATAAGTAATAATAATTGCATTAATAATATCAATAAATAACAATTATATAAATAAGATTAATACTAAATAAAATAATAACGTTTAAAAAAATCATTATAATAATAATAAAAATAATAATAATAACAAATATTATGATGATAATATAATATTAACATTAATTATAATATTAATAATAATATAAATAACAATAATACTAATATATTAATATATATAATAATAATAATATGAATAATATTAACATTAATTATAATATTAATGTGCTTAACTGAAATGTTAATGGAAACATGCTGAACTAAAATGTGCCAAAATTGATTTTGTTGAACTGAAATTAATTTTGCTAAACTAAAATTAATTTGGCCGCACTAAACCAAAATGTGCTCCAAATTAAGCTCAAAAGAAGAAGGCCTAAGACCTAGAAGTCATGTTATTATTGTACTTACTTCAACCACATTCTAACTTTGTGGTCAACATAAAAGGAACGATATAGTAGACTCTTATCGCATGAAACATTGGGTACGCCGTACTCTTTATAAAAAGAGTCATTGCACGATTAGCATCACTAATACCATGTTTAGGTGCTACATTAGGAGCCTCCTTGATTGTGCACTCATACAAACATAGGCTTCAAATAAGAAACCAAGAAGCCGAGCAAAGATAAAGCTGCTCAAGTACTATTTTTCTTTACTGGTTCAGAGTCTAATGTAAATCATATAACTTTCTGAAAACAAGTGTAACTGATGTGTTCAAGTTTATCGGGATTTTTACGTTGTTTTAGACGTCTTTTGGATGGAAGGCTTGGTCGTAGTCATGGGCATTAGAGCACTTTTTAGGCTTTAGCGGAAGTTTAAGGTTGAAGTTGTAAGAGAGTGTTAAGGTACGACATTGTGAGCCTTTGGAGTTGTTGGGAGCTTTGGCCTATAGTCACTTTGGGCATCACAACGCAAGGCACATGAACATCATTGGGCCGACATCGGCACCACCATCATCCTTCCGGCCGGTCAAGCAAGTTCAAGAAAAGCCCGGGTCGCACCTCGCGACTGCACACCGCACCTCGCGACACCGGGCACTTTTGTGGTTCGTTCGTGTCCGTCGCAAAATACGAGGTGCGACCATACTCGCACCTCGCGACATGGCTATGTCGCACCTCGCGAAGTATGCCGCACCTCGCGACCCCTGGCGCTGGGCAAAGTCGGCTAAGTTGCCGACTTAGACAACTTGTAACTTTCTTCTTCTTTTTCGATATAGTTTCTTTTGGGAGTATAAATAGGACATTATTCATAACCCTAAGGAGCTAGCCACTCTTAGAGAAAAAGAACTCCTCCCTTTTGTTTTAGTTTTCTAGTTTTCATCTTCCATTAAGCTCTATGTATTTCACTTTTGTATTGTGGACAAGAAGCATGGAAATTATAGCTTAAACTCTCTTGGGAATGGTTGAAGGAAGCTTTTGACGGTTTATTGTAAGATTTACTCTTTCTCTTACTCTTTATCTTGGTTATTGTCTAGCTTTCAATATTAATGTTTATGGTCATGACTTGGATTAGCTAGGAGTACTACTAGTTGATGTTTGTTGTTGATTTAATGCTAGGTTTCGGATATAATCGATGTTATATGCTTAACCATGTTGTAGTAAGCTAGGTTCTCTTGATTTATCTTGAACATTATTGAGTGAATCCAGGTTAAGCTAGACAAGTTGTTGAATGCTTAGCGCTTGTTTAAATATCGGCAATATTATCGGTTCTCTATTCTTAATGCGATTCTTAGTTTGAATCTCGACGCTAGGAGAGGTTGATTGAGAATTAGGATTTTGTAATGCGCGGCTCGTACTTACTTAACTAAAACTTGAGAGAACGGAGGATTCGATCCTTAACGATAGTCAACCAAGAATTGAGTAAGCTTGCAGTGAATCGATAAATAGATCCGTAGAAGTGGATATCAACTGGACCCTAACTTCGTTATTATTGACTTCCACTAGTTAATTTTCATCTTGTTTGCTCGTCTAGATTTTGATTTAATCCAAAACCCCCATTGCCTTGATTGTTCATCACGTAGAGAAATCTAGGTGATCAGTTTCATTAAATACACTTGCTTTCCCCATTTCCCTGTGGATACGAACCCTACTTCCTATCTACATTTATTTGTAAAAGAGAGTAGGAGAAAATTATATTTGGTGACTCTCACGACAAGAGCCCGCCAAATTTTGGCGCCGTTCTTGGAAAACGGTGTTACTAGTTTGTATTTAGTGTGTTTTTGGATTGTATTGCTTGTGCTCTTTGTTTATGGTTAACACTCGTACTACTAACAAAGAATCTTTGCATTACGATCCCGAATTAGAATTGACTATTTTCGGGTGGAGAAACATTCTCACGAGAAAATTTTCAAGAATCATCTTTTAACGTTGAAGTGGAGGAAGAGATGCCTCCGAGAATTGAAACTCGTACCTTGAGGGAGCTCACGGCTCCTAACCTTGATCAACAACCATTGTGCATCTCATTTCCGGCTCTTGATGAAGGCACTAATTTTGAATTGAAGTCGGGGTTGATACACTTGCTTCCTTCGTTCCATGGGCTCAATGGAGAAGATCCAAACAAATTTCTTTCGGAGTTTCACGTGGTTTGTGCGCGTACGAAACCAAGTGGAGCAAAGGATGAACAAATCAAGTTGAG
Organism: Beta corolliflora; assembly: GCA_947648045.1. Classification (NCBI taxonomy): domain Eukaryota; kingdom Viridiplantae; phylum Streptophyta; class Magnoliopsida; order Caryophyllales; family Amaranthaceae; genus Beta; species Beta corolliflora. The sequence goes on along the minus strand of CANSZD010000763.1, from coordinate 843,143 downwards.
AGCTTTTCCTTTTGCTTTGAAGGATGGAGCTAAAGATTGGTTATATTATCTTCCTCCCGGTTGCATTTCCACTTGGGTTGAAATGAAGAAGCGATTTCTTGAGAAGTTCTTTCCAGCTTCTAAGTCATCAACATTAAAGAAGGAAATCAGCAATATTGAGCAGAAATACGATGAGTCTTTCTACGAATATTGGGAGAGGTTCAAGAGACTTTGTGCTAGTTGTCCATATCATGGCTATTCTGATGAAGACCTCATTCTGTACTTTTACAATGGTTCTTCTGACGAAGATGTGCGAAAAATGAATGCTGCTAATGGAGGTTCTTTCATAAACAAAACCCCAACTGCAGCTAGAGAACTCATTGAAGAACTAGGCGAAGGCTCGAGACAGGTTCGAGTAGAAGATCGAATCATCGTAGAGCAAATGTTGAAAGTCCAAGTTCTAGCTCTTCAAAGGCCGAGGGTCAAGTACAAGCTCTCATCAATGATGCGTGATTACATGGTAAAGAACAATGTTCAACAGTGCAAGCTTGTAGAATTTGTTCTTTAGATCATTATACCGATGTTTGCCTCTCATCTACAAGAAGAACCGAGTGAAGAGGTTAAGGCGGTCGGTTTTCAGGGCCAAGGTTTCCAGAAAAGATATGATCCATATTCTGGTACCTACAATCCGGGATGGCGAGATCATCCTAATTTGAGGTACGGGAATTCATCAGGGAACCCGCAGCCGCCACAGCAGTATAACCGCCCACCACCTCCTTTTTCGAGGGCACCTAGAACAAGGAGCTCCATATTTTCGACCGCAAGGCCAATCACGAGGGACCGAGTACCGGCGTGTCTACGAGAGGATATGATTAATGCTTTAACTAAGAATGTTACTAACATGCGGGAAATATGGTTCGGTTTCGGGGAGGAGACTCGTTCGAGCATAAAGATTCTGGAAAAGCAAATGAGTCAGGTCTCGGGAGCTGTGGGTCGATTAGAGGCTCGTGATTCGGGTAAGCTACCGTCTCAAACGGAGATTAATCCGAGACAAAATGCAAGTGCCATAACACTAAGAAGCGGAAGAGAACTACAGAGCAATGATAAAGCGACCGCTAAAGACAAAGAGGTAGAGGAAGAGGTCATTGTTTATGAACCGGTGCCCGATGCCCGATGCCGAGCCAATGTCATCTACATCAGATGAGCAATCTAAGCAACCACCACCTCCACCACCTTATGAGCTAGGTTCCACCATTTCCGGAGGCACCGAAAGATACTCGAAGAAAGGAGTGCGATAAAGACATTTACGAAACCTTTCGTAAATGTGAGGTAAACATTCCCCTTTTAGATGCTTTAAAACAAATTCCTAGGTATGCAAAGTTTCTTAAGGAAATGTGCATTACTAAAAGAAAACAACGGTTAAGGGGAGCGCAAAAGGTTAAGGTTAGCGAACATGTGTCTGCCATGTTTCAAAAGAAACTTCCCCAAAATGCAAGTGATCCAGGGCATGTTTGCTATACCTTGTGTGATTGGGGACACCACGTTTCCAAGGGCTATGCTAGATTTAGGGGCTTCTATAAATGTAATTCCTTATTCTTTGTACGAGTCCTTAAAGCTAGGTGCCTTACATGAAACAGTGTTGTGATTCGATTAGGCGACCGTTCTAATGCTTATCCTAAGGGAATAGTGGAAGACGTGTTAGTTAAGGTTGATAAGCCGATTTTTCCCCGCCGATTTTTATGTCCTAGATATGGAGTACGATGAACATGCGACCCCTATTTTGTTAGGACGACCATTTTTAAAAACCTGCTAGGACTAAAATTGATGCGCATAGTGGATCTCTTACTATGGAATTTGATGGAGATACAGTAGAGTTCAACATTTATGATTCCATGAAATTTCCGAGTGATGATCATTCATGTTATTCTATAGATATGATTGACTCTTTTTCGCAGGACGTGTTTGAAATTGATGGTAAAGATGAATTGCGGGGTGGTTCTTGAGCATAGTTTGAAAGATAATGAAATTGAGTATGTTTTAAGCGCTAATTTGCAGGAAATAGTGCGGGTTTTGGAAGATCAAGACAAGCTTCCGACGGTCCCTTTTCATTTTGGACCCGTCCCACTAACCATTCCTAGAGAGAAGTTGTTACCATCTGTTTTGCAGGCCCCAAAAGTGGAATTGAAGTCACTTCCCGATAATTTGAAGTATGTGTTCCTTGGAGAAGGAGAAACATTACCAGTGATCATCTCAAGTCAGCTCACCCAGGAGCAAGAAAGAAGACTTATTGAGGTTCTTAAGGAGCATAGAGAAGCAATTGGATGGACGATTGCCGACATCAAAGGCATAAGTCCCACCACATGCATGCATCGGATCTTGATTGAAGATGACGCGAAACCAGTGAGGCAACCACAACGCCGGTTAAACCCACCTATGATGGAGGTAGTGAAAGCAGAAATTCTGAAATTACTCCAAGCAGGTATGATTTACCCTATTTCTGATAGCAAATGGGTTAGTCCTACCCAAGTTGTGCCTAAGAAGACGGGTGTAACTGTTGTGGAAAACCAAAATGGTGAGTTGATTCCTACACGTATCCAAAATGGATGGCGTGTTTGCATTGATTATCGTAAATTGAATGTTGTGACTAGGAAAGATCATTTTCCTTTACCATTTATAGATCAAATGCTTGAAAGACTTGCTAATCATGCCTTATATGCTTCTTAGATGGTTATTCGGGGTATTTCCGGGTGGCTATTGCGCCGGAGGATCAAGAGAAAACCACATTTACGTGTCCTTTTGGCACGTTTGCATATAGGCGCATGCCTTTTGGGTTATGCAATGCCCCTGCCACTTTTCAGAGATGTATGATGAGTGTATTCTCTGAATATGTCGAAAGGTTTGTTGAAGTTTTTATGGATGATTTCACTATACATGGAGATTCTTTTGACAGTTGCTTACGACACTTAGTTTTGTGCTTAGAAGATGTATAGATTCTAACCTTGTGTTGAATTCCGAGAAGTGCCATTTTATGGTGCGACAAGGGATTGTTTTAGGCCATGTGGTTTCCGAAAAGGACTCGAGGTAGATAAAGCTAAGGTAGACACTATTCAATCTTTGCCTTATCCTACTAATGTTAGAGAAATACGTTCTTTTCTTGGCCGTACGGTTTTTATCGCGGGTTCATCAAGGACTTTTCAAAGATTTCATCTCCTTTATGTAAGTTGTTGCAAAAGGATGTGGATTTTTCTTTTGACGAACATTGCAAGAATGCCTTTGAAACCTTGAAAGAAAGACTTGTCTCGGCTCCAATTATACAACCACCGATTGGTCTCTTCCCTTTGAGATCATGTGCGATGCAAGTGACTACGCCGTCGGAGCGGTGTTAGGTCAAAGGGTGGGGAGAGCACCTCATGCTATCTATTATGCTTCCATGACACTAAACGAGGCTCGGCGTAACTATTCTACTACCGAAAAGAATTGTTAGGCTGTAGTATTTTCTTTGGAAAAATTTAGATCTTATTTGCTTGGAACAAAAGTTATTGTATATACGGACCATGCGGCTCTTCGTCATTTAATGACGAAAAAAGGCCAAGCCAAGATCGATCGGTGGATTCTACTTTTGAGCGAGTTTGATTTGGAGGTGAAAGACAAAAAGGGGACCGAGAATTTAGTAGCGGATCATTTGAGTAGATTGGTGTCTTCCTATGATTTAGAGAAGAATGTTGAAAAACCATGGAAAGAACCAATTCGAGAAGAATTCCGGATGAACATTTGTTCGCCCTTAAGGAGTTTAGTCCATGGTATGCTAACATTGTGAATTTCCTTGTCTCTAACAAATTTCCTCCTCATTTTTCAAAAGCACAAAGAGACAAATTACGAAGCGATGCAAAGCATTATGTATGGGACGATCCATATTTGTGGAAACATTGTGTGGATCAGTGATTAGAAGGTGCATTCCCGATAATGAGGTAATATCGATTCTCACCTTTTGTCATTCCCATGCATGTGGAGGTCATTTTGGAGCAAGGAGAACCTGCTCGAAAGGTATTAGGATTGTGGTTTTTATTGGTCTAGTTTGAATAGAGATGCATACCATTTCGTAAGTCGTGCGATAATTGTCAAAGAGTCGGGAATATCTCCCAAAGAAATGAAATGCCACAAAACTCGATCTTATATTGTGAAATATTCGATGTTTGGGGCATTGATTTTATGGGGCCATTTCCTAACTCTTTTGGTTTCATGTACATTCTTTTAGCAAAGGATTATGTATCAAAATGGGTGGAGGCTAAGGCCACTCGTGCGACGATGCTAAGGTGGTTGCGAGATTTTGTGAAATCTCACATATTTTGCGGGTTTGGAATTCCAAGGGCATTGATTAGTGACAAGGGAACTCATTTTTGCAATCGAACCATAGGTGCGGCTGCCTGAAAAAGTATCATGTGACTCACAAGACCTCCACGGCCTACCATCCACAAACAAATGGCCAAGCGGAGGTGTCCAATCGCGAGATCAAATCAATCTTGGAGAAAACGGTGAATCCAAATAGGAAGGATTGGAGCTTGCGATTGGAGGATGCACTATGGGCATATAGGACGGCTTATAAAACCCCTATTGGTATGTCACCATACGATTGGTGTTTGGAAAGCCGTGTCACCTTCCGATGGAGCTTGAGCACAAAGCATTTTGGGCCATTAAAAATTTCAACATGACCTTGGATGAGGCTGGATTGCATCGGAAACTACAATTGCAAGAATTAGAGGAAAAAGGAACGAGGCCTATGAAAACGCAGCAATTTACAAAGCAAAGACTAAGGCATGGCATGACAAGCTAATAATAAGAAAAGAGTTTGAGGTGGGCCAAAAAGTCCTCTTGTTTCAGTCCCGCCTACGTCTTTTTCCAGGAAAACTGCGTTCTAGGTGGATCGGACCATTCATCGTCGTGAAAGTGTTTCCCCATGGTGCCGTGGAAATCATGAGCGAAGCTACTTCGAAGATTTTAAAGGTAAATGGGCAAAGACTTAAACCATACTTTGATGGATTCAAGCAAGTGGGGGCCGAGGATGTCCCTCTCGGCGCCCCGGAGTATGGATAAGGTTTCTTTAAAATGCTTCGTCGTGTCGACGACGTTAAATAAACGAACTTGGATGTATATACTTGTTTCAAATCTTTTATTTGCATTTTTTTCGTTGTAGGATATTATGTTTGTTTGGTTATGATTTTGCGAGAAATCCGAGAAATTTGAAGAATGAGAAGTGTGTTGTGTGTGTGAGTAATTTGTGAGTTACAACAAGTTTGAAAGAATGTTAGAGAGTCATTTAAAAAAGAAGGAAAACCGAACAAGAGAGAATTTTTGAGCGAAGGATTTCATCCGGTCGCACCTCGCGACTGTCCGCGACCCGCGAAGCTGGCGGTTTCCGAAGAAAAAATGCAGAGTGGGATCGCACGGTGCGAGAATTGTCGCACCTCGCGAAACTCTATGTCGCACCTCGCGACATAGGTCGCACCTCGCGACCTGGGTAAATCCCGCTATTTCCTCTTCTTTAAACACGATTCTCCTCTCCCTCTCACTCTACCCACTCGACTATCTCACTCTTCCACTCCCTCACAGCAGCTCGTCTCTCTCTCATACTCTTCCACCGCCACTCCACCGCCAAAAAAAAAAAAAAAAACCGCCGCTCCATCCTTCAATAAAACCACCCACCTTCATCTCCTTCTTTAACTCATCACCTCACACTCAATTTTCGGAATTTATCTTCAAAAAAATCAAACCCTAGAATTTGGGGGTTTTCTTTTGGTGAAGAATTTGGGGAAATCAAGGATATAAGTTGAAGATACAAGCAAAGGAAGGAGTTTTATCACCACAACAACAACTACATTACATTCTTAAGAGCATTTGAAGGCTTCCCTTGGTACACAATTTCCATCTCTAACAACATTTTGTTTTGTTTGAGAAATTTTACTTCATTGTTCATAGTTAGTCTTGGATTGTTGTTGGTTGTTATTGTTGTATGTTTAAGTGGTGATTGATTGTTGAGGGTTGAGAATTATTGTGTTGTTTGAGAATTGGTGGTTGTGATTGAGCATTGTTTCAATTGGGAATTGGTGGTTGTGTTGCATTGTGTGGAGGGAGTTGTTGCTTAGAGATGGCCTCACAAAAGAGAAAGACCACTAATGCTAGCTCAAGCAGTGCACTTCGTGTTAATACCATGGGTTTGAACAACCTCACTTCCGACCATAAAAGGAAATGGCTTCGCCTCACTAAGCCCTAAGAGCCATACAAGAAACCAAGTTTGTTTGTTTGGATACATTGGGCACCTTAGGGTTGCGTGCGCCTGTTGAGCAATTATTGGGTAAAGTCGGGTTACGCGGTTTTACTGAATTTCAAGCCCGTACTTATGAACGCTACACTTTAGAATTCCTTTCCACATTAGAGAAGGGTAACGATGAGGATGGAAAGTTCATTACCTTTCACCTTAATGATAATGAATACACAATGCACTACAATGAAATTATGGAAGCTTTTGGGTGGACTTATGTGGAGGATAGGGATTTTGAAACTCCCGGGTGTATTCAATGAGTCCATGTTCTATGGTAACATCACCAATGGTTTGACATGGCACGGAAGGTGCAAGAATAGCTCGCTCCCACATCCGGCTCTCCGTTTTTCTCACCGATTCCTTACCATGACTATCTTTTGCCACGGTGAGCCTACAAACCTCCCAAAGTTTGATTTAAAATGCTTGTGGGTCATGACACCCGAGGGATGTGGTTGCCCGGATTGGGTTGGAATATTTGTTAACAATTGTTTGGAGATCGCGAGAAAAGAGAGCGGGAAAATAAGCATGGGTGGAATGGTTTCCCTTTTGGCCGCTTACTTGGAGGAAGAGATTCCGACGGATGATAACGGCAAAACGGATTCTCCAGGCATTAGGTACTATTGATGCTCGTTTGTCGCGGCCTCCAATGTGTACAATAAAGATCAATCAAGAAGGCATCAATGTTGTGGGTTTCCCCAAGAGGCAACCATTATGTATGGCTTTACGGGGCCAATAGTGTGAAATATATGGTTTTGCCTCGGGCTCGAAAAACGGCCATCACCGCTACTACATCTCATCGTCGCCTCTATCTCCCTCCCGGGATGATACTTATCGAGACGTAGTTGAAGAAGAGTTTGGTAGGGCGCGTGCCCAACCGCGACTGCGGCCAAAACCCCGAGCCCCCTTCAATATTTCACACCATGGTCGAGACAAGATTTGATGCTCTTGAGGAGAGTCAAAATATGTTCGGGATACAACTGAATGATATGCAGCGGCGATTGGATGGGTTTGAGGACTCAATGTACTCCATGTCTTCCATGGTTTCGGCCATGAATTCTTTCTTTGCGGCCTCTAACCCCAGGTTACCCTGATCCCGCTGCTACCATCGAGATGCACCGCCGACGAAGGCAAGCGGAGCGTGACTCTAGGAGAGCGGGACATCGCGATCCTGGTGGGCCTTCCGGTTCTTAAATGGTTAGTTTTATTTCCTTCTTCTCACATTGAGGACAATGTGTATTTTAAGTGGGGGGGAGGAATGAAGTTCGGATTGTAAATATTTATATGCTTTATGTTTTATGTCGTATTTTCATGAGATTGAAAAAAAAAAATGAAATGAAAAAAAAAAAAAAAAAAAAAAAAAAAAAAAAAAGAATGATGATAAAATGAATCCCGCTAAGTTGAAAACCCGCAAGGGCGGGCGACTTAGGCAAAATTTGGGGGCCTTGATAGGTTGAAAACCCCGAAAGGGCGACCTATGCAAAACAAAAGGCTTAAAGAGCGGGTGAGTTGTGAGCTTCTAAAAAAAAAATTTGAGAGGCTAGGATGAAAACCCGAAAGGGCTCCTAGGCAAAATGAGAGAAAAAGAAAAGAGAGAAAAATTTTATTGCTCATTTGCGGAGTTTTGGTGGCATAAGGATGGAGGCGTTTTCGGAGTTTTCGGGTAGGTTGAGGAAATTTGTTGATTTCCTTGTTCATATGGTGATTTGTAAAGTTGTGCTTATTGTTTAAAGTTTGAATTCCTTTTGCAACTTGGAATTTAAGCTTTATATTGATGGTTAGTTGATTATTTTTGTAGTAAGCATGGAATTTACCCCTTTTTGTCATTGTTCCATGGCTTACTTGGTGTAAGTTAGTTGGAGTAGATTTTAGGTTACGTTTGTGGTTTGAAGTAAGCATGGAGTTTATTCTTTTTTGCAGCACTCCCTGGCTTGCTTAGGTTAGGATCAGGGAAGAAAAACTCGGCCGTTCCGTTACGGAACGGCCGCTTTGTAACGGGTTTGTGAGTGAGCGTTCCGTTATATCCCGTTATGTAACGTTTTTTTTTAATTCACAAGAATTGCGGCGTTACGCCGTTATGGAACGGTGTAACGCCGTTCTAGACCCGTTACAAAGACTATAACGGCCGTTCTGTTCATGTTGGGTCTGGGGAAGAAGAAGATGACAAACTAGCAAGAGGTGGAAAGATTGTAGGCCAGAAAAAGTAGATTTCTGACATGAAATAAAGCAAAAATCATATAATTCATATCTTGAATTTCACAAAAAAACAACATAAACAAACAACAAAATTATTTATATAAACCCCTAATCTATAAGAGTAGAAGACATCAAAAATTCAAAAACTCAACAAAGTAGTAGAGGAGAGGAGACTAGGAGAGTATAGAGTAAGAGCACAAACAAAAATCAGATAATTTCCAAAAAAATCAGGTAACAACTAACCTCTATTTTTTGTGCATGATTTTCGTTTTCTATTTTTTTTGCAATTACTTCTCCCTTTTCGTTTTCCTCTGTGATGCTTGGCCTTTATTTTCTTGCTTGCATGAATGTCTTCTTGTTGTTTCCCTTTTTGTGATTTTTTTTTTGTGCGAATTTTTTAAATTTGTGAAGAAACCAGGAAGATGAAGGTAGAAGATGAAGGAAGAAAAGTGATTTTTATTTTATTTTTGAAAGTTGTACTGTAGAAGAGATGAGAAGAGGAAGAGACGTGTTATGTATGTGTAGCCGTGTATCTTTCATATTTAATTAAATTAAATTTTTTTTTTTATTTTAAGTGGGCTTGTAATAATTGATACTAGTCTACTAGACTACACACATGAACACAGCAGCCGTGTAGCACACACATACATTGTTTCATAGCTGTACTTTTGGTTTGTGTGTTTTTTTTCTTTTGTTTTTGGCTTCTAGCTTCTTTTGAATAATAAAAAAAAAAACATAGTCACATATATGAACATATTTTATTTTTACTCTTTACCCGATGCATTACCGGTGTATCAAATTTTCATAAACCAAGGTATAATATAATTCAATTATGTAATTACTTGTCCTCTAAAAAAATAAATTGTAATAACTTGTGTTATATATATATATATATATATATATATACTTACATGAGCATAGAATTTTAATACTTGAATACTTAAAATGAGATTGTGATATTATATATTTAATTACATAATAATTTGTTGTATTATATAATTCAACATTATGCTTCATATATATATATATTAATACTTACATGAGCATAGAATTTTAATACTTGAATACTTAAAATGAGATTGTGATATTATATATTTAATTACGTAATAATTTGTTGTATTATATTATTCAACATTATGCTTCATATATATATATATATATATATATATATATATATATATATATATAATATATATATATATATAAAGAGATTACTACTTATATGAGCATGGAATTAATTAGTTGGGCATAAAAAAAAAACATATTGTACTGTGCAACTATAGATAAAAATATAAATATGTACGTTGTTTTAGTTTCACAGAATTACTTACAAAATGCCACGATCTAAATCTGAAGATAAAGATGTTGGATGGAGATTTTGTATGAAACTCGCCGAAGATGGGAAAACAGTACAATGTAATTTTTGCCAAAAAGTAATCAAAGGGGGGATAACACGTCTTAAAGAGCACTTGGCTCATAAAAAGGGCAATGTCATAGCATGTGATAAGGTTCCGGCACAAATCCAAAGGGAAATGCACAATCTGCTAGAAGAGTATCTGAAATCCAAAAAAAATAAGCAGAGGAGAGAGTTTGATTATGAGCAAGAAATAACGAGAGATATAAATCGTTGTGATTCTGATGACGAGGATGATCCAAATATGGTTATGGGAATGCAGCATAGTCGAATGCAACAACAATTTGAAAGGGATCGTGATATGTTGAGGGGGAGAAGTAGTAACTATGAAGGTGGTAGTGGCAGTGGCAGTGGGGTCCCTCGAATGAATAGATCATTTACAACTAGAGAAGGCGGTCAACGAGGAGGTAGGGATAGAATGTATGAACCAGTATCCACTCCTGCATCGAGGTTAAGAGAAGTTGAGATTGATTTAGAAAAAGATGCAAAGGTGAAAAAACAAAGAAAGATCAACACTAGTTGGCTACAGAAGCAAAAGGAGAAAGTTAGGAAAGCATTTGGTAACTGGATCATAGACAACAACCAACCATTTACAGCTGTTAATTCGGCATTCACTAACCCATTAATGAATGTCATACGTGAAACTTCAGTTGATGTCAGAGCTCCATCTGCATATGAGCTTGCAGAAGTATATCTCCCGGAAGAATGTAAATTGATGCAGGAGTATATACACACATTTGCCAAGATGTGGGATGAGAGAGGGGTGACAATAATGTCTGATGGATGGACTGGTCCAACCAAAATGCACATTTTGAATTACCTTGTGTATTCTCCCCGTGGCACGGTATTTCACAAATCAGTTGATGCCACCAATGTGGCGTCAAGAAATGCTGACTACTATTTTTCTTTGATGAAAAAAGTAGTAGAAGAAGTTGGACCAGATCGAGTGGTCCAAGTAGTGACCGATAATGAGGCTGCCATGAAGGCCGCAGGAAAAAAACTAATGGAAGTTTTTCCCCATATATATTGGACTCCTTGTGCTGCTCATTGTATAGATCTTATATTGGAGGATATAGCAAAGAAGTCTACAATCAAGGATGTTCTATCACAAGCAAAGTTGATATCTAGCTTCATCTATAATTCAACATGGTGCGTGCAATATATGAAAAGGTTCACCGACAAACGAGAGCTCTTGCGGGCTGGCATCACTCGATTTGCGACAAATTTTGTGTCGTTAGAGAGCCTTGTCAAGCATAAGAATGATTTGCGGAATATGTTTGAATCTCCCACATGGTTGAAATCTAGATGGGGTAATTTAAAAGATGACAATGCAAAAAAGGTCCGTGAGCTTGTACTTGCCTGAAACGGAGAATCTTTGTTAAGTTTTGGAACAAGGCAAACGAGGTTCTAAAAATAATGGAGCCACTTTTAAAGGTTCTGAGGCTTGTTGATGGGGATGAAAAACCGACAATGGGTTTTATTTACGAGGCAATGGAAAGAGCCAAGTTGGCTATAAAAAAGGATTGTAGGTATTATAGAACCTACTGGAAAATTATTGATGAAAGGTGGAATTTTCAACTTCATCATGATCTGCATGCAGCTGGTGAGTTCAACTAAAATGCAATTTTGTACAGATATTATTACTTAATATTATAATTATTATTACTAACTATTATATCATTTTTTACTACTGGATGAAGGTTATTTTCTCAATCCCCAATTTTGTTATTCAAATGACAAGATTATTGATGACAATGAGGTGATGTCGGGGGTGAAGAAGGTTATTCAGAAAATAGAAGCCAATATGGACAATGCTATTAAAGCTTTGAATCAAGTAATATTTAGCTTTTAACTTTCAGATTTATATTTATATCTTTTGTATATAGTATAACATATTGTTATAATATTTACAGTTATACGTCTATAAGGAGAAGCTTGATAGTTTCGGAAATAGCATGGCTGAGGGTGCTATTAAACATATGAATCCAGGTACAAAAATTAAGTAAATATGTATTGACACAAATTATTAATGTTATAATAAGTTCCATGTAACAAAAATTTATAACAAATTTAAATTTTGTAGCTGAATGGTGGATGACTTTTGGTGAAAGTGCTCCTGAACTATGTCGCATAGCTGTTCGAGTGCTGAGTCAAACTACGTCCTCCTCAAATTGTGAAAGAAATTGGAGCATGTGGAGTCGAGTTCATACGAAGGCAAGGAATCGATTGCAGTATAAGAGACTTCATATGATAGTCTACCTCCGTTATAATATGAAATTGAAAAGAAGACATGCAAAACGGAGGAGTCAGGAAGAAATCGATTCAAGCTTCAATCCAATCAATTTGGATCATATTTTTGAGGATGATCCACTTAATGCATGGCTGGAAGAAAGAGAGCAACCTGTCTTTCAAGATGACGATTTGGAGTGGATGAACTTTGGTGATGATGAGGACAATACAATTGAGATTGATGATGATGATCCAGAAATAAGAGTTGGTGTATCTCCACCTCTAAACTATGACACCAACCGACAGTCCTCCCCATCGGGTAGATCTGCATTAACACCCCCGAGTGATGATGATGATGGTGGGGGTGGATATGAGGACGAATATGGATATCATCAGAATCCACATAGACAAGTAGGATCAACTGCTTTAGATGATCGTGATCTACAACAGTATGGTCACCAAAATGATGAGAGGACGCATCGTTCTCAACCAACTCAATTTTCTGAAAGACGCCAAAATCGTGGAAAGAGCCATGTGAATGATGAAGGTTCATATAAAACGCCAAATGATAACTCAGCAAATTTCATGGGGAGTAATATGGATGATTCAAGTTACTCAAGTAACAGTGTTGGGAATAATATATTTCAAGAACCATACCCTACACCAAATTGGGGAAACACGATGGAGGTACAACCGCCAGTCCCATATTACCCACCTCAGCCATACCATGAACAACCTCAAACAAATTGGGAAGAAAATTGGAGATGGAGCATGCCTAATGCATCTACTACTTATGAAGACGCTGAGGATGGAGCTCAATATCGTGATCACGTTCAAATCATTAACCACGGGACCATCAATTATGGAAATGTAAATTATGATTACTCGACAAACTCTAGTAATTGGAGTCAAGCAAGTGAACCAACTAACACATATGAAATGGGGAACACGGCAATGGGCTCATATATTTTTAATGAGCCGGCTAGAGATGATACTAACGAAGAACCCCATCGTCGTTCATTTTGGTGGTAATCATATCTATTAGTATGGTATATGATTTGATATTTTACATTTAATGACATGTAATAATTAATAATTTATTTAATTTGTGTACTACTTATAATAATATGTTTTCGTTACAAATATAAGTTACTTACATTTTATGCTTGCAACTTGCTAATTAATGGTACAAATTTTCTTAATATGTGAATCTAAAAAAATAAGTAAAAAGAGAGAGAGAAAAAAAAATTACTCTTTAAGTCTATAGACTATACATATACATTTACAGTAAAGGAGCCCAACTTTTTCCCCCATTTTTTTCCCACCATTTTTTTCCCTCCTAAAATACTAACCCCTTACTTCTTTCACCAAAAACAACTCCCACGTCATTACCCTCCCCAAAATCTCTCAACCCCAATTCCCACCACAACACTTAGCCAAGGTCCAAGGAATGGATGAAAATAATTTCCTGCGTGGAGCCCTTTACTTTGGAGATGCATCTTTCTTTTTTTTCTCCCTGCTAGTGGTATTGCAGATTTGGAGGTAATATGAATTTCGAACATTTTCCTTTCTAAATTTCTTTATCCTTTTTTCACTTTGCTCTCTCAAACCATCTTTTTCTTTGATTTTCTCTTCATGCTTAGTGACTTTTATCTGCAAAAATCAGGAATCATCTCAACTTTCATCCTTAATAGGTAAGAGACATACACCCTTCTTTATTTAAGTATTTTATTTTTCCATAAGTTAGTTGTTATATGAATTGTTAATTATTTTAATTCATTTATTAGTTAAATAATAATTTAAATAATTATTTATGTGTGAGAAGTATCCCAAATAGTGTATTTCAACATAATATGGTACTACAAATGAAAAAAAATGAAAAACAAGCTTCAAAACCGACTTATGTGATTTTTTTGGAAAAATTCACGCCGCGACGACCGCGAAACGTTCTATTTGGCCGTTACGGGCCGTTCCCGCGAAAACGCGACCGTTACCGCGAACGCGACCGCGACCGCATTTTTTTTTCATGGTTAGGATAGTTGGATTGGTTGGAGAGTTAAGGCGAAGTTTGGTGTTGATTCACTTGGGCATTGTTTTTATTTATTTATTCTCTTCATTAAGTTTACTCGAGGTCGAGTAAAGACTAAGTGTGGGGGTATTTGATGTGTTCAAGTTTATCGGGGTTTTTACGTTGTTTTAGACGTCTTTTGGATGGAAGGCTTGGTCGTAGTCATGGGCATTAGAGCACTTTTAGGCTTTAGCGGAAGTTTAAGGTTGAAGTTGTAAGAGAGTGTTAAGGTACGACATTGTGAGCCTTTGGAGTTGTTGGGAGCTTTGGCCTATAGTCACTTTGGGCATCAACGCAAGCGAAGACATGAACATCATTGGACAAAGATCGGCACCATCATCCTTCGGCGGTCAAGCAAGTTCAAGAAAAGCCCGGGTCGCACCTCGCGACCTCGTCCGCACCTCGCGACACCGGGCACTTTTGTGGTTCGTTCGTGTCCGTCGCAAAATACGAGGTGCGACCATACTCGCACCTCGCGACATGGCTATGTCGCACCTCGCGAAGTATGCCGCACCTCGCGACCCCTGGCGCTGGGCAAAGTCGGCTAAGTTGCCGACTTAGACAACTTGTAACTTTCTTCTTCTTTTTCGATATAGTTTCTTTTGGGAGTATAAATAGGACATTATTCATAACCCTAAGGAGCTAGCCACTCTTAGAGAAAAAGAACTCCTCCCTTTTGTTTTAGTTTTCTAATTTTCATCTTCCATTAAGCTCTATGTATTTCACTTTTGTATTGTGGACAAGAAGCATGGAAATTATAGCTTAAACTCTCTTGGGAATGGTTGAAGGAAGCTTTTGACGGTTTATTGTAAGATTTACTCTTTCTCTTACTCTTTATCTTGGTTATTGTCTAGCTTTCAATATTAATGTTTATGGTCATGACTTGGATTAGCTAGGAGTACTACTAGTTGATGTTTGTTGTTGATTTAATGCTAGGTTTCGGATATAATCTGATGTTATATGCTTAACCATGTTGTAGTAAGCTAGGTTCTCTTGATTTATGCTTGAACATTATTGAGTGAATCCAGTTAAGCTAGACAAGTTGTTGAATGCTTAGCGCTTGTTTAAATATCGGCAATATTATCGGTTCTCTATTCTTAATGCGATTCTTAGTTTGAATCTCGACGCTAGGAGAGGTTGATTGAGAATTAGGATTTTGTAATGCGCAACTCGTACTTACTTAACTAAAACTTGAGAGAACGGAGGATTCGATCCTTAACGATAATCAACCAAGAATTGAGTAAGCTTGCAGTGAATCGATAAATAGATCCGTAGAAGTGGATATCAACTGGACCCTAACTTCGTTATTATTGACTTCCACTAGTTAATTTTCATCTTGTTTGCTCGTCTAGATTTTGATTTAATCCAAAACCCCCCATTGCCTTGATTGTTCATCACGTAGAGAAATCTAGGTGATCAGTTTCATTAAATACACTTGCTTTCCCCATTTCCCTGTGGATACGAACCCTACTTCCTATCTACATTTATTTGTAAAAGAGAGTAGGAGAAAATTATATTTGGTGACTCTCACGACAAGAGCCCGCCAGTAACACAAAAATGACATCATACTGCAGCTTCTACACTACAAAATCAAGACTAATTTGAATAAAATACTTAAGATAGTGATAATAGGTAATTGAGTAGCCCACCTACTGATTCGTAATGATTCATGCAAAACTGCGTACATGTTATAAAGCCGAACCCATACTGGGAGGTGGTGGTGATGGTAGTTCGTATAGTATTAGGTAGTAAATTGCATGCATATGGAGCTTTATCAAGCCTAGCATAAGGTGATTAAATTTCTAGATAGCACGCCCGGAGGCGATTAAGTAACAATTTAGATACGTTAAATGATTTGCCAAAGTTGTTGGATCAGCCTGGTATAGAGGAGTCAAAATTTTAACCCCGGTTTGGTTTAGACTTTAGTGACACTCATTTCAGGAAAATAGTGATACTGAGATTCTTGTTTCCTTTTCTTTTTTGTGGTTTTTCATGGAATGAAGTATTAAAAATTTAACTAAAATGATGCAAGAATTGGGATTCAAGAAATACAGTCGATACCAAGGAACATCAGACAGACCGGTGAATCAGCATCCCAAGTGGAAGTTGCCTCCCCCAGACGAAAAACTCCACTATAACCCTTAATCATACCCTGATATCTGCAGCAATAATAATTAATTCAGGATCAAGTTCCATAGACCATTGTCTACAAGGAAACCACATCAACATTAACTCAGTCCAAAAGTAGACTGTTAAAAAGGCATTGTTTTGCTTAAAAACTAACCTGTCTACCACCTTAGTAGACTTCCCAACACAGACAATCAGCAAGCCAGTAGCCATAGGATCTAACGTGCCAGCATGTCCTACCTGTAACAGTTATTAGGAATCAATCAATTGTAAAAGGAAAGGGACAGAATGGGCACAAGACATAGAAAAACGAAAAGATCACCTTCTTAATTTTAGTCAAACGTCGCAGCTTGCCACAGACTGTGAATGAACTCCAACCTGCACTGCACAAGTATCTTTTTAGCTTACGCTTTCAGGCCTATATATTCATAAACTTTGTTAGTTAAGTGGCTAGCCGTAGTCATGGATCTAGAGAAATTCTCAAGGTTTGAGTCTCATGAACTTTTTCAGCAAAGAAACAACAGAAAATGCTATAAATCAGCAATGCATGTTTCAATTTCTTCATTTCTTTGATATCCCTCATCAAGTCATCAGGCATAGGCCAAACTTTAGAGACTGTAAATATATTCAGTGCCATTACGTCACCAAGTCCATAGATAGCTGCATTAGCAACTATCATATGAATTTCAATCAGAAAATTAAAGGAGGTGCATATTTTAGTTGATTTGATAATTCTATAAAAGTGATACCAATAAGGCATCATCCAACAAGGTATACACAGTCACTCAAGTATGTTTGCTCATTCCAGCCTGGCCCATAATGAACAAAGAGTTCAATGAAGCCTCAACATAGACTAGACAACTTCACACTGCTTGCTATATGACCACAGTTGGCCAGTGGGTGTCCTAATTTGTCTAAAGCAAAATTTTCAAAACAATTACTATTACGCTGATATAGAAAATTGAATGATCCTCTAATTCAGTAATTAAGGTGACTATTTTCAGATATCTTAGTGAATTGATAAGAAGAAGAAGAGAGTAAATAAGAATTTCAGACAGAAAGAGAGAGAAAGAGAATAGGGAGAAGGAGGATTCTTCATTTCATTCTTAGATTGTCCACATTCAGCTCACCAGGTAAGCAACAAGTTTGATAATTAACCATCACATTACTGAGCAGAGTAAGTGATACTAAATAATCATAACCATTTGGTAACCATGAGGCATCTTCAGAGGAACAGTCCTTCCACTGAACTAGATATTGAACTTGTGCTTTGTTCTGAAACTTAATCACCTTCCTGTCAATGATGGCTGCTGGTGTCAAAGATTACTCAGTGTGTCTTCCTTGCATCCAGGATGGGATGTGAATAGCTTGAGGGATGGTGTCATGAAAAGCCTTAAGCTGTGACACATGAAATACATTATGTATTTTGGACTCTGAAGGGAGCTCCAGCCTGTAAGCCACCTTTCCAATGGCTGCAGAGATTTGAAAAGGGTCAAAGAACTTTTGAGAAAGCTTGGCATTGGTCCTGAACTGCACAGAAGTTTGGCGGTATGGCTGTAACTTTAACCAAACCCAGTCTCCAACTTGGAAGACCCTCTCAGTCCTGTGCTAATCTGCCTGCTGTTTCATTCTAGACTGAGCTCTTGTTAGTTGAAGCTTCAGCTGGTTGATCATAGCTTCCCTCCTTTGTACACTACGATCTACTTCAGCTACTGAAGATTCCCCAGGCAGATATGGTAGGTATAGTGGTGGGGGCTGGTTGTACACCACCTCATAGGGAGTAATCTTGGCAGCTGTGTGATAGTGGGTGTTGTACCACCACTCAGCCAAGGGAAGCCACATTGCCCAAGTCTTTTAGATTTTCCCACATGCATCTCAAGTACATCTCCAAGCACCTGTTAACCACTTCAGTTTGCCCATCAATCTGAGGATGATAGGCTGAAGAAAGTCCAAGGAATCAACCGGGAAGGTTCCTAATTACATACTCTAGAAGGGGCAAAAAGGGTACTCCACAGATCCAGGATGAGTCACCTCAGGAAAGGACAGAATGACAGCAGCATATTCTCCTACACTCTGCAAGTTTGATGGGCACTAACTTAGTGGTATAAGAAAAGAAGTGACGTGTGCAATGATAGGCACCCACAGTAGTATAAATAGGGAAGAGTTAGATCATTTAGGTATCATGAAAATTATCTTGTAATAGCCTCGTTGTGGAGAGAACTCACCTCTCGAAAGTGAGTCAGTTTGTATTAGTTGGGTTACCTCCATTAATAAATCCATATCTTTAAGCTTTCTTCTATAAACTTTCTGGTTTCTAGCAACTTGGTATCAGAGAAAGGTGGCGCGAGAGGCCGGAAAAAAATGGAAAGCAACCAGCAGCAACGTTTAGAGCAGCTAGAACAAAACCTTACCTCGATAAACACCACCCTCACAGAGATAAGAACCCAGCAGTTAACCATGGAGGAAAGGTTGGAAGGGCGAGTTAACCGAGCTCGAGAGACACAAGAGGTGTTGATAGCCCAGATTCGCGACGAAGAGAGAGCTTTTCAGAAAGAGATGAGGGCCACGGTCCGATCCTTAAGGGATCCGTCTCGAACACCCAGCCAACGAATCAGGCCACACCGAAATTATGGCGATGGGCGACCTCAGGGAGATCCACTGGAAAACACCATCTACGAAGAGGAAGAAGAGGAGGTGGGATGGGACCAACACCGGACGGCGGTTCTCGAAAATTGGAGATTCAAAAAGCTCGACTTACCTCTGTTCAATGGAGAGAACCCAGATGGGTGGATTCTCCGGGCAGAGCGCTATTTTAAATTCCACCGTGTCTCACGGAGGACGAGATGGTTGAAGCGGCGGTGGTGGCGTTTGAAGGTGATGCGCTTCTGTGGTTTCAGTGGGAGGATAGTAGGCGGCTCATTACAAGGTGGGCGGAACCCAAGGGGATGGTGTTGAGACAATTCCGGCCCACGGCGACGGGAACGCTTCATGAACAGTGGCTTAACCACCGCCAAGTTGGAGGAATGGGAGTGGTGGAGTATCGGAGGAAATTCATTGAGCTTTTAGCCCCCATGGGGAACTTACCGGAGGACGTGGCCACGGCACTTTATTAATGGTTATTAATGGGCTGAAAGAAGATGTGCGGGCCCAAGTGCGTTTATTGAGCCCAAGGACCTTGGAAATGGCTATGGATCTGGCTATTAGGGCTGAGGATAAAATAAAAAGCCTTGCCCCATATAAACTCTCCTACTCTAACCCCAGCCAAACCCGAGTCCAAAACACAACCCAAATCCGAAACCCACCAAATTATTCCCAGAGTGGATCCACCACTTTACTGTGAACCAACCCAATAGGCCCAACATCTCTTACACCCAAACTTCACAAAAGAGTAACCAACCCAAATCCAGTAGTGGAGTTAGGCGGCTTACGGATGAGGAGATGCAGTATAGGAGGGAGCGTGGGTTATGCTTTAGATGCGATGACAAGTGGAGCGCCGGTCATCGGTGTCGGAGGAGGGAGTTGAGTGTCATTATTGGCATCGAAGAGGAGGGAGAAATGGAGGAGAATGGCGAGGAAGAAAATCCTAGAGACTTGGCGGGTGAGGGTGAGCTGTCCAACTTGGTAAATCTCACTGAAATCACTACCCCACGCACTGTCAAGATGAAGGGGATCATCCAAGACCAAGAGGTGGTGGTTATGGTGGACCCTGGGGCCACACATAACTTCATCTCCATCAACGCAGTGAAGAAGCTGAAAATTCCGATCTCCCCCACCAAGGAGTTCGGAATGACACTTGGCACAGGCGAGGAAGTACAAGGGCAAGGTGAGTGCAAATCTGTCCTCTTACACCTTCAAGGGATAGATATTGTTGAGGATTATCTACCCTTAGAGTTGGGGAATTCTGACATTATTACGGGGATTCAGTGGTTAGCTAAGTTAGGCACCATGTCTAACAATTGGAGAACTCTAAGTTTTGAAGTTTAATTTCGGAACTGAGAACGTGGTGTTGAAAGGGGATCCTTCTTTGGGTAGGACACTCATTTCCTTAAAGGCCATGACCAGGGCCATTCGAAGGAAGGAGGGGGATTTTTGGTGGAATTGAGCAGACTTGAAGGAGAGGAGTCGAGAAGGGCCCCACCCCCCATTCACCCTGAACTGCAACCAATCCTTGACCATCACTCCACTGTGTTTACAATGCCACAAGAACTACCCCCATTAGAGGCCATGAACACTCAATTACTTTGAAAGAGGGTAGTAATCCGGTGAGTGTTTGTCCCTATAGATATCCTCAGATACACAAGGATGAAATAGAGAGATTGATTGAGGACATGCTTCAAGCCAGAATCATAAGACCCTCCACGAGCCCTTTTTCCAGCCGGCTCTATTAGTGAAGAAAAAGGATGGGAGTTGGCGTTTTTGCGTGGATTACAGAGCCTTGAACAAATCCACAGTCCAAGACAAGTATCCGATTCCTATAATAGATGAGTTGCTAGATGAGCTCAAGGGGGCCACAATCTTCTCTAAGTTGGACCTTAAATCGGGCTACCATCAAATAAGAATGAAGCTAGGGGATGAGCCTAAAACAGCCTTTAGGACCCACCAAGGGCACTACGAGTTTATGGTTATGCCGTTTGGGCTAACCAACGCCCCATCTACCTTTCAAGCCCTTATGAACCAAATCTTCAAGCCTTACCTACGCAAGTTCATCTTAGTCTTTTTTGATGACATCCTCATCTACAGCCCCACCCTTGAACTCCACAAAACCCATCTTTCTTTAGCCCTCCAAACACTCCTAAACCACCAACTGTATGCTAACTTGCAAAAGTGCGAATTTGGGAGGTATGAACTTGCTTATTTGGGCCACCTTATTTCAGCAAGTGGGGTATCCGTAGACCAAGACAAAATTAAAGCCATGGTGCAATGGCCACTCCCAAGGAACCTAAAAGCCTTGAGGGGATTCTTAGGTTTAACGGGGTATTACAGAAAATTTGTGGAAGGTTATGCAAGGATTGCACACCCGTTGACCCAACTGTTGAAGAAAGATGGTTTCCACTGAGGAAGCTACCCATGCCTTTGAGTCACTCAAACAAGCCATGACCACAGTTCCTACCCTTGCCTTACCCGATTTCACCAAAACCTTTGTTGTTGAAACCGATGCTTCTAATTTGGGCTAAGGGCTGTTCTTTCACAAGATAACCATCCCATTGCTTTCTTTAGCCAAACCTTGGGGCCTCGAGCCAAATTGAAATCCATTTATGAAAAAGAGTTAATGGCAATTGTTCTTTCGGTGCTAAAGTGGAGGCATTATCTCTTAGGAAGGAGGTTCACTATTAAGACCGATCAACAAAGTTTGAAGTTCCTTATGGAACAAAGGGAAGTTGGGCCGGAATATCAAAGGTGGGTGAGCAAATTGTTGGGCTACACCTTTGATATAAGCTACAGGGGTCTCGAGTTAGCAACGTAGTTGCTGATGCTGTGTCCAGACAAGGAGAGGAAGGCACGGAGTTAAATATGATCACTACTTCCTGCAATTTTGCTTCGGAGGAATGGCTCCCGAAAATCCAACAAGATCCTTTCATCCAGAAGGTAACACAAGCAGTTCAAGAAGGACAGCATCACCACTTGGGCTATTCAGTACAGCAAGGCAAGGGGTACTGAGGTTTAAAGGGAGAGTGGTTCTGCCCAGCAACTGTGCTCTAGTCACACTCTTACTCAAGGAATACCATGATGGACCTCAAGGGGGGCATTCAGGGGATTTGAAAACGTATCAAAGGTTGGCAAGGGAGTGGTACTGGCCAGGGATGCGAAGAGATATCCTAAAGTATGTTCAAGCCTGCCATGTCTGTCAACAGTATAAACATTCCACCCTAGGGGGACTTCTACAGCCCCTCCCCATTCCACGTCAGGTGTGGGAGGAAATCAGTCTAGACTTCATTGAAGGGTTGCCCGTGTCTCAAGGGAAGGATTCCATATTGGTGGTTGTGGACAGACTCACAAAGTATGCTCATTTTCTCACCCTTAAGCACCCATTTTCTGCTCCTATGGTGGCTGAAACTTTCACTAAGGAGGTAATTATATTGCACGATACTCATATTGCTATTGTCTCTGACAGGGATAAAGTGTTTTTGAGTTTGTTTTGGAAGGAAATACATAAACTCCAGGGTACTGCATTACACTACAGCACTGCCTACCACCCTCAGGTGCTTAACAAGAGCCTTGAGTCATATCTCAGGTGTTTCACCGATGGAAAAACCAAGGTTTGGGCAAAATGGATCCACTGGGCTGAGTTTTGGTACAACACAAGCATGCATTCCGCAATTAAATGCACTCCCTTCAAAGCACTCTATGGCAGGGAACCTCGCCACCTAACTAGGTATAATCAAGGGCAAACTCCAGTATCTTCTTTGGAAGAGCAACTGATGGAGAGGGATGCCAGTCTTGATGATTTGAAGGGGCATCTACTCAAGTCTCACATGAAGTTGTATGAAGATGGAAAAAGAAGGGAAGTTCAGTTTGAAGTAGGAAATGTTGTCTACCTGAAGTTGCAACCTTATAGGCAGAAATCATTGGCTAGGAGGGTTAATGAGAAGTTGTCACCTCGGTATTATGGGCCTTTTGAGATCATGGAGAAAATTGGACCAGTAGCTTATAAACTCAGACTTCCCTCCCATGCCAAAATACACCCGGTTTTTCATGCTTTGCAACTCAAGGCGGCCATTGGTCATCATCCTGCCAACCCCACCTTACCTGCACAAATCTGTGCTGAACTAGTTCTGGAAGGTCCTTGGAGTCAGATCAACTTCACAGCATGCTGAAATCCCTACTCAAGCTCTCATGTGGAAACACCTCCCTGACTATGAGGCAACATGGGAAGACATTGCTGCCATGGCTCACAGGTTCCCCACCTTTCACCATGAGGACAAGGTGGCTCTTTGGGACCCAGGTAATGCAAGGAATCAACCGGGAGGTTCCTAATTACATACTCTAGAAGGGGCAAAAAGGGTACTCCACAGATCCTGGATGAGTCACCTCAGGAAAGGACAGAATGACAGCAGTATATTCTCCTACACTCTGCAAGTTTGATGGGCACTAACTTAGTGGTATAAGAAAAGAAGTGACGTGTGCAATGACAGGCACCCACAGTAGTATAAATAGGGAAGAGTTAGATCATTTAGGTATCATGAAAATTATCTTGTAATAGCCTAGTTGTGGAGAGAACTCACCTCTCGAAAGTGAGTCAGTTTGTATTAGTTGGGTTACCTCCATTAATACATCCATATCTTTAAGCTTTCTTCTATCAACTTTCTGGTTTCTAGCAGAAAGATGAAACTCAATTCCTTGAAGAGAAAATAAACCTTGCCAGAATTGACTTAAGAACACTAAGTCCCTATCACTCATAATGCTCTTAGGCCAGCCATGAAGTTTAAACACATGGTCCAAGTATGCCTGTGCAACTTGTAAGGCAGTAAAGGGGTGAGCTAGAGCCATAAAGTGAGTTGCTTTGCTTAGTCTATCAACTACTACAAATATGACTTCCCTCCCACTAGACTTAGGAAGCCCAGTGATAAAGTCCATGGATATGTCTATCCATACTCCCACTGGTATTGGAAGTGGCTGTAAGAGCCCAAGAGAGACAGTAGGTTCATACTTAGCAGCCTAACACACACCACACATTCCCTAATAAACTGTCAGATGCTTTGTCAATCCCTTCCAATAAAAGAAACTTTCGAGCCTTTTGACTGTAATATCTCTTCCAGAGTGACCCCCTTCAGGACTAGCATGATGCCACACCTCAATTGATGATTTGGACCCACTACTACCTTGTTCTTCTTTCTAAGTAGATCAGCTTGCAAACTATAATGATGGACAGGTTGGCCATCTCTCAACTTGTGAATCACAGCTTGCAAGTGTGGCACAAGAAATCATTGATATAGCCATGAGTAGGGCCTATGAACCTTCAACTCTAGATAGAGCATCAGCAGCTACATTCTCCACTCCACTTCTATACTGGATCTCATAGTCAAAACCCATGAGTTTTGATAACCAGAACTGTTGGAAGGGGGTTGATATTTTCTGTTGAAGCAACCACTTAGGCTTTTTTGATCAGCTTTAATGATAAAGTGGTTGTCTAGGAGGTACTGCTCCCACTTTTGAACAACAAATACTATGGCCGGTAACCCCTTCTCAATAATCTCTGCCTCTTAGGACCTAAAGCCCTGCTGATATATGCTAATGGATGCCCCTGTTGCATAAGTACAGCCCCTATACCTCCCTTAGATGCATCTGTCTCCACCTCAAAGGATTTCTTAATGTCTGGTATAGCCAACACTGGAGCTTGAGTCAAAGCTTCTTTGAGATGATCAAAAGCTTTATGTGTTGTATCATTCGAATTGAAGGCTCCTATCTTCAGAAGATCAGTAAGTGGCTTACTGATGGCAGCATATGATTTCACAAATTTTCTATAATAGCCAGTCAGACCTAGCTCCTGAGTTCTTTGACAGTTTTAGGAACATGCCAAGCTTTCATAGCTGAGATCTTGCTAGGGCCAGTCTCCACCAGGAAAGAAAAACTCGGCCGTTCCGTTACGGAACGGCCGCTTTGTAACGGGTTTGTGAGTGAGCGTTCCGTTATATCCCGTTACATAACGTTTTTTTTTTAATTCACAAGAATCGTGGCGTTACGGCGTTACGGAACGGTGTAACGCCGTTCTAGACCCATTACAAAGACTATAACGGCCGTTCTGTTCATGTTGGGTCTGGGGAAGAAGAAGATGACAAACTAGCAAGAGGTGGAAAGATTGTAGGCCAGAAAAAGTAGATTTCTGACATGAAATAAAGCAAAAATCATACAATTCGTATCTTGAATTTCACAAAAAAAACAACATAAACAAACAACAAAATTATTTATATAAACCCCTAATCTATAAGAGTAGAAGACATCAAAAATTCAAAAACTCAACAAAGTAGTAGAGGAGAGGAGAGTATAGAGTACGAGCACAAACAAAAATCAGATAATTTCCAAAATAATCAGGTAACAACTAACCTCTATTTTTTGTGCATTATTTTCGTTTTTTATTTTTTTTGCAATTACTTCTCCCTTTTCGCTTTCCTCTGTGATGCTTGGCCTTTATTTTCTTGCTTGCATGAATGTCTTCTTGTTGTTTCCCTTTTTGTGATTTTTTTTTGTGCGAGTTTTTTTAAATTTTTGAAGAAACGAGGAAGATGAAGGTAGAAGATGAAGGAAGAAAAGTGATTTTTTTTATTTTTGAAAGTTGTACTGTAGAAGAGATGAGAAGAGGAAGAGACGTGTTATGTAGTTATGTATGTGTAGCCGTGTATCTTTCATATTTAATTAAATTAATTTTTTATTTATTTTATTTTGAGTGGGCTTGTAATAATTGATACTAGTCTTTTATTTTTATTTTTTTGACGGGATATAATTGATACTAGTCTACTAGACTACACACATGAACACAGCAGCCGTGTAGCACATAGTCACATACATTGTTTCGTAGCTGTAGTTGGTACTTTTGGTTTGTGTGTTTTTTTTCTTTTGTTTTTTGGCTTCTAGCTTCTTTTGAATAAAAAAAAACATAGTCACATACATGAACATATTTTATTTTTACTCTTTACCCGATGCATTACCGGTGTATCAAATTTTCATAAACCAAGGTATAATATAATTCAATTATGTAATTACTTGTCCTCTGAAAAAATAAATTGTAATAACTTGTGTTATATATATATATATATATATATATATATATATATATATATATATATATATATATATATATATATATATATATATATATATATATATTAATACTTACATGAGCATAGAATTTTAATACTTGAATACTTAAAATGAGATTGTGATATTATATATTTAATTACGTAATAATTTGTTGTATTATATTATTCAACATTATGCTTCATATATATGTATATACATATACATATATAATTATATATATATATATATATATATATATATATATATAGAGGTAGGATCCACTGAAAACTAACCTTAAGTTGAAAACTGAAAACCATCTTTTGCTCATTTCTGATTTTTTGCTCATTTTATGTTTTTTGCATTTTATGTTTTTGCTCATTTTAAGAAACTTTTGCTCATTTTAGCAAATTTTCGTTCATTTTACGAAGTTTTTGCTCATTTTATGTTTTTTGCTCATTTTATGTTTTCGCTCATTTTAAGAAACTTTTGCTCATTTTACAAAGTTTTGCTCATTTTATGTTTTTTGCTCATTTTATATTTTTGCTCATTTTATCTTTTTGCTCATTTTCAGAAACTTTTTGCTCATTTTATGTTGCAGTTTTCAGTTTTCAGCATAAGAAGTGGTTTTCACGTGATCCTATTCCTATATATATATATATATATAAAGAGATTACTACTTATATGAGCATGGAATTAATTAGTTGGGCATAAAAAAAAAGCATATTGTACTGTGCAACTATAGATAAAAATATAAATATGTACGTTGTTTTAGTTTCACAGAATTACTTGCAAAATGCCACGATCTAAATCTGAAGATAAAGATGTTGGATGGAGATTTTGTATGAAACTCGCCGAAGATGGGAAAACAGTACAATGTAATTTTTGCCAAAAAGTAATCAAAGGGAGGATAACACGTCTTAATGAGCACTTGGCTCATAAAAAGGGCAATGTCATAGCATGTGATAAGGTTCCGGCACAAATCCAAAGGGAAACGCACAATCTGCTAGAAGAGTATATGAAATCCAAAAAAAATAAGCAGAGGAGAGAGTTTGATTATGAGCAAGAAATAACGAGAGATATAAATCGTTGTGATTCTGATGACGAGGATGATCCAAATATGGTTATGGGAATGCGAAGATAGTCGAATGCAACAACAATTTGAAAGGGATCGTGATATGTTGAGGGGAGAAGTAGTAACTATGAAGGTGGTAGTGGCGGTGGCGGTGGCAGTGGGGTCCCTCGAATGAATAGATCCTTTACTGCTAGAGAAGGCGGTCAACGAGGAGGTAGGGATAGAATGTATGAACCAGTATCCACTCCTGCATCGAGGTTAAGAGCACTTGAGATTGATTTAGAAAAAGATGCAAAGGTGAAAAAACAAAGAAAGATCAACACTAGTTGGCTACAGAAGCAAAAGGAGAAAGTTAGGAAAGCATTTGGTAACTGGATCATAGACAACAACCAACCATTTACAGCTGTTAATTCGGCATTCACTAACCCATTAATGAATGTCATACGTGAAACTTCAGTTGATGTCAGAGCTCCATCTGCATATGAGCTTGCAGAAGTATATCTCCCGGATGAATGTAAATTGATGCAGGAGTATATACACACATTTGCCAAGATGTGGGATGAGAGAGGGGTGACAATAATGTCTGATGGATGGACTGGTCCAACCAGAATGCACATTTTGAATTACCTTGTGTATTCTCCCCGTGGCACGGTATTTCACAAATCAGTTGATGCCACCAATGTGGCGTCAAGAAATGCTGACTACTATTTTTCTTTGATGAAAAAAGTAGTAGAAGAAGTTGGACCAGATCGAGTGGTCCAAGTAGTGACCGATAATGAGGCTGCCATGAAGGCCGCAGGAAAAAAACTAATGGAAGTTTTTCCCCATATATATTGGACTCCTTGTGCTGCTCATTGTATAGATCTTATATTGGAGGATATAGCAAAGAAGTCTACAATCAAGGATGTTCTATCACAAGCAAAGTTGATATCTAGCTTCATCTATAATTCAACTTGGTGCGTGAAATATATGAAAGGGTTCACCGACAAACGAGAGCTCTTGCGGGCTGGCATCACTCGATTTGCGACAAATTTTGTGTCGTTAGAGAGCCTTGTCAAGCATAAGAATGATTTGCGGAATATGTTTGAATCTCCCAAATGGTTGAAATCTAGATGGGGCAATTTAAAAGATGACAATGCAAAAAAGGTCCGTGAGCTTGTACTTGCACAAACGGAGAATGTTGTTAAGTTTTGGAACAAGGCAAACGAGGTTCTAAAAATAATGGAGCCACTTTTAAAGTTTCTGAGGCTTGTTGATGGGGATGAAAAACCGACAATGGGTTTTATTTACGAGGCAATGGAAAGAGCCAATTTGGCTATAAAAAAGGATTGTAGGTATTATAGAACCTACTGGAAAATTATTGATGAAAGGTGGAATTTTCAACTTCATCATGATCTGCATACAGCTGGTGAGTTCAACTAAAATGCAATTTTCTACAGATATTATTACTTAATATTATAATTATTATTACTGACTATTATATTATTTTTTACTACTGGATGAAGGTTATTTTCTCAATCCCCAATTTTGTTATTCAAATGACAAGATTATTGATGACAATGAGGTGATGTCGGGGGTGAAGAAGGTTATTCAGAAAATAGAACCCAATATGGACAATGCTATTAAAGCTTTGAATCAAGTAATATTTAGCTTTTAACTTTCAGATTTATATTTATATCTTTTGTAAATAGTATAACATATTGTTATAATATTTACAGTTATACGTCTATAAGGAGAAGCTTGATAGTTTCGGAAATAGCATGGCTGAGGGTGCTATTAAACATATGAATCCAGGTACAAAAAATAAGTAAATATGTATTGACACAAATTATTAATGTTATAATAAGTTCCATGTAACAAAAATTTATAACAAATTTAAATTTTGTAGCTAAATGGTGGATGACTTTTGGTGAAAGTGCTCCTGAACTATGTCGCATAGCTGTTCGAGTGCTGAGTCAAACTACGTCCTCCTCAAATTGTGAAAGAAATTGGAGCATGTGGAGTCGAGTTCATACGAAGGCAAGGAATCGATTGCAGTATAAGAGACTTCATATGATGATACTACCTCCGTTATAATATGAAATTGAAAAGAAGACATGCAAAACGGAGAAGTCAGGAAGAAATCGATTCAAGCTTCAATCCAATCAATTTGGATCATATTTTTGAGGACGATCCACTTAATGCATGGCTGGAAGAAAGAGAGCAACCTGTCTTTCAAGATGACGATTTGGAGTGGATGAACTTTGGTGATGATGAGGACAATACAACTGAGATTGATGATGATGATCCAGAAATAAGAGTTGGTGTATCTCCACCTCTAAACTATGACACCAACCGACAGTCCTCCCCATCGGGTAGATCTGCATTAACACCCCCGAGTGATGATGATGATGGTGGGGGTGGATATGAGGACGAATATGGATATCATCAGAATCCACATAGACAAGCAGGATCAATTGCTTTAGATTATCGTGATCTACAACAGTATGGTCACCAAAATGATGAGAGGACGCATCGTTCTCAACCAACTCAATTGTCTGAAAGACGCCAAAATCGTGGAAAGAGCCATGTGAATGATGAAGGTTCGTATAAAACGCCAAATGATAACTCAGCAAATTTCATGGGGAGTAATATGGATGATTCAAGTTACTCAAGTAACAGTGTTGGGAATAATATATTTCAAGAACCATACCCTACACCAAATTGGGGAAACACGATGGAGGTACAACCGCCAGTCCCATATTACCCACCTCAGTCATACCATGAACAACCTCAAACAAATTGGGAAGAAAATTAGAGATGGAGCATGCCTAATGCATCTACTACTTATGAAGACGCTGAGGATGGAGCTCAATATCGTGATCACGTTCAAATCATTAACCACGGGACCATCAATTATGGAAATGTAAATTATGATTACTCCACAAACTCTAGTAATTGGAGTCAAGCAAGTGAACCAACTAACACATATGAATTGGGGAACACGGCAATGGGCTCATATATTTTTAATGAGCCGGCTAGAGATGATACTAACGAAGCACCCCATCGTCGTTCATTTTGGTGGTAATCATATCTATTAGTATGGTATATGATTTGATATTTTACATTTAATGACATGTAATAATTAATAATTTATTTAATTTGTGTACTACTTATAATAATATGTTTTCGTTACAAATATAAGTTACTTACATTTTATGCTTGCAACTTGCTAATTAATGGTACAAATTTTCTTAATATGTGAATCTAAAAAAATAAGTAAAAAGAGAGAGAGAAAAAAAAATTACTCTTTAAGTCTATAGACTATACATATACATTTACAAAGAAAGGAGCCCAACTTTTTCCCCCATTTTTTTCCCCCATTTTTTTCCCTCCTAAAATACTAACCCCTTACTTCTTTCACCAAAAACAACTCCCACGTCATTACCCTCCCCAAAATCTCTCAACCCCAATTCCCACCACAACACTTAGCCAAGGTCCAAGGAAGAAAACAATTTCCTGCGTGGAGCCCTTTACTTTGGAGATGCATCTTTCTTTTTTTTCTCCCTGCTAGTGGTATTGCAGATTTGGAGGTAATATGAATTTCGAACATTTTCCTTTCTAAATTTCTTTATCCTTTTTTCACTTTGCTCTCTCAAACCATCTTTTTCTTTGATTTTCTCTTCATGCTTAGTGACTTTTATCTGCAAAAATAAGGAATCATCTCAACTTTCATCCTTAATAGGTAAGAGACATACACCCTTCTTTATTTAAGTATTTTATTTTTCCATAAGTTAGTTGTTATATGAATTGTTAATTATTTTAATTCATTTATTAGTTAAATAATTATTTATGTGTGAGAAGTATCCCAAATAGTGTATTTCAACATAATATGGTACTACAAATGAAAAAAATGAAAAAACAAGCTTCAAAACCGACTTATGTGATTTTTTTGGAAAAATTCACGCCGCGATGGCCGCGAAACGTTCTATTTGGCCGTTACGGGCCGTTCCCGCGAAAACGCGACCGTTACCGCGAACGCGACCGCGACCGTTACCGCGAACGCGACCGCGACCGATTTTTTTTTCATGGTCTCCACTCCTTTAGCTAAAATGAAGTGACCCAAGTACTCTATTCTGTCTATGGCAAATACACATTTGCTTGCCTTTGCAAACATCTGATGCTGCTTCATCAACAAAAAAACCAGTGTC
Source organism: Beta corolliflora (assembly GCA_947648045.1). NCBI lineage: Eukaryota > Viridiplantae > Streptophyta > Magnoliopsida > Caryophyllales > Amaranthaceae > Beta > Beta corolliflora. The sequence continues at coordinate 811,820 of CANSZD010000763.1, read as the reverse complement.
CGGTGTTCTTCAATGGTCTTGCTATATACTAGAATGTCATCAAGATAATATCAACACACATTTCCTAAGCAAGGACTTAAAGACTTGGTTCATCCAATTCGAAAAGAAGCCGGTCCATTAGTAGGGCATTACCAAGAACTCAAAGTGGCCTCGTGCGGTTTTAAAAGCTACCTTGAAGATGTCATCCTCGGTTCATCCTTAGGCGATGATACCCTGCCCTCATATCCAACTCAATGAACACCACAACTCCATATAATTCATCTATGAGTTCATCTATGACAGGTATAGGAAACTTGTTTTTGATTGTTTGAGAGTTCAAATCCCTATAAACAACACAAAGTCTTCAGCTACCATCCTTCTTACCAACCAACACCACAGGAGATGCATATGGGCTATCACTATGCTGAATAATACCCCTATCAAGCATTTCTTGGACTAATTGCTCAATAATGTCCTTTTGCTTTAATTGGTACCCGTAGGGCTCGAAGTTAACTTGGTTTTGAGCCGGGCACTATAGGAATCATGTGACACCCCTTGAAGGAGGGAGTTCCTCAAACACCATATGTTACTTGTTGCTTCAAACTCAACAGGTGATCCCTATTCCCCTACCGTATCCCTAGAAGAACATTGCAGCAATGAGGGATCTTCGAAATCCATAACCTGACCACCTATATGAAGCACAATTGTATGGAATCCTCAAACGATTTCTCACATGGGGCTCCTTCAATCACTTTCATCTTTTTAGCAGTCACTCCTTTCAACAAGATTTGTTCTCCACCCAAGGTGAACTTCATAATCATGCTTTGGAAGTCCCAATTTATCTCTCCAAGTGTCCTAAGCCACTTGTATCCCTAACATCATGTCACAATTACCCAACAGTATGAGCATCACATCAGCACAAAACTTCTTATCTTGCACACTCGAGGTGAAATTCTTGCACTAATGTTGCCGGGCAATATGGTTACCATCACCATAGATACAACTTCAGGTGGAATTTTGTTCTATTTCACAACCTAGGGTCTTAGCATAAGCAAGGTCTAAGAAGTTATGGGTGCTGCCCCACGGGTTTCCTTTTTAGGTATCACCACTAACTCTTATCCCCGGTCAAGGCATGGGCGAGATACAAGCTTCGAGGTATCACCACTAACATCCTCACTCTCCTTCTTTCTTCCCATAAGTTCCTTTTTATCCTCCATAACCTCATTGTCATCCGGTTCTTCCATAAACTCCACTACAAACAATTGAGGTTCCTTAAAACTACACTTGTGACCCTTTTGAAAGGGTTTATCACAGTAGAAAGCACAATCCTTGTGCAATCTTGCTGCTCTCACATCAAGTGGGACATATTTAAAGTTTTTGTTTGCTCTAGTGGTGTTATGGTTTGTGTTTGGGTTTAAGGCAGGTTTAGTTGAAGGTAAAGGAAGGAGAGCAGGTTTGTCTTGCGGCTTGGGTAGGATGGGTGTTGTGGAATGGTTATTATATGTTTGGGAAGGGTTATAAGTTTTGGCTGTTTTCAGATTCAAGGAGCTTAAAGCATCTTCTTGCAACCTAGCATACTCTACTGCTGCAGTGATAGAGGTAGGCTTAAAAGCCCCGACAAATGGTTTGATAGCATCCTTCAATCCCCCAATAAAGCTATCTAACAATACTCCTGTGTTAAGCTATGGCCATGTTGATCCATCAATGATCTATAATTCTCAGAATCATCAATATATGACTCTATACTACCAGTCTGACTCAACTTATTGAAATTTTCAACAGCAGTTTCACCGGTATTATCACGAAATCTAGCTACTAACACCAAAACAAAGTCAGTCCACTCCACATTTTTCCTAACAGATAAATAGCTCACAATCCAACTTTCTGCCTTATCTATCATGTATAATGAAGCGAGTTCTACTTCTACCTTCTCTTCTTCAGGAATTGTACACAGGGAAAAATACTTACAGCATTTGGTAATCTAGTTCCTTGGATTAGTTCCATCGAATTTCGGAAATTCTATTTTAGGATTGAATCCCAAGGGTTTCTAAAAGTTTTCGGGGCTATCTCGATTTCTCGGAGATTCCATTTCCTTGCTCAGCGTTTCGAGGATCAAATCTATTTTGCGATTAACATCATCAATTATCTCGTCCACCTTACCATTCACCTCTTCCAACCTTTCTTCCCGGCATTTAGTCGGTTCTCCATATTCGACAATCGTTGAGCTTGGTTTCTTGGAGCCGAACTTGTTGAGCTCAAACTTTCTTCAAATTCAAGCACGAGAGTACCATTAATGGACGTCCGAAGGCTCGAATTCTCCGATACCAATAATATAGAAGATTGAATAATCCTCTAATTCGAGAATTAAGGTGACTATTTTCGGATATTTTAGTTAACTGATAAGAAGAAGAAGAGAGAAAATAAGAATTTCACATAGAGAGAGAAAAAATGCGAGGGAAAGATAATAGGCAGAAGGAGGATTCTTCATTTCATTCTTAGATTGTCCACATTTAGGTAAGCTTAAATACAACGGATAGGAATCTTCCCTTAACAGAATGTAACTACATTCCCTAAATTAAGCATAGTCACATGAGAAATAGGTGATGATGGCACGTGCCTACATCATATGCAATAGACAATGCGACAAGAAGGATATGATTTATATCCTGGCATTCTGTAATGGGGTTTCATAGAATGAGAACTCCATAATCCTTCACAACGTGATCGTTTTTGTAAGGTGACAGCCGAGATTAAATTCTTGATGTCCTTGTGATTAATCAGGCATGGTAAGCACTTAATCGACCAGATCGTCACGAGCCACATAGTGCATTAAACATCATTGCAAACTACATCTCTGTTCAAATATTTAAACCAATTCCCTTTCAGAGCTCACACAGAAAGCACTAGTTGTACAAGTTTCCCAAATTGACTAACTCAATATGAACTAAGGAAAAGTAATTTTTAAGGGTAAATCTGGTAATAACTGACTGAAAACAAAAGGGAAGGACAATTAATCATCTAAAAAAATAATCCGAAAGACCGAAACCACTAAGTTTCAAAGTATCATCGATGTGTACGAGGTTGAAGTCACAAAAATAGGCAACGCAAACAATTTAAAAGATGTTTAGCAAAAGATCTTCCCGTCTTACATTCCTAAGAATCCAATGCAACATAGAAAAGCAAGAAACAGATAATTCTCTATATCTCCTAGGAGTATTTCAGCAAGAAGGAGAATAGAACTCTGGAGATAACTATGTGAATACTTCCCTTAGTTGATAACAGCTTTAATAGACTCCTAGAATACTAAAATATCGTATACATCAGGTTCCTTGTGCATTAAACTTCAAATGAGAACCTCACATTGGTCAAGAAGTCAAAATGTGTTTGAAAGATTAAAAGAGAAGCCTGGCTGATTGAGAAAGGCATCCTATTCCTTGGGCACTAACTAGCCCGATCACTTGCCATGGACTGACCCGTGTTTTCAAAGAAGTACCAAACTGGTTCCTAGAAGGTCCCTTCAGCTAGTCTCCACATGCTGCCACATCATACAATCTTCCAATTTTTATAGTAAATCATTGCCCCCATTTTGATTACATAATTTTTAACTACAATAGTTAATATCGTATATCTATACTTCCACAATATCCCAGGTCTACCGAACTCAGGACTCATCATTGCTAAAAGCTGAATATTAGATTGTATTTACAGCCCCAGATAAAAAGACTTAACTTCAATGAAGTCTCAACTAGTGCAAGATGTTTTGAAAAAAATGGATCAATTATCCATTTCATATCAGAATTTTACCCCCATTTCCAATTGCAAGTTACCAAAGTGCCTTATTTCTACAAGCTAGGCGAATCATTTAGAAAGCACCAAACAAAAGACCCAAATAGTCACAGTATCAATTTAGTTCAAATGTCGAATTCATGATACAAACAGCAAAATAAACCACTATTAAAAACTTAATAATTTGTAAAAGTCTGACTAAAAAGAAACTCTCACCTTTAGGCTTGTTCACCAAAACAACAGTTCCAGCAGGACTATCCCATTTGGAGGGTAATCCAGAAGCCCTAGATGCCAAAAAAGGTTCATCAATACCACAAACTTCACCATTCTTATTGGGGACTTTCTTCAAACACTTGAAGAACTCCTCCACCTTCTTCTCAGATATGTCCTTACCACCATCTTTTCCTAGCTCATTTTTTTCATCACTCCTCCCATCTCTTCCTTGGTCGAAAAAAACCAAGCCTTTGTCTTCCTCACCCTTCCCAACCTTCTCCACCCTCTTCTTCCTCGGCTCGCCCGCCTTCGAATCGCTCGCATTTGATTGCCCGGGTTGTAAAAAAGCCTTATCAAAACACTGATCAGGAAAATACTTCTTCTCCAACTGATACACCATTTTATAATGCTTCTCCTTCTCCCAAGGAAAAGCAAAAGTATCATAGAAATACAATTCCTCTTCCCTTTTATGCAGTGTTCTTAGCTCAACCACTTGAGGTTTCAACTCAACAACCTCACTTTTCTCTCTCCAACTTCCTCCTCTCATCATCAGAATCAGAACCACCATACATCCTCTTCTTTCTCTTATTGTAATATTTCCTCTTAGTTTTATCCATCCCTCCAAACTATTACCACTATTATCAGTGGCGTATCCAGAAATTGATGCACGTGAGTTCGGAGTTTTATTCGCCTTATTAAACCTCTCGTTTTCAGTCTCGGTTAGTTTCTTGTCGACCCAATCCTCAAAACTCAGTTCCGGGGAGAATACCGCAGATGAATCTGACTCGGGTAAGTCGGAATCGTATGGCTCACTTGCTTTGGAGCGAGGAGGAGGAAGTCGAGGTGAAGGGCGGGAGATAATCATGTCGAATTGAAGAGGGTACGGACTGGAAGAAGAAGACAAGGGTCTCATTGAAGGGGGAAGAGAGAAAAAGCATTTTATGGGTCGGAAAGATAGGAAAGGAAGGCGAGTTGAGGAATTGAACAGAAGAGAGAATTGGGAAAAATGGAGTGATTTACCGGCAACCGCCATGGCCGTTCTAGTGTTTTTTCACTATAAGGTTGGTCAGACTCAGAGCATCGTAGTCGGCTTAGTGGCAGTTGGCTCAAGAATTTAGCACGGAAATAAACAATGTCATTATGTGAGGATGTAAGTGTAACACTATGGACTATGGTGGCAATTAACGGATAATTATTAATCGTTAACTCGATTATATTAGGCGATAATTGATTATATTAAATTAATTTGTTAGGCGGTTGTATTAGTGGTTTGTATAAAGATGTTTGGTAGATAGTTGATTATTAACTGATTGTGTAAAATTACCAATAAGGATATTGGCATAATTTTCACTCTTGTACTTTTTGTTGTTTATAAAATAAATATGCTTGGTGAATATATAATAATACATATTAATAAGAAATAATCTAAAAAATTCAATATTATTTTAAAATTTTTAAGTATTCAAATTTATGAGTTGATAATTTGCAAAGATATTAATAAGCACATGGGCAATCTATTATTTTACTTTTTATTGTTTATAAAATAAATATGTTGGTGAATATATGTTGGGAATAAGACATACTGTTTCTGTCAAAGAAATTAAGGATTGTAGTATATTAAGACTAGATGTGGGCCCCAAGAAGGTACGCCTAAGCTCCGATATTCGTACGTCTGAAACCTGCAAAACAAGGTTAGACTACTCCGGGATGGTTCCGGGATCGACACTCAAGTCTGTAAATGATTGAGGTAGGGAGAGAAAGTGATCAATGTAGAGAGAGATGCTCTAGTTTTTGTAGGATAGAATTGAATACCCTTTGATTATGAGACCACCCTATTTATAGAGGCTGAGACTTTCAATAAATGAGGGCATTTGAGTCAGCTCCAACTGTTGGAGGATTGCCTCCCCTAAAGGTAGGGGTATTTTAGTAATTTTGTCATAGATTGTCTCCCCACGTCAAGTAATTGGAGTGAAAACCGCAATTTTCAGTACGACTGATTGGCGGAATGAAAAAAGAAATCACATTTTGCCGAGGTTGACTGGGACCCGCGAATTCTCATGGGGGATTCGATGCCGGACTGTAGTGGAGAAAATCTCCTAGGCCAAGGGGGGAATGCCCTTGTGCAGTGACCGAGCCGAGGAAGGGGGCGTCGTAGGCTAAGCGCGGTTCTCCTGCTTCCTTCCCGAGCTGAGGGAGTCATGCGCTGAGAGTGACCATGTGCGCCGAGTGCGGTACAAGAGGGTCATGCACCAAGGGAGTTCATTCCCTGCAGGCCGAGGGGCTCTTTATTTATAGAACCGAGGGGATCTATTCCCGACCGAGGGGGTCTATTCCCAACCGAGGTATCCTCCCTGCATGCCGAGGGACACTTTATAGAGCCGAGAGGGTCTATTCCCGACTGAGGTATACGCTACTCGGATGTCGAGTAGGTACCAATTAACAATACTTAGCCGTTTTTTAGCTAAGTTAGTAGGAAGCTCCTCTTATGACCGAGGAGGTGCCAATGAATAAATTTCTCGACTCAAGGGAGAGGCTAATGAGCCCCATGTTTCCCGAGGAGGTCTCAGGACGCTACTCAGATGCCGAGTAGGTACCAATTAACGATAATTAGCCGTTTTTTAGCTAAGTTAGTAGGACGCTCCTCTTATGACCGAGGAGGTGCCAATGAATAAGTTTCTCGACTCGAATGAGCCCCATGTTTCCCGATGATGTCTGAGGACGCTACTTAGATGCCGAGTAGGTATCAAGTAACGATACTTACCCGTTTTTTGGCTAAATTAGTAGGATGCTCCTCTTATGACCGAGGAGGTGCCAATGAATAAGATTCTCGACTCGGGGGGCTAATGAGCCCCATGTTTTCCAAGGAGATCTCCGGACGATACTCGGATGCCGAGTAGATACCAATTATCGATACTTAGCTTTTTTTTTGGCCAAATGAGTGGGACGCTCCTCTTATGACCGATGAGGTGCCAATGAATAGTGTTTCTCGACTCGAGGGAGCTAATGAGCCCCATGTTTCCCGAGGAGGTTTCAGGACGCTACTCGGATGCCTGGTAGGTATTGATAAATGATACTTAGCAATTTTTGGCCAAGTGAGTGGGAAGATCCTCTTATGACAGGAGGTGCCAATGAATAAGTTTCTCGACTGAGGAGGCTTACGAGCCCCATATTTCCCGAGAAGGTCTCAGGATGCTACTCTGATGCCGAGTAGCTACCAATTAACGATACTTAGCCGTTTTTTGGCTAAGTTAGTAGGATGCTCCTCTTATGACCGAGGAGGTTCCAATAAATAAGTTTCCCGACTTGGGGGAGGGGCTAATGAGCCCCATGTTTCCCGAGGAGGTCTCAGGACGCTACTCGGATGCCGAGTAGGCACCAATTAACGATACTTAGCCCTTTTTTGGCTAAGTTAGTAGGACGCTCCTCTTATGACCGAGGAGGTGCCAATGAATAAGTTTCTCGACTCGGGGAGGCTAATGAGCCCCATGTTTCCCGAGGAGGTCTCAGGATGCTACTCGGATGCCGAGTAGGTACCAATTAATGATACTTAGCCGTTTTTTGGCTAAGTTAGTAGGACACTCCTCATATGACCGAGGAGGTGCCAATGAATAAGTTTCTCGACTCGGGGGGGGTAATGAGCCCCATGTTTCTCGAGGAGGTCTCTGGATGCTACTCGGATGTCGAGTAGGTACCAATAATTGATACTTAGTCGTTTTTTGGCCAAGTGAGTGGGACGCTCCTCTTATGACCGAGGAGGTGCCAATGAATAGTGTTTCTCGACTCGAGGGAAATAATGAGCCCCCATGTTTCCCGAGGAAGTTTCAGAACGCCACTCGAATGCCGAGTAGGTATTGATAAATGATTTTCAGCCATTTTTTGGCCAAGTGAGTGGGATGCTCCTCTTATGACTGAGGAGGTGCCGATGGAGAAGTTTCTTGACTCAGGAGGCTTACAAGCCTCATCCTTCCTCCTTTGAGCGCATTTATTTGTCTAGCTGAGGGGTTCAAGTAATTAGCCCCACGCTAGATGTAATCCCCCACAATTTTATAAAGTTTATAAATATATTTCTAAGTATTTTTAGTATTTAAATAATTAAATTCTTGAGTATTGACTATTTTAAAGTAAATGATTATTTAATGTTTTATATAGTCAAAGTATTTAAATTATTTTTAAGATGGACTTTGAGAGTGAACAATTAATTTAAATAAGTTTGAGTAGTAGTACAAATGATTTTAATATTGGGTTAGAGGAGCCAAAACCTTTTGTAGCCTTTTCATATTGTCATCTTTCATTAAACTAACCAAGCAAGCCCATTAGTCTATTGGACTCTAATGGAAACCTATAAATACCCTACTTCCTCACAAATTTTGCCTCTCATTAAACAAGCAAAGCCCTAATTTTTCCCTCATCTTTTTCTCTCACCCGGTTTCTCTCTCTCACCCTCTCACCCAATTTCTCTCTCTCTCTCTCTCTCCTTTCGTTCTTCTCGGCTGCCGCCGGCGACACCTGCCGACAGCCACGTCGGCCGCCGCCAACCACGTCGGTCGTCGCCAGCCCAGTCGGTGCCCCTCCTCCTTGGCGCTCTTGTTCCTCTCTCTTCTTTTGGTTTATTTCCTCTCTTTTTCCTCTATATTATTTTAATAATTAGTTTTGATGTTTTAAATAATGTTTTAGTGGTTTAGTAATTAAAGTTTGTGACTTTATGGTTTTAATAAATAAATTTATGATTTTAGTAATTCTTAATTAAAGTTATAAATTTCAGATTATATGCTTTATGTTTAAAGGTGATTTTAAATACTAAAGTAAGGATTTTTAGGGTTTTAAATGACTATTTTGGTAGTACTATATTAAGGGATATTAAAGGTCGAAGTTTTAGTGCTTAAAAGAATTTTAAAATATTATTTTTGAGAGTTTAAAGTACTTTAAAGTTGCTGTAATTTTATTAGAGTATTAATACTTGAATGTTTTGATAATTGATAGGCGTAGACTTTACTTTGAGTGATTTCTAAAGAGTTTAAAGTGGTCTCCCGTATTGTTTACATAAGGTACGTATATGCCTATGTGTTTTTAGACTAGTATCATGTCCTAAGGTTAGGAATGATATCGCATCATGTGTAGGGAACTTTTATAGTTCATATGTGGCTTATATTTAAGTGGATTTGCATGTTTTGTACTGTTGTGTGAAACATGTTGCCTATTATGAAGTATTACATGTTTGTGTGGATGATTGATGCAAGCATGTGGGTTGGGAACGTTTAATTTATTAATTCACATGAGGGATTAATAAATGTATTGTTTATTGGATCATGAAATGTATCATGTTGTTCCCTTGGATTTATTATATTATGTACTTTATAAGGATTGTGGGCCTTGTTTAGTAAAGTTGGGTATTCACCTATTGACAGGTCGGTTGGTTGTTGATTTAAGTCAACAAATAAAGGTTGGTTGGTTATTGATCTTAGTCAATAAATAAATATGATTAATTCTGGGTCAATTGAGTTGTATGATCACAATATTTAATCTTAAGATAAAATTGGAGTCTTTGTGTATTCATGTTATTTGTGTTGGTTGTCTTATTGTTGCGAGTCCCAACATCGAATAAATGTTAATACTTAAAGTGAAAAGTGAATAGCAATAAGCTTTAGACTTGTGCACGTCTGGAGTGTTGGACTAGTATGAGTTGGAGTATATGGTGGTAGCCCATGGATTTTTTTGGGACCGAATTGATCACCGTGTCCTATTTTTATTTAATTAGTACTTCGATATCGTTGGTCGCGGCCTCGCGGGAAGTACGGAGTCGCGCCCGTACTTCGTCTTCTAAATTGAAGACAAGGTTTGGTTGGACAACTTTATCCATTGACTTTTCAAATTTATTAATAAAATAATATGTTTGTTTTGTGGAGTCAAGTTCAGTAGAGTGAGTCTGATATTTTACTATGTTATTACTCATCCCTGATTTAATGCTTATGAGTATCATGTTAGGTTATGTGTTTTATTTATTATGTAAGTACTCAACTTTGCTGATTACGTGCTTTTCTGTGTGTCGATCATGGTTGTGCCTTATTGATCCTGTAATGACCCTTTTGGCAGGATCAATATAGCATCGACCATTCCAGGTTTGAAGATGATGTATCCATTGGGATTTTGGGAAACAGTTGGGAGAGCTTATGTTTTGGCCTCTTTTAATACTCTTTATACCTTTGGTTTAATTATGTTTCATTAGTTTTACTTTTTATGTTTGGTTTGACTTTGGTTTGATTTTGGAGTTGACTTTGTGGTTGACCTAGTTTGAGAACATTATGGTTCTTAGACATTAAAACATCTTTTAAGTTTAATCAATGACTTCATGTAACACCCCGATAATTCTCTCTTTTCTAAAATACCTTTTCAATATAAAACTTAGAGAATCAACAAAGTATTATCGCCCGTGTGAAAACGTATCGGCTTATTCAGAATTTTGCAGCGGAAAACATAATAAATAAACTTTATAAATAAAATTTAGTCAACCAAAAAGTCAACTCTAAAAGTCAAACCAACAAAAGTCAAAGTCAACGACAAAAGTCAAAGTCAACTACGAAAAGTAAAAGTCAAAGTATGATAAATAATCTACACAGCTTTCCAATCCCGAACCCATGATGCATCATCTTCAAACCTGTAGATGGACAATGCATTATTGATCCCTAGAGACTGCCCACCAAAAAGGTCATCACAGGATCAATAAGGCATAACCATGATCAACATACACACACAAAGCACGTAATCAGCAAAGCTGAGTACTACATAATAACAAATAAATAATCCTAACATGATAATAATGTACGATAAGCAGGAACAATTAATAATATAATAACCTTGCAGATAACTTTTACTAAACTAAACTTCATAACCCATATTTTAATTACTTTTAGATGGAATAGTCAATGGAACGAGTTGTCTGACTAAACTAGCCTTCCATTTGGAAGACGAAATACGGGCGCGACTCCGTGATCCCATGACCTACGATATCGAGGAACCTTTTAAATAAAAATAGGACACAATGATCAATCCGGTCCCAGGAAAAGCCATGGGCTACCATCATGTACTCCAACTCATACTTGTCCAACACTTCAGACGTGCACAAGTCTAAAGCTATTGCTATCCACGTTTCACTTTACATGATTATGTAACACCCCAGCCAACCCGAACCCTTTTTCATTTAATAAAGCTCGAGATGGGGGAAAATCCACGAGGGTTCGACTCAACGGGCGTGCTACCGCCGCACTTATCTCATTGGAAATAAATGCAAGGCTAGATTAAAGCATACTAAATTCAAATTAATTAATCCTTACAACCCAGTAAATTGTTCATTAAATATTACTAATTATTAAAGTATTTCAGAGTTCTAGCGGAAGCTAAGTCATAAGCTAAGTGGATGACAACTCTAAATGATCTCCTTTTGTTCCCCCGTCGATCACCCACCTGCACAAATACATTGAAAAGAAACAAGAGAGACGAGCTCCCAAAAATCAGAAAAACTGAGTAATTCCAACTCCATCCCGTAAAATACTTAAGTTGAAAATACTTTGTAAAATAGTAGGTTAATAGGGTTAGAAAGCATAGCACATATACACATATATATACAATGAATAATCACATACTTAATTCAATAAATTTAGTTATTTAAGGAGAGGAAAGAGAACGCCAGTAAGCTGGGGTCAATCCCCTGTAACCACCTACGAATAACATAATGGCCATAATAATAGAGTCTCTAGTGTGCACACCCCTTCTACTTGGATCACAACAAGATAGAAGGAAGACAAGTAACAGAAAATCAGCATAGTAACCAGAGAACCTGTAGGTGGCCGATGAACCTCCCATACAGGGCAACCTGTTCATCATTTCCCTCCGATATTTCACTTTAAGTGATTAATAGCTTTTAATTCAAGTCATCACATAACACATGTACACATATGCGTCAATTCATTTAATCAAGAGTGAATACTTTTATTCCAAATCCAGAATTCAATTCATACATAGCTTAATCCGAGAACTCATTCGTATTCATTATCATAACCGTCACTTGGTTACATTGGTTAACTCATAATCATCCAATTATCACATGTTCTTGATAATTTCCAACTTTCACTCATAACTTCAATATTAATAATATAGTAATAATATAAATGGTAAGAATAACGATAATAATAATATTAATAATAATAATGATAATTATAATAACCATAACATTACTAAATGACAATAAACGATTTTAATAACAAGAGTACAAGATTAGTGATTAAGTTGCTATTATTAACGGCGTTAATAACGTTATAATAATAATAATCATCTTTGTCATATCGTACATCGTCCATAGTCATGATTCATAATCGTAATCCATTATTCTTCGTATTCATAATCCGCATTAAGTCTATAGTTATAATCCATAATTATAGTCCATACTTATAAATTTATAAGCACCTAATTACGTAATCAAATCGTTTTACACTAACGGGATCTACGTTTAGATGGACATCGGAGATTACCTCGTGACGCGTGTCCAAAAGTTAAGTTCATGAACGGATTAACACTCTTGATATTCCTCGTCTACGCAATCGGAGTCTATAATAGACGTTAACGAGATCTAAGTTAGTTACCTAAATAACCCCTTTATATATATATATAAAATAAACAATTCAAATAATGATTTTAAGAGAGTTTATAAATCAAAGTTTATGGTTTTCAAATTATTTATGAAATCATTTTAAGTACTTAAAGATTACTTCAACTTAATTTTTATTAACTTAAACAATTTTTTTAAACATAGAAAACTAAGTTTATTATACTTCTTACTTTGTTTTAGAAAATTAAGAAATACTTTCAAATTATAAGAGACTAAATTAATTAATCTAAAATACACCAACTTAATAAAGCAAGTCAATTTAGGAAAGTCATTTGTTTTGTTTTAAAAAAAAATAAACTAATAAAACAAATAAAAGGGAAAAGGAGATGTTTCACTGATTCAAAGAATCAGTTTCACAAACCGAAAAAAACGAGTAAGGGAGGACGATACAGAGGAGGCGAATCAGGGGAAAAGAGAACGAGGGAGGGAGGCTGGTGGTTTGGGCGAAGCACGGCGAAGATCAGGCGGCTGGACAGGCTCGATGGGGAGGTTGGTTTCAGGTGGTCGGCGACTGGGTGCGGCTGCAGAGGGAGGCAGCAGAGGCGCTGCGAAGGGGAGGAGTTTGACTGGCGGTGCTGCGGTGGTTCAGGTGACGTTTGACGGCGAAGTCAGGCAGGGACGGGGGTCAGGTGGTTCGAGTGGTGGTTGACGGTGGTTTAGAGAAGTGAAAATGTTAATGGTGGGTTGCAATTTTATTTTAAATTTTCAAAACAAAAATCAGAAATTAAGGGAGAAGAAAAAGAGATTGAAGCAAACCTTTGAAGTTTGTTTGCTTGAGCAATTTGGGTGAATGAAGTTCAGTATTTATAGAGGGTTTTGGTCAGAATTTTGAGCTTTGGGGGTAAAGCTCCATTAATGGTGAGGTATGGTGAGGTATGGTGTTTGAGATTCACTTTTGACTATGGGGTGATTTTACTCCTAAAATCCGGGATTGTGGATTGAGTTCCTGACAAGAGTTGTTGATTTTGTGGAAATTTTTCCTTTGGCTCTGTTCATTTCTTACGTGAGGAGGGAGGAAGATGAATATCACGTTTCTTTCTTCTTCTTTTTTTGTTTTTGTTTTGGCTTTTCATTTTTCTTTTTGGCTAATCAAAAAAAATACGACATGGCATGGGCTATGGACTTGGCATTGGGCTTTATATGGGTTGCTAATATGGATGGACATTTGTTTGGATAAGAAAGCCACAACTAAATACTTAGAAATAATAAGAATGAATAATTAGTTTATTTAAATAAAATACATTTCAATTAAATTATTTAAATAAACTCGTTAAATAATTCAAAACTAAATGAAATCATTATTAAAATAAACATAATTATCAAATAAAACTGAATTATCAGAAAAATAAATTTAAGTGGAAATAATATTAAATCTTAATAAATAATAAAATAAGCTCTGAAAATTCGGGGTATTACATCTACTCCTCCTTAAAAACAAAGTTCGTCCTCGAACTTTAAAGTTAGATATCGCGATACTAACGAAATATTAGTTCTAGGCTTTGTTAGTATCACATTCGGTCCCCCTTAAGGAGTTTCGTCCCCGAAACTTGATAATCGTACCTGGGAAAAGAGTTCAGGATAAGGCTTTTTCATGTCATCTTCTGTTATGACTCACAAGCAATACGAATAATATAATCATCAAACAATCATACATTTCCATTTTTATCTTAGGATTAGATAAGTGATCAACAACAACTAAACAATCCAAGATTAATTCCAACATTAATCCAATCTTCCTTTATTTGTTGAACCAAGTCAACAACCAACAACCTTTCATAGGTATAATAACTCAACTTACCAAATAAGGCCCTCGGTCCTTATAAAGTAATTAAATAATCAAAAGAGAACAACATGATTCAATCATGATCCAAACCAATATATATATATATATATATATATATATATATATATATATATATATATATATATATATATATATATATATATATATATATATATATATATATATATATATATATATATATATATTAATCCCCCATGTGAATTAATAAAATAAAGTTCCCAAATCCTCTATGCTTGCATCAATCTTCCATACAAACATAATATAAACATCATAATCAACATGTTTCACACGACGGCACAAAACATTGCAAATCTAACTTTAATCGAAATCACATATGAACTAACAATAGTTCCTATACATGATACTATATAATTCTCATCCTTAATATCATGATACTAATCCAATCAACACATAAGTATGTACGTAACTTGTGTAGACAATTTGAGAGGCCACTTTCACAATCTTAAAAGTCGCCTAAAGAGAATTCTCCGCCTAAAACAACCAATAAAAACCCACAATCAATCCCTTATAAATTTACATCATTGAAACTTTTCCGCCTAATATTTCAACCCTTCCTAAAAAGTCGCCTAAAGAGAATTCTCCGCCTAATATTTCAACCCTTCCTAAAAAGTGTTTAAAAACCTTTTCCATAATTGAAACTTGATTATTAAAACCTCCTAGTATAGTACTACTATACTAGTTGTTAAAAGCTCTCAAAAACCCATGTTTAAATCATGAAATTCCCTTATCAACACTCTCTTTAAATTTCCAGCAACATATAACATATTAAAACTCTTTTTAAACATACTTAAACATATTTAAAATCATAGGAATAATAAATTTCATAAACTATAATATACTACTATGATTTTCCAACCTTAAAATCCTGAAAATTCATGCTTTGATGATTAAAAATCCAATTTAAACCTAATATATAAATCTGAATTTTTATTTCTTTAATACACAAAGTATATAATCTTAGATTCAATATTAAATCATCAGACTATAACTTTTAAACATAATCATATTAAAACAATCTTAAAAACATAAACTTTGCATTGAAAATAATTGAGGAGGGAGAAATTAACCAAAGCAAGAAAGAAGGAGTAAGACGCACGACAACCAAGGGCCGAGGGTGCTGGCGGCTCGCCGGCGTGGTCGGCGGTGGCAGCAGCTGCTGCGCCGTCGACGGAGGAGGAAGAAACCGAAGAGGAGTGCTGAAGGAAAGAGAGAGGAAGAGAAGGAGAGATGAGGGCCGAAAATCTTGGGGAAAAAGGAGGAGAGAGAAAATAAAGTTGTGTGGGAAAAATTGGAGTTTATGGGGGTTTATATAGGTTCCCCTTGTGGGCTTAGGAAAAGGTGATTGGACTCAAACTAGAGTTTAATGATTGATGAATTTAGTGTTTGGGTTCCTCATACCCAATTAGGAATCCTTTTCCAAATCCAAAAAGTGTTTTAAGCTTTTCTAATACTCCCTCTGTTTTTTTATCGTTCTCACTTAGAATCTTGACACTATTCATACTTAGAGAGAATCTTCTCAATTTTTTTCAATTTATAAGAAAAAATATAGTTATGTGGGGTCTTGTTTGATTCGTCTCAATTAGTACATTATTAATATTCAATCGTTATAATTTTTACTAATATATAATGAAAGATATTTAAGTTCAAAGATGTGCATTGGGAGATGCGCACAGGAAAGTGAGAAAGATAAAAAAACAGATGGAGTATATTTCAAAGCATGACTTACTAAAATGTTTGACTTCTTCAAATCATTAAAATAATTCCTTTGACTTTCAAATAGTCAACCTTTGAAGAAACAAATCATTTAAATACTAAAATATATTTAACTATATATAACTATACATTAAAATATTTTTATAAAATTCATAATTTTACGGGGGATTACACTTCAAGTACTTTATTTATTTTCCGCTGCAAAATTCTAAGTAAGCCGATACGTTATTACACGGGCGATAATACTTTGGTGATTCTCTATGTTTTGTGGGAAAAAGTTATTTTAGAAAATAGAGAATTATTGGGGTGTTACACTGGATGAACGGATAGGGTAGCATCATTCCTTCCCGAGGCGGTCGTCCAGCGAAAGCCGAGAGAGACCCCTGTTATGGGTGGTACCTTGCCAGTCCCGAGAGGGGGGGGGGGCTCAGAATTGCGTCTTGCTTCAAGTTAGGTGCCCTGATGTGCGGTTCATTCTCTTTGCCCGAGTTGGTTCTTTAGACCAAGAGCGGTCGTGCTCGGATGGAGGTATCTCGCGCACACCAAGCTGGCCAAGAGGGTCATGCCCGAGTCGAGGGGGTTCCAACCCTGGCTGAGAGGGGTGACTAATGAGCCCCATGCTTCCCGAGGAGGTGTCAACGAAGTTCTCGACTCGGGAGGCTAATGAGCCTCAAACTTCCCAAGTCTTTTGTTGCAACGACGTTACTCGGATGCCGAGTAGTACCTAATAAGCGCTACTTAACCATTTTTTGGCTAAGTTGGTTGGGGCACTCTTCTCATGACCTGGGAGGTGCCATTGGAGAAGTTCTCGACTCTTGAGTTTCCTTTTGCTCGCCTTTGTTGATACGAGAGTCTTCGAGGTAACTACTTAATTTTTCCTTGACCAATATGGGTGACGTAAGGCTTTTGATAATGTGCCTTTGAGGCTAAGGCAGATGTCTCTTTACCGAGTGGACACCCAAGGATGAGTGGGTACCTTGCATGAGTAGGTACCGCTAATGAGTGGGTGCCTTTTCAGCACCTTAGACGAGTAGGTACCTTGGATGAGTAGGTAACGCTGATGAGTGGGTGCCTTTGATGAGTAGGCACCTTAAACGAGTAGGCACCTATGGCCGAGTAGATGCCCTTGGCCAAGTTGCAGTTCCGAGTCACCACACCCCTCTCTCCGACCGGACATTCTTCCGATTGATGATGTTTGGCAACATAGCCCTCCGTCTGTGGCTTTTCATTTATTATCTGACGGGCATCTCGGGGGTGCTGAGAGCCATTACCCCTGGGGAATCTTGAGGAGACATGATTAGCTTGCTTCTCCCTGACGAAGTTGCCCCTCGAAGGCTGACGCGGTCCTTCCCTCTATCTAGATTCTAGCCGGTTAGGCTGATCATCTCGGGAGGGATGAATGATCTCTTCGTGACGAGAGTGACAACCATATCCATCCGACTTTGCTGGAGAGTTTGTTGAAACTGAGCCGCAATCAAGGTGATGTCTGTTGCAATTATGGGTGGAGGTCAGCTACTTGTATTCGACCCGAGGCTGCTGGATGACCGACTTCGTGATGCTGATGTGTTTCCCCATCGGGGTGGAATCATCATAATTGGGATAGAAGGATAGCACCGTACGATGATGGGATGCTTGAGCTCTCCCAGAACGGTTGGTTTGGGAGCGTGTCCACTTGGTAGGGGCCATTGCTGAGTGGTAGCGAAGTAACTTTGTTTGTAACTTTCTCATAGACGGAGCCAAACTGTTTCTGTCAAAGAAATTAAGGATTGTAGTATATTGAGACTTGATGTGGGCCCTAAGAAGGTACGCCTGAGCTCCGGTATCCGTACGTCTGAAACCTGCAAAATAAGGTTAGACTACCCTAGGGGTGGTTCCGGGATCACCCCTCCGACGCTCAAGTCAGTAAAGGATTGAGGTAGAGAGAGATGATGTGGTTTTTGTAGGTTAGAATTGAATACCCTTTGATTGATGAGATCGCCCCTATTTATAGAGGCTGAGACTTCCAATAAATGAGAGCATTTGAGTCAACTCCAGCTGGTGAAGGATTGCCTCCCCTAAAGGTAGGGGTAT
This sequence comes from Beta corolliflora, assembly GCA_947648045.1. Taxonomy (NCBI): domain Eukaryota; kingdom Viridiplantae; phylum Streptophyta; class Magnoliopsida; order Caryophyllales; family Amaranthaceae; genus Beta; species Beta corolliflora. Next base: position 793,575 of record CANSZD010000763.1, on the reverse strand, counting down.
TTTAGTAATTTGGCCATATATGGGGCGGTCCATGAAATGGGCCAAACAAGAAAAACAACAAAGAAACTTGAAGAAAAAATTGGAAGAACAAAGAAGAAGACAAGAAGTTACCTGAAGAGAGAAAGAGACTGAGTTGAACAGGAAAGTGAAGTGGGAAGTTTTATCTTGAACCAAGAAACCGCATTTATTGAGGAAACGGGAAGTTAAATGTCAAATTAAGGCATGCAAGAAACTGTCATAATGAAGCGTGCTTAGCAAGGCAATTTAATAGCCCAAAAGGAAAATTAGGGGGCTATTGTTAGGGGTCAAATTTTATTCCATATGATAGCAGGTCATTCGCATGAAGTGTGTTAGTTTATAAATCTAAGTGGCGCTACATGATTGCATGATCAAAGGAAATCGAGATTGCTGACTTGGCAAGTCAGTTGAAGGCCTCCTATGACTTAGGAGATGGTGTTGAATTGAGGAGAAAGTGGGGTGAGGAATCCCAAGAGATCCCTTCTAAGTAGGATATGAAGTTAACCATAACAAGGGGAAGAAAACGACTACAAGGGCAATGTTTGTATTATTTTCTAATATAAATATAGTTCATTTGCTCACCTTTGTAACATCATCTCATTCACGACTCTCTCTCACTAGCTTTACAACTCTCTTGTACTCAAGCAAAAGCTTAAGCATACATAGTGAATTGGCAGGATACAAATTAACCTCCCGTGGTTTTTCCCTCTTTTCTAAGGGTTTCCACGTAAAACTTGTTTTGTGTCCTTTACTATTATTCACACTTTATTTCGCATATTTTCTATTTACACTGCAAGTTAATTTTCAACCCCTCTCCGAGCAAATTAGCCTTTGCATAATATTTGCCTAAAACATGGGTTTAGCTCATTCTAAATCCATATGTCATACCTATATTTTGGATTATTCTTACTTTGAGCATATGAGAGTTAGGCCCTGTTCGTATGGACTTATTTTCAGTTCAATTCAGTTCAATTCCGTTCAGTTTGATTCGGGTCGATTCTTCTGCATTTCGGTTCTCTCGCCTCGGCCTCAGTTAAGTTCAGTTCAGTTAAGTTCAATTCAGATTATCTCAATCTAAAAGAACGAGGTCTTACTTCCAAGGATTAACTTACTTTGTACATATGAGAGTCTCCGTGACGCTTTTTCTATTTTTTTTTTTGTTTATGGTGGTAATTTTTTAAGGAAAAAAAAAATCCAAAATGATAAAACCTCAAAACATCCCGGATCATATTATTGCATCACTCAGTCCTCACAGTCCTTGGTAACGACACTCTGCTCATTACGTCCCAGACACCAGACGTTGTTAATCAGGTTCTTCGTTAGCTTTTCCGAAATTTCTTAACTATCTAAATGTCTAATATAGATTCTCACCATATATATTCCTGAAAATTTGTCATGTGATTGTTTTTAATTTTTGAATGATTGCAATTTCAAGGGCCAATTTCCAGTGTAAAATTGCAATTTAATGATGAATTCCGGCATTTTAGTTGGATAATTGTTGCCGAATTATATACTTTTTTGTGGGTCTTAAGTGGTAGAGTATTCGTTGTTCAGGTTAGATGATTTCACTAAAGTTATGATTAAAGGGGTAGTTGTGTTTTTGACGCTTGGAATTCGTTTAGTGGCAAAATTCTGCTGTTTGTGCTTGTCTAATATATGGGGCTTCATATTTTATGATATTTGCCATAACCGGTCGTCCGATAGACGGTAATAAGTAGTGGTAATGGTAATCAATTTATATGTAATATGTGAAGAAATATCATGTCCAATGTATGGTATGAGTTTTCAAAACATGTGGTTCAGCTCGATAGTGTTAATGAAAGTTTATGTAGAAAGGAGATGTTTGGGGGTGGGCAAGCATTACCATGAACATTGATACATATATTTCTGTTATTTAGTGAGATTCAGATCATTTCACAGAGAGAGAAATTTAGAGAGAGAAAGGAAATGTGTTTGTTATTTCAGAGAGAATGAATTACTACCGCTAACAGAATCTATTACAGGAGCTTTTATACTAACCAACACGTGTGGAAATAACTTATAACAATAATAACAAACGTGCTAACTAACTCTAAGAGGAAAGAAATCAGCTTGAGTGATGCTGATGTAAAGCTAGTAATCCAATACCCCCCTCAAGTTGGGAGGTGTTTGAGTAGTGGAAGAGGGATCAAACAGACCCAACTTGGAGAGTAAATGCTTGAACTGAGGAGCAGGAACTGTCTTAGTAAACACATCTGCTAGTTGAGACTGTGTAGGAAGGTAGGATAATTGTAGGAGACCTTCTAACACCTTGTCCCTTGTGAAGTGACAGTCTATTTCAATGTGTTTAGTCCTGTCATGGAACACTAGATTCCTTGCAATGTGGAGGGCACTTTGATTGTCACAGAACAAAGTGACAGGTTGAAGATTCGTGACACCCAACTCTTCTAGTAGTCTTACTGTCCAAGTAACTTCTGAAGCTGCAGTAGCCATGGCTCTGTATTCAGCTTCAGAAGAAGATTTACTAAGTGTGCCCTGCTTCTTAGATCTCCAAGAAATAGGTGATTTGCCAAACAAGAGTATATACCCTGTGACAGATCTTCTAGAATCTGGGCAAGCAGCCCAATCTGAGTCTAAAAAGGCTTGTAATTTGAGCTGGTCACTACCTTGAAGTAAAATACCTTGTCCAATAGTAGCATTAAGAAACTTGAGGGTGTGATGCAAAGCCTCTAAATGAGAAGTTCTAGGCTGTTGCATAAACTGGCTCAGAGATTGAACTGTATAAGTCAAGTCTGGTCTGGTGTTGGTCAAGAAATTCAATTTACCAACAAGAGACCTATAAGTAGTAAATCTCCAGAGTCACCTTGTAATTTAAGATGTAGAGGTAAAGGAGTAGTAGCTTTCTTGGAAAGATCAAAACCACAATCAGAAAGAAGTTCCGTGGTGAACTTTTGTTGACTGAGCTGGTAAATACCCCACTTCTATGCCCAAAAAATAATGCAATATACCCAGATCTTTAATGCTGAAGGTGTGATGCAAATGAGCTTTCAAATCATCAATAGTAGAAGAATCTGTGCCAGTCAAGATTATATCATCAACATACACTGCGGCAATAGTTATGTGATGATGTGATCTTTTAATGAACATGCTGTATGAATCCTTGAGATGTAAGAGCACTAACAAGCTTGGCAAACCATGCCTAGAAGCTTGTTTTAGTCCATAAAGGGACTTTTTAAGTTTGCAGACCTTGTTGAGGGGATTAGGAACACCAGAAGGTACCTTCATAAATACTTCTTCATGCAAATCTCCATGGAGAAACGCATTATTAACATCTAACTGGTAGATAGGCCATTTTCTGCTTGCTGCAAGTGCTATAATGCACCTAATAGTGGACATTTTGACTACTGGGGAGAATGTCTCCTCATAGTCAATACCATATCTTTGGTTATAGCCCTTGGCTACTAACCTGGCTTTGCACCTCTCTAAGGACCCATCAGACTTCAATTTTACCTTGTAGACCCATTTGTTACCTATAGGTTTCTTTCCTGTAGGTAGATCAACCAATTCCCAAGTGTCATTGTCATATAAGGCTTGGATTTCCTTGTTCATGGCCAATACCCATTCTGGTTTGCTTGCTGCTTCTGCATAGTTAATAGGTTCTTGGATTTGGAGAGAGGGAGAAGCAAGGAAAGCTTTATGTGATGCTGGATAGGAAGAAGAAGCTACTAGATTACACCAGTGATCAGTAGTGAATGTAGTAGCTGTATGACAATGATAATCCTTAAGGTAGGAAGGTGGATGATGGGATCTGGTAGAATGTCTAAGATTAGGAGTAGGCTGGGAAGTAATGATGGTACTCAGATCAATTAAATCAGTTGATGCTGAGTTAACAGGTTGTTGATTGGATAAATGTGAAGTGGTAGGAATTGTTGTATCTGGAGTGTTTGGTTCTGTATCAGAAGATGGATTATTATTGTGTGAAGGAGGAGAAGAATTAATGAAATCAGTTTCTGAGAGAGAAGATGAAGAAGAGGAATGTAAGGTAGGGACTGAAGAAGATACAGGATAATCTTCATCAAAAACATCACAAGTAGCAGCAGGAACAAAAATAGGTTCAGCAACACCAGTAGTGAATTGGGATTGAATATGAAATGGAAAGTGTCTCTCATGATACACAAGATCTCTGGATACAATGACTTGCTGAGTAGAGAGATTAAAGACTTTATAGCCTTTCTGAGTGACAGAATATCCTAGGAACACACCTGGTTGTGCTCTAGGATCAAATTTAGTCCTGCTTCACAGTAGACACATAACATAAGCATCCAAATGCTTTTAGATGATCTAACAAGGGTGGCTTAGAAAACATCTTCTCATAAGGAGTAACATATTGAAGCCTTTTTAGGGGCATCCTATTGATGAGGTATGCAGCACAACTGCACAAGTCACACAATCTCCCCAGAACCTGGTTGAAACCTTAGAGTGAAACATGAGAGCTCTTACAGTTTCTAACAAATGTCTGTGTTTTCTTTCTACAGTTCCATTCTGTTGAGGGGTGTGAGAACAACTAGTTTGGTGAATGATACCCAAACTGTCATAAATTTTGATCATGTCTCCTTCTCCTAGCTCCTTAGCATTGTCAGATCTCACACAAAGAATTTTAGCATTAAATTGTGTGGCAACATACTGACAAAAGCTTTGTAAAATAGGCACAACATCAGATTTCAATTTAAGTAAATGCACCCATGTAAATCTGGTAAAATCATCCACTATTGTCAAGAATTGATTACAACCTGTGTGAGTTTTGGATCTATAGGGACCCCATACATCTATGTGTAGGAGTTCAAAAGGTTTAGTAGAATGAATGTCACTAGTGGGAAAGGATTTCCTAGTTTGTTTGGCAGCAGGACACACATGACAAACAATATCACGAATACAAGACTCGACATCACACTCAGGAAGAACATGTTTTATTTGAGAAAAAGATAAATGACCTAGTCTAAGATGCCAAAGTTTGGCTATGTCAACAGTAGACAAACATGAGCTAGTATGTACAGAAGAAGTATGAGACACAGAAGATGTTACTGGTGACTCTTCAACATTGTAGAGCCCTGCTTTCAAGTTACCAAGAAGCATTGAGGGACCTGTCAGAGAGTGGTCCTGAACAAATCATTGAGTGTGAGTAAATGTAATTCTGCAATTAAGATCTTTACACAACCTATGAATGGAAATAAGATTGAAGTGAAAATCAGGTATGTGCAAAACATTATGAAGTGTGATGTGTTTGTTTAGGTGAACTGATCCTATGTGTTTGACTGGAATTTTACTGCCATCTGGTATTGTGATAGTGCAGAGGTTGATAATCATGAAAATTGTTCAAATTGGAACAAATGTGGTCTGTAGCACCACTAGCAGCCAACTAGTGTTAGAATGGGATACAAAGCAATAAGTACCTGCCATCATAGCACGTCCAGTTGGTTGTTCTGCTTCATTGGATGATTGCTTGTTGAGAAGTGACATGAGTTGATTAAACTAATCAACTGTGATTGATTCAGGCTTCAATTCTTGTGTATCAACTGGTGTGTCAGGTGTTACTATGGCTGCTACTCTCTTATCTTTAAAGCCTTTGAAACCAGGAGGATATCCATTAACCTTAAAGCACCTTTCCAAGCTATGTCCTGGAATTTTACAGTGAGTGCAGTAATAATTGGACTTGGCCTTTTGTTGCCTGTAATGCTCTGTGGCTTACTGTTCTGACCATACGATTTCTGAAAATTGTTGTAAGGCTTATAACTCTTGCCTTTGTCTGCTACAAATGCCAGTGGTTCAGTGTTGGCAGACATCTGAGCAACCTCTTTATGCCTTTCTTCTGGTGCAAACATCCTGTATGCTTGAGCAACATGAGGTAAAGGCTGATTCATGAGTATGTTGCCTCTGATAACTGAGAAACTCTCATTGAGTTTCATCATAAAGTGAATGAGGCGATGCTCCTGGTCTCTTGTGAGAACTTTTTGTGTCAGATTACAGGTACACTTATTGCAAGTGCAATAAGGTAGTGGATTTGCGTCATGCAATTCATCCCAAAGACCTTTCATTTCAGTGTAAAATTCTGAAACACTTGAAGAACCTTGGCTAATTTCAGACAACTTTTGTTCAATTGAGTAAACCTGTGCCATTGAGGAATATCCAAATCTGTCTTCCAAGTCCTTCCATATTTCTCTTGCTGTACTAAAAAATAGTACACTCTTCTTGATTGAATGATCAAGATTAGACAACAGCCAAGAAATTACAAGACTATTACAGCACTCCCAAGCTGTATAATCATTGCTACTTTTATCAGGAATTTCTAGACTTCCATCAACAAAACGCAATTTATTCTTAGCGGATAAAGAAATCATCATAGATCTCTTCCAGTCACTAAATCCAGTTCCATTGAATTTCACAGAAACAATTTGCGTTGAATTAGCATCCGATGGATGAATGTAAAAGATACTTGTAGGATTTTGATTAGGTTGAAGAGTTGGAGTTTCAGATACAGAATTTTCAGATTCAGGCATTTTGATGAAGAATTTAGAAAAGGAATTTCAGGATAAAATGATGATAAAACGAATTTGATGAATTCAGATGAAAAAATGATTGAAGAAATGGCTTGAGTTTTCAGCTTTGCAAACTATCAAACACTTGATGTGCAGATTTCAATGAATGAATATTATGAGTAATCAATCAATTCGGATTCCAGATTTATGAAATCATAGATCAGAATAACAAGAATTAGAGAATAGAATCAACAATTTAACAGTTGATTGGAAGGATTTCAGGAATTTCAGAGGTTTCAAGAATTTCAGACAAGAATTCAAAGGTTTCAGGCAAGAATCTACGCAATATTATCAGAATTTTCAGATGATAGATGAATCACAACTGTAAAGCAACGATTCAGATTCTAGAAGCAAGATTTCAGAAAACTATTACCAGAATTCAGGATGAAATTCATCAAATGATGAAGAATAATGCTTGAATTGACCGAGAAAAGGATCGAAATAGTTCAGCGAGCTCTGATACCAAGTTATTTAGTGAGATTCAGATCATTTCACAGAGAGAGAAGTTTAGAGAGAGAAAGGAAATGTGTTTGTTAATTCAGAGAGGATGAATTACTACCGCCAACAAAATCTATTACAGGAGCTTTTATACTAACCAACACGTGTGGAAATAACTTATAACAATAATAACAAACGTGCTAACTAACTCTAAGAGGAAAGAAATCAGCTTGAGTGATGCTGATGTAAAGCTAGTAATCCAATAATTTCCCGTACAAAATTATCTGAAATTCATTATTATTAGCACCAAATATTGTTATATTACTGCCTACCAAACGGGTGATAATTTCCTGTAGTTACTCCACCATATTCTTGATGTGTGCTGGACACTTGGACTTGGACTGTTGGTGCATCTTTAAGTGTATCTTAGAGACTTAGACAGTAGGTCTGGAAAATTGTTGATGGGTGTTTTTCCCCTCAATTGAGGCAAAAGACTGAGTAGTGCGTCATCAGGTATCACTCTTTTGTTTTGGGGGGGGGGGAGGAATCAGGAATGACAGACATAATTTTTTTTGATGTATATGATTTCTGTCTTGGGAAAGAATTGCAGAATTTTGGAAAGGGCAGTAGGGAGGTGGGGGGGGGGTTGTAGGAATCAGGAAAAAAGGATATCAAATCTTTTGATGTGCATGTTTAGTTTTTTTTTTTTGGTGTTGTTGTAATTGGGAAGAAATTGCAGCATTTTGGAAGTATGATTTTCCTTGAGTCTCTTTGTGGGATTGAGTTGTTTCCTCTCTTTCTATTGAATACTGGCCTATTTTAGATTGTTTATCTGTGCTCACTTGATTCACGACGTGATTGATATTTCTCGGAAGGAAGCCTCTTTCTCTCGTGTGTAGTTCAGTTATTGAAATTGGGGTCTTTTCTTATCATGAAAACAAAAAATACGTGCAATCTGTTTAATGTTATGACGCTTTATTCTCTTTAAAGGATAGGATATTAGATTATAGAAGTCCTATTTAGTAACTTTGATAAAATATAACGTCTAAATTCTAAACTTGGCATGATATACTAGGGGATGGCTGCATACATGACATGGAGATGTTGATCTCTGTCTTTCGTATAAGCAGTAATCATGCTTGACTATGCCTACCCCGATTACTAGAGTTGTAATTCATTATATTCATTAGTATGACTTTTTACTCACAACTTTCTGTCTGTTCTGCCTATCTACAAACAGGTTCAGTACTGGCTTAGCAAAGTCAATTTTTTCTGGTATTAAGCAATACAGAGGACGATGTGGGCATAAGACAGAATTTGAAACCCCACTATGGATGCTGCCTGCAGCTGCATGCCTCTAAGGCACTCCTTCTGCCCTATTGCATTGATTTCACGTTTTCCTGGTCCTCTTATCCGTAAGAAAACAAAACGCCTGTCTTATCGGTCTCTTATTCTTGATAATGCTGAAGGCTCTGCTTTGGAGAAGTCCTCAGAATCTGTTACCCGTCGTCTGATTCTGCTACGTCATGCGGAAAGCACATGGAGCAATCATTCTTTACGAGGTAATTGTATAAAACACTGCTCCTTTTCTTCCATCTCACTTCTGTTTAGTTTCTCCACAGAAAAGCAACTTCTATGCTAGGTAAATGACATGTGTGCTAAGCTAAGGAATTATAATATTCTTGAAGCTGTTGCTCCATAGTCCATGCATATCTTTTGTTGCTTGATGATGGATATGCGAAATATGTTGAATGATATATGCATAAACTACACCAAAACAATTGCTTCTAATAAGAGCATCCACAATGCGTGCACTAGCTTTTGTTGGTCTTACTATTTTTCCCATTCTCTCTCCTTTCCTCCTTACACCTCACATCCCATTAACTCCCCACCAACTCATTTTTTTTTCCTCACAATGGTGGACTAGTCGTACTTGGTTTTTCTATTTCACTCTCCTACTTTTGCTATACCCCACCATATACTCTCTCTCCTACCCAAAATGTTTTTGTTTTTATGTGGAGTAGATAATTTGTATTCATATTTTAATTAGTAATATATTAATCATTATTTATGCATTTTAATAATTCGCTATTTAAATAAGTTACGCTAATTAAAATACGTTAAATTAATATACCTAATTAACTTACGTTAAATTAAATTACGTTAATTTGACATTATAATTAAAAAAAAGTGAACACAATACATAAGGTAGATAAATTTAAGAGACGCAAATATATGAAATTTCAAATTACATAAACCATAAGCAATTAAATAAAGGGATATTATCTCAGGATATAGCCCTTTTTATCAAATAACCCCGACATTTTCACCCTTATCGCCTAAACTTGTGTTTTGTCATTAAACTTGACGGATTGGTTGACGACGTTAACTCTTTGGCATTTATAATTAAAAACCTATTTTTTAAAAGAAAAAAAATTGTGTTCTTCATCTCTCTCTCTTCTGTTCTTCACCCCATGTCTCCATAACATTAGAGCTTGAGTTCTTTGAATTGAACAAGAGAAATACAAAGACGAGGACTTGAATTATACCTCCAAAAATTAGAAACAGTTTATTTTGAAGCATGAAGCGAACTAGAAGAAGAACAAGAGAACACCAACATCAACACAACAAATGGCAGCATCAACGAAATTTCGGCCTAACATCTCCGACCGAAATGATTACTCGTGGCAGCAGCAACACGAAGTAGAGGAAAGAAAGTTCGAGGAGAGATAAACCCACAAATCACAATAAACCCTAGAAAGAGCGAGTGAGGTGGCCAGTGAGAGAAGCGAAGATGAGTTTAAAGCCTAACATCTCCTAGTATTTCACCTGGGGTTACTTTTTCACGGTTCTGCGCTTCTTTCTCTCTCATACTTTCTCATTCTCTTTCCGGTGATGGTAGGAATTAACCACTTTTTTGACGGCATTGTTGTGGCATCTCAAATTGACATTGTTATGGCATCTCAAATTGAAGACACGAGGAGAGATAAAGATATTTTTTCATTATTTTTTTACAGATGGGACAAAACCGTATTTCATTTCATAAGTCAAAAATCAGGTTTTTAGTTTCCAAATCATAATCCTCAAACATAGTAGAAATTAACAGTTATAAAGAAGCGAGAAAATTAAGGGTTGGTAAAGATGAGAGAGAGTGGGCAAGCAAGTGGATGGTGGAGGAGGTGGAGAAGATGAAGACATGATAGGGGTGAAGAACAAGAGAGAGGGAGATGAAGAACACAAATGTTTTTGTTTCTTAAAAAAAAAGGTTTTTAATTATAAACGCCAAAGAGTTAACGTCGTCAACCTTTCTGTCACGTTTAATGACAAAATACAAGTTTAGGGTTATCCGCGATAGGGGGACAATGTCGGGGTTATTTGGGAAAAAAACCTATATATCAGGGTTATCTGAGATAATATCCCGTAAATAAAAGTTACTTAGTCAACTCGACGATTGACCCCAAACTTACGCCATATGTGTTCTACCAAGGTATAGTTTAGTGAGACGTGAGTTTCCCCGCATTTCGGCTCTCTTCTCCATGTATGCATCTAAATTTCTCGCCTCGAGTCTTCCGTTGTGCACGATGAATGAGTCTCCTCCAGCTTGGTTTAGATGACCCTTTGTTATTTTGAGGTTGAACTTGATCATACTCGTTCGGATCTCGATATTCTGATAAGTATCACACTCATCTTCAACTATCATATTTTGCGTGATGATACATGTCATGATTATGTTCCACAATATGTCTTTATCCCATCCGAGATCGGAGTTGCATATGATTGCAAATCTAGCTTGCCATACCCCGAATGCACGCTCTACATCTTTCCTGACAACTTCTTGATGTTGTGTGAATAATCTTTGCTTGGGGGTTTGGGGGAGCTTTATTACGAGGATGAATGTTGACCATCTGGGGTGGGGTAGATGCGATTCTGTGAGATAGTAACTCATGTTATAAGTTGTCTCGTTGACTCAGAAGTTGACTTCTAGAGATTTTCTTTGTAGAATATCATCAAAGACGTGAGATCTCTGCAATACGTTTAGATGATCCTAGGGTGTCAAAAAAAGCATGTCATATCCATAAGTCACTTGAAGCAACCGCTTCTAAGATTATTGTTGCTGTTTTGCTTCTTCCTTGATACATTCTTTTTGAGAGGACAATTTTTCCAGTTCCAGTGCATATAATCAATGCTTTCCATCATGCTTGGGAAGCCACGAGGCTCGTTTTCTTGTAAGAGGCGCTCAATGTCATTTGGATTTGCCTTCCTTAGGTATACAGGTTCAAATTTAGCAACAACCCTTTTGACAAAATGAAGAAGGCATTCTCTCATGTGCATGCATCCATCTTTCTAGTGGTATCAGCCCTTTGCGTAAAGAACTCATCTTCAGCTGTTACACCTTGGACAATGTGAAGAAAAATATGCTAGTGCATACGGAACCTCCAACGAAAAATGTTCTTGGAGTATAGAGGTTCGTTCATGAAGAAACAATCTTTCATGAGTTTCCTCACGGTCCCTACGCACATATTTTCTAGTGCGGGGTACAATTTTTTCTTCGTTAAATAGAAGAACTCCAATCATAGTTCAATTGGCAGAAGTGGTGCTTGAAGTAGTGCTTGAAGTAGAAAATAAATGATTGAGAAGAAATGGATGGAGTCGTGGATTTTATGGTTGAAGTTGTGTTGTACTTCCTCTGTTTAGAAATAGTTTTACCATTTGCATAGTATTTACTATTCACATGTTACACCTTGATTGTCTTTGGTGATGTATATTTTAGGAAAAACAAAGTTATAAGAGATCTTGTTAGTTTCGTCTCAATGTATATTTTTTTAATATCAACTTTTTATAATTTTTACTTATCAATAATTAAAGATATTAATGTTTGAAAATATGCATCGACAAGCGTAAAAACATGAAATGGTGCAACTATTTCTAAACGGAGGAAGTATTATATAGAAAAAACCCATCATACATACATAATAATAATTCATTGACAGATTAGACATATCAATGCAATGTAGGAGTAGACTATACAATGTAGAGTAGACATATCGATGCAATAACTATTTGCCATACTATTCAAAGTCAGATGATTGGACAATTCAATGCAATATTATTTGGCATACTATTCAATGTCACATGATTAGACAATTCAATGCAATAATAATAATGATCACGATAATAATAATATTAATAATAATCATAATCATACATTGATATTCAGAAGTTAAAACACATACACATTCATAATTAAAGTACGATACAACTAAATTGCAAACTAAAACCAATTAAAAACATAAACACTAAACATACTTATCCTTAAATTATAGCTTAAGTTTTTCATACATTTCTCTCTCATCCGGATCAAGGGAGGGCTTAATATATTCCAAATTTTAAACTTTCTATCTTCTTCTTTCCTTATTCTCTTAAGGCATCACTCTTCTTTTGATACTGAAGCAATTCTTCTCCCAAATTAATCCTCCTCGTAAATTATGAATAGGACGGAGAACTGGATATGGAGGCTTATCTCCTACTCTTAACTATCTTGATGACGTGAGGATCAGGACGTTTTGAGCTTGCACCTTCGTTTGGACCAAACGATTTTGAGCTTCCGCCGCTCATTTGGGTGTCATCTACTCATTTATCGTATTGTCTCAATACATTCCATGCATGCTCCAATACAAATTGGCCCCTATTGACCTTTCTCTACATCTCATGGGTTGCAGTCTTGACGTCTTCTTGAGTGCAGCCGGAGCCGGACTGCCGGACCCCTTCACCTTTTTCGCCTTCGTATACAATCCCGACCCATGCGCTCACATCTCCGTTGATTTTTTTTCCAACGACTAGTTATACTTTTCAACGTCTTTGGGCGTAAGGTTGGATTGAGTCGTCGTGACTCTTCCACACTCAGAAATACTGAACCCTAAAAAACCATCACCATTCTGGTCGGTTCCCTTCAACACGTCTCCTCCGCACTCTATATACATCGAAACAAGTGCAGGATCTTCATTTACACTCCACTGAATCCTCGGTGTTGTAGCTTTCTTTGAAGAATGAGCGTCTTGAACTTCTTGTGATTGGATTTCTACTACATTGTCTTCATGGGCTTTACTACTGCTTCCATATCCTCCCGGAGTCATTGGAGATTGCTCATGTTGTTGTGATATAGGAAAAGATGGTTGAACTTGCTCATGATGTTGGGATAAATGATGAGAACTTTGTGGAGCTTTTTGTGTAGATTGCTGATAATTTTGGTAATTCGGTTGGCTTTGAAAAAACATAAACATCCTTTGGAATTCCGGATTTTGTATGGATCAATTTGGAACTTGTTTTGGGGATTTTGTGAGTCGTTTGGTTTATTTTGGGAATAAGGATTATTTTCGGAGTAAGGTTTCGGAGTAAGGAATATTTTCATAATCTGAATTTTGTTGGTGATTTGGATTATTTTGGGAGTATGAGTTATTAGGATTATTTGAATCTAGTAGGTGAATATACATAATTTTAGGTAGGAGAAAGTGATTAGAAAGAAAAGTAGGTTGGGAAGAAGTGTGGTAAAATATATCAGATTTGGGCTCAATTTATAGATTAAACTTTTTATAACCGTTACTCTATTTTTTTTAATTATAAGCGAATTCTTTTTATTAACATTACAAATATTTGTAACGTTAATATTACCGTTGTTCAATCTCCAAAACTGATAGCCCAATGGTAATCTTACCGTTGCAATTTGCAAAACCCTGGGCTTCACCATGTTAATGCGTCCATTCGCAAGCAATTGTGTCGTTTGACACTAAATCCTATTATAAAAATTGACTCGGCAGCTTTCAGTACATGCGGCACAATACTACTCAAGTACTCGTTGTATGCAGGCCATTTGAGGCCTTGTTCTGGCCGCCAGGACCAACCAATTGCAAGAGCTAGTTGCCCCAATGGTAAAGCCAAGTAAGCTAAATCTTAATTTTCCTAGACCAGTAAGACCAACCCATTGTAGATGCTCTAAGTGATCTTTTGGCTGACATACAATTGCACATAGTCTAAAATTTGGAGTTTGGTTCGAAATGTTGCTCACCTAGTCCTTCCTTGGTTAGTTGAAAAACTTACCATAGGACATTTAACTTCGTGGTAACGATCACGGTGATGTGGGAACGGGGATGATGCGGTTGTTCTACTCCCAATTATCGGCTCAGACCATGAGATATCCCTTGAATCTGCCTAAAACACGGTTTTTTTTACACCTTTACGATGTAGGTAGTATCGGTTCGGTAGATCTGAAAACCTTTACGACACGGGTGATACAATACGATGCGGCCTTGTTTTGACACCATGATATGAGATGATGTTTATCATGAGGTGTAATAGCTGTGTTGAATCAAGTATGCTTGATTAACTATTCAATTTTATATTACATGATGTTGCACATAATAGTGATTGTAGCTCTATGAATCTGTTGTCGCACTTGTATTTCTAAATTTAGCTTTTTTATCATTATTTGGCTAGATCATGAGCGTCCTCTGAGTAAAGCTGGTCGCACTGATGCTGCTGAAGTCTCATACAAGCTCCAACGCTTAGGTTGGGTTCCAGAGCTGATATTATGCAGGTTTGTCATCTATTGAATGTGACCGAGTTATGATGTTTTGCTATATTTCGAATATTACATCTACTCAAAGGTGCTTAATCTTCTTTTGGATCACACTCTTGTTCCATTCTGGCAGTGATGCTGTAAGGACAAGGGAGACACTCTCGGTAATGCAAGAGAGATTCATGGGCTTCTTACAGGCTACAGTACATTTCTTTCCAAGTTTCTACTCGGTTGCTGCTATGGATGGTCAAACTGCTGAACACCTCCAACAAATGATCTGCAAATTTTCCTCAGATGACATTCTTACAGTTATGTGAGTTAATTTACTGCATATTTTTCACTTGCTCTTCTAGTTTTGGGTATTCATAATTCTGTGCGACCAGATACATAAAGCATTCATTGACAGGCATTCAGCAACACTTTCATCGCCATATAAAGCTGAAGATGCAATATTCTGAATGTGGCAGTCCTGTGAAATTGAGGGGGAAAAAATGTTGTGCCCTATTTTATCCAATTATCTTCAACTTTTTGTCAGCATTTGTAAACTTTTCTGCTTCCATAGAGTTAAAATGTGTTTTTTTGAAAGTAGGGGAAATATGTAATCCTCTCCATGTTTGGATATCTTAAATCGAACAAAAAGATGACCAAACTAAGGTAAGCGTGAGTCTAAAAGTATAAACCGGATATCAATGAATTTGTGACAAGCACCTTCCAAAATGGATATATATATATATATATATATATATATATATATATATATATATATATATATATATATATAGGGTTTTTTCACCATATACCCCTGACAAATTTTTTTTTGCACCATATACCCTTTCAACTTTCCAAATTCACCATATACCCTCCACGTTTCAAAAAATACATCCACTTACCCTTTTGACTAACGGTGTTAGACTTCCGTTAGTCATTAGGGTTTGATTTAAGTTAGTTAATTAGGGTTAGGGGAGGATTAGGGCCTAATGACTAACGGAAGTCTAACACCGTTAGTCAAAAGGGTAAGTGGATGTATTTTTTGAAACGTGGAGGGTATATGGTGAATTTGGAAAGTTGAAAGGGTATATGGTGCAAAAAAAAATTTGTCAGGGGTATATGGTGAAAAAACCGATATATATATATATATACACACACATATACATATATATATATATATACATATATATATATATATATATATATATACATGTATATATATAGGGGAAGGCTCTTGTGAGTTGTGAGAACACCTCCTTTATGTGAGAACACTTCTTTATATAAGAACACATCCTATGTTCTATAAAGTAAGTGATGTATTCTAAATTATTCTTCTCAAAAAGACTCCATTAAAGTTTCTAACTCAAACTCAACCAAGTTGTTCACAAATTTTACAAAATTCTTTATTTAATTTTCTGAAATTCAATCTATTTAGCTCGCATTCATTAACTACGCACTTATTTCGTTTCTCTCTCCTCAAGAATACCCATTTTCTTTCATCAAGTAGACTTAGTTGAGGATTTTCGATCTAAGTGGCTCCACATCTCCTCAGGAATGTTAATTTTCACATTTAATTCCTTTGTTTCCATGCCCACTTATGTGATGTTCGAATTTAGTAGGTGTTGGAGCAAGAATTGCCAACTAGCAAATGACACTCTATCGCCTGGGGTCTAAAGCGCCTTGGGGTATGCCTCTGGGGTTATCAACGCAAGGAAGGCCTCGCTAACGTACGAGTAATGTTGTGTAAACATCACCAAAAACCAGTATTTAACAAAAGGGAATAGTAAGAAATAAGAGAAACGCTTTTATTCAACTAAACTCAATGCACAAACAAAAGATATGTTTAGGCTGGACAATTGCAAGGAATCATAGTGGAAAACAAGATTACCTCCATCATAAGCTTGGCAATTGAAGAAAGATTAACAGGAAAATTATCAGAACATGAAAATTACTGTACACTTAGAAACTACCCTAATCTAAGCATCTAAGCCCAGATGCTAAGACTAGTGCTACGAGTTAAGCTGAAGAAACTAGAGAATGAGTGTTGTTTGATGTTGATGATGATGTTCTTTGTCACCTGATCTCATGTTTCTATTTATAGGATTTCTTCTTGGCAGTTAGTTGTGCACTAGTCCCGCCTTTTTGCTTATATTTTCCTACACTTTTCTTTAGTGCATGCTTCAACACAAGTTCCTTGTTTTCCGCGCCCTTAACTGTCCATTGCCTTCCGCTGGTTCTTCTTTGGATCCTTTGGCGCCAGCGCCTAACTTCTACAGCATTGGGTAGCCCAAAACGTTAAAAATGGGTGTAACAGTAGGTAAATATTTTTAAGAATTACTTGCGCAGTTCTTCTTTCAACAA
This sequence comes from Beta corolliflora, assembly GCA_947648045.1. Lineage (NCBI taxonomy): Eukaryota > Viridiplantae > Streptophyta > Magnoliopsida > Caryophyllales > Amaranthaceae > Beta > Beta corolliflora. The sequence goes on along the minus strand of CANSZD010000763.1, from coordinate 776,625 downwards.
GTGTTGAAATTTGGAAATGTTGCTTTTCGCATAATGAACATTGAGAATTGTGGGGTTTGCTATTGTTTGCAAGAATTTTTTTGAAAAGTAATCCATAGGATGGACATATTAAAAATAATAAGGGAAATTCCCATTGGTAACCTTGAGATTTTGGCTTTTCCCATTGGTAACGTTCAGTTTTTTTTATTCCCAAAAATGACCCTCAGTTACTGTTCACATCCTAAACATGACATTAGCAACTGATTAGGCGTTAAAATCCTTGATTTTCCGTTAACATGGGTGATGGGTGTTTACACTGACCATAGTTAATTTAGGGTTAAACTAATGCCCACTTAATTACTTCAAACCTCCTCCCATTTACTGATAGTTTTTCTTTCAAAACTTCTCTCAACTTCCTCATTCTTTTACTTCGATCATTTCCTTCCTCTGCTCTCCCTTCTTCTCTGTCTCTTCTCCATTAAGGAATTTCGAGGGTCTTTTTCATGGCAAAGTACTGTTTATAATAGGCAACTTAGGTTTTGCATTTGATAGAATGGAATGAGCACATTTTAAGTGCATATGAACAAAGTATTATAATGCAACATCATTAAAAAAAAGAACGAAATTACTTAGGTACACTAGAGTCTAGAGATTCTTATTATATTTTATTGCACGTAAAAGATAAATACAAAGATCAGTTCAACATCACACATATCACCGAGGCCAAATACATCAACAAGCCATCTTGACTACAATTTTTGATGTTTTCATTAATTCCCTAAGGGATTTTTTCACTTCATAAATCTCAGCAACAATTGAGCTGCCTCCATCACCAACCTCTTACCCATCAAGCCTCTTCAATTTGTAATCTTCAACCCATTCAAACTCATTATATTACAAGATTTACAACCGTAGGACCTATAATAGAGCCTGCCTGGGTTCTTCTTCGAACCCGAAACCTTGATGTCAAAGTATGTCAAGGTATCCTCACACTTGCACTTCTTAAGCTTCACCCATGCTTCACCTCCTTTGACGAACAAACCTAGCGGTTCAAGATGAGAGGGAACTGTGAGACACGATAGCAACAGTTTGAGGGAGAACACAAAAAAAAGTAAAGGAAATTCGTGAAATAGGCAAGCTGAAATAAAAGAACACAGAGTTTTTACAGAGGTTGGGGTTGGGTTTGGGAGGGAAAGGTGAAATACATTTTGGAGGGAAAACCCCTTAAGCAGCTTATAGTATACAATGGTTACTGCAAATCAGGCCTGTTAACGGAAAATCAAGGGATTTAATGCCAAATTAGTTACTAATGTTACGTTTAGGATGTGAACAGTAGCTGAAGGTCATTTTTGGGAATAAAAAAAACTGAACGTCACCGATGGGAAAAGCCAAAACCTAAAGGTCACCAATGAGAATTTCCCAAAATAATTTAGGACATTGCTTGCAACAATTTTATTTTCCCTAAGAAATTATCTTGCATCTAAGTTATTTTCCTCTAAAAACACTTAATTGCACTTGGAAATTGGTTCACAACACTTTAACCTAACTAAATAAGTGGAATCGACCTTTCAAATAAAAATGAAAAATAAGTGGAATCGAAGGGATTTAGAAGTTAATTAGCTTAATATGGGTGTAATATCTTACTTCTACAAAGTGCCTGAGGTTTACCTAGACAGGGGCTAGCCTCATTGCAAAGAGACGAGGTCACTGACTATGAGGCATATTCGAGGCACACCTGTGAGATCATTTTTCGGCTTATTTATTTGGTTCTTTTCTCCCCGCTTTATAGCTCATGTGCGTCCTTTGAAACCAAACCTTTCTTAAAATGTTAACATAAAACAGAGCAATCGTCAAGGCTTTTTCAAAAATCTGCTCCTCAGGTGCTTGATGTGCGTCCCTTCACCTTGCACCTCTGCTCTGGAAATGCTTTTGACCTTAGGGAGCCTTGCGCTTTTTAAGCTAAGGTATCTGTAAAAAGATCCTTTAATTTGGTTTGCAGCAAATATTCTTATAGGAATTATTATTTTTCATTCATTTTTTTCATATGCTGATAGATAATTTTTTTGTAATTATTTTTAATTTGAGTTCATTCGCAAAAAACTTGAAAAGAACAAAGATAAAATTTGTAGCTGGTGTTAATTACTAGTTTAGCGAAGTTAAGCCTGTTGGACTGGGACACGTAGAATACCAAGGGTTGGTGTTGTGGGAACAGCTTGAAATTTCCCAAACCGGAGGTAAGTGGTACGAAAGTTCATTACTTTTGCAGCCAGAAGAAAAATTCACTAGAAAAGCCGCAAGTGGTAACTGCAAATGAGAAGGACAAGATGTCCTCACTTGAGCATCACAGCCAAAGTTAATACCGACAGCTAGGCATGCATCTTTTGACCTGGAACGTAGAAAAGAAATGCTTGAGTTTCCACTAGCTCATCATTTATTCACTATAGATGCTTTACGACCCATGTGTCGTTATTTTCTAATCACCACTTGCACCACAAAACGACAAAGAATATTCTGCTAGAGGAATTTCTTATTATCCTTCTTTTTTTATATGCTTCGAGTTCTATTATCTATGGCTTTTTTTGTTGCTAAGAGTTCAATGCTGTTAATGTGGTATTGGGGTGCGCCAAATGCAGAAATAGCTATAAGGTACTGCTAGTTGGGAATTTTGATTTTTACAGGATGCCTCCAGGAGAGGATATTTTAAAAGAAGAGATGTGTATGTATTAAACAAGTATAACCAGTAATTTTACAGGTGTATGGGGCATAACAAAGGCTGGGAGGAAGCAGCCTCCATGTTCACTGGCTCAGTTATTGAATTGAAAACATGCAATGCTGCTTTGCTTGAAGCCACTGGAAAATCATGGGAAGAGGTAGGATCACTTATATTTGTTTCTGTTTTCTTCTTGTTTCAAAAATGATTCCTTAATGAACGGATCAGATGCTTCAACTGCTTTAGAAACAAGAAGAAATATCCTTTATGCATCTGGATCGTCACCAATGATGGAGAATGAAGACCCATATAGCTTAGTAACGGACTCAATCTGTTGCTGTGCACATTATTGTTTTGATGTCAGGACAGGTTTGATTTGTCAAAACACATTGTTTGAGAATGTACTAGTATCAAGCTATAATAAAGTTACGTAGATAAGGACTATAAACAAGCGGAACTACAACATTAGGCAGTCATAGAGAAATGACAAACTAAGGCTAAACAAAGGTTGTATGTGGCTAGAAACCAAACCCAAAGTTTACCGGACTAGTCAATATGCTGAATCCATGGTTAAGGTGCTTTCCAGAGTTCATACATATTCTTCAATTTTACCCTAAGGGGGCGTTTGGTTACGGGTCTTCTGGAAAGGGTAAGGGAATCAACTTACTTGATTCCCTTATTTGTTTACCCACTTTAATGATTCTCTTTACCCTCTCCTTACCCCCAAAGTTCTCTACTCTCATTCCCCCCACCCCCCAAGGTTTCACTTACCTTTCTTTGGCTCATCATTGACCATCCAACTACCACCTGAGCCAACCACTCAACCACCACCTGATCACCGTACTGCCACCACCTGACCTCCCAACCACCGGCACTCAACCGCCACCAAAATCTCAGTCGACCACCAACCACCATCTGACCCTCCACGTCAACAACCAGCACCACCCAATCATCCACCAGGGTCACCCACCTAAGTGACTCAGCTACCGAGAAATCAACCAGCACCCCAACCAAACCACTCACCCACTTGAAAACCACCAACCACTTGAAAACCGCCACTACCATCCACCACATCACCACTCACCCACACCCTAGAAAAAATATGGAAGAAAAGAGAGAAAGGGAGATGGTGAGAAAAGGTGGCAGCAGCGGAAATGGGAGGGGGAGGGACAATGACGCAGCGGGAAGGGGAGGGGAGAGGCGACGACGCCGCAGAAATTGAAGGGGAGGGACGCTGCGGGAATTGAAGGGGAGGGGGAGGGGCGCTGCGGAAACTGAAGGGGAGAGGGAGGGGCGGCGACAACCAAACGCCCCTAATTCTAGAAGAGGAGCAGTTACCCAACTTTGTTATTGGGATAAACTAATTTTCATAACCAAATCATTATCCCCAAGACCCCAACACATCAAATGAGGTTCCGAAGTAGAGAATAGTGATGTGTTCCAATGTATGCGATCTTACTGTTCTGTAATGACATTCAACTCAGATTGATTCTCAACTTTTCAAAACAAGGAGGACTACGACGGCTTATACCACTGTGAGCTCAGAAGGCTGCTCAGCATATGCATTCTCCTAAAGCATGAGTTCAATGAACTAGTAGTGCCTTACAGGACTACAACAGCAGCTCAGAACGCTGCTCAACATATGCATTCTTCTAGAGCATGAGTGATATATACTAGTTAGTGCCTTAGAGATATTCACTTGACTAACCAAACAAAAGCAGCTTTCGTAGCTGGCTGCAAGGAACCTAGCGGCCCACGAAGCCATTTATTATCTATGTGAGTGAGAAGGGGCAAAAAGGACAAGGGGTAGAAATTCTGATATAACTGCCTAAGGAAGGATACTGGGGTAAACCACAAACATAGTTTGTTAGAAGAAGTTTGGAGAAGCAAGGCAAAAATTATAAGGAGGAAGAATAAAGAGAGAAATTATTCAGAAAACTTGAGATATTTTTATAGTCTGAAGTTACCAACCTCTCTGATGTGGTAGCTGTATTAAGGATCATTCTGATCTAATACTATCTATCTATCTTTTTAACCTTTTTTATCCCACTTGCTTCTTATCTTATTTCTCCTTTGTTCTTAGCTTATTTGCATTAGAAATTGTGGGTCTCTAACACTCACATTCCCAAACTGAAATGTAAAAGACGGGGAGACGGAAGTCACGGAATGACTTGGCACCATTGGACCTGTAAGCTATATTGACCTGTGGGATATGATATATGATCTACCTTTATGGTTTTTTTCACGTTTTTACTATTTTGTGTGTAAAACACAGTACTCACTAAATACTAATGCTATCTTATTTCCAAAATTGCTCTGTTTTTTGTCATTTGAACTGTGTTTGGTATTCTGGGATGATAAGATGTTCATTGTTTCTGCTTGTTGTTGATTGTTGGGGATCCTCTTTTTTTCATTAATACCTTTTCCTGTAGTATAATTTCTGTATTAAGTTTTTAAGAAATGGAACTTGCAGGCGTTTGAGTCAGCTGGACTTGGGGGATGGAAGCTGCAAGGTCTTGTGAAGCCAAATAGCAGCCTTGAGAATTATGTTCCCACATGATTTCTTTTCAAGCTACAAGAGTTCAAGAAGTACTATTATGCAACACTTGCTGCCTAGTCCCATAGTCCGCGACTTGGATTCATTGCCATCAATAGTGTACAGTATGACTTACATGAAAAGGGGCCATATTTGTCAACTCATTTCCTTCTGTTCAGATCCAGCGACTTCTTACTTAGCAGATACGAAGCCTGAAGCAAGCGTGCTTGCCTTCATGGATAAAATGTGTATGGCGCTCTACAGAATATGGTAAGGGTAAAGGGAGGGAGGGAGCATATATATTCCCCGCTACATCTATTTGCACTATTTATTTATTTATACCTTATAATTACTTGGTTAGAGACATTATTTACCATATTACCCACTCATTTAGTGTGATTCTGTTAAATTGCTCACCAACTGTAATACCTTTTTGGCAAGGCAAATAAATCAACATCAAAATCTGAAATATCTTGTGTTGGTAGACCTAGTAAAATAGTCGGTCAAGTCGATTTTGGGTCGGATAACTTCGCAACCTTGATTTTGTTGGTCAGTTGCAACCTTGATTTTCATGGCTCCATAATCATGTAACATCTATTTTATAGAATCTCTCCTCTTTTTGGTTTTGTAATTTTGTTGGCTCTATTGTTCTTTTCTATGACAAATTTCTCCTCAAGTTTCAGCAATTTGTTGAAATATCCCTTGTCTTTGCTCAATATATAGATGAATAAGGAACTATGACTGTGAGTATTAAGTAGGGGTGTAAATGATGCGAGTCGAGTTCGAGTTTGAGCTAGCTCGACTCGACTCGTTAGCATGCATTTCGAGTCGAGCTCGAGTTGAGTCTAGCTCACCCGAGTCGAGTTTGACCGAATTTTGACCGATTCGAGCTTTGACCGAGTTGAGTTTTGACTGAGTAGATTTGGAGTAGCTTTGCAAGTGGCTCATGTTAAAAGCAACCCTAAGGTAGGAAAATGTTGAATTTAGGTACTTTGCTATTGATAATTGGGTTTTCGAGCTTCTCACGAGTTTTCGAGTCGAATATCGAGTTACTCGATCAACTTGACTCGCCAACATCTCTAGCCGAGTTCAAGCTCGAGTCGAGTTTTGATCGAGTCAATCTCGAGTAGCTCACGAGTTGTCTCGTCTCATTTACACCCCTAGTATTAAGGCTTCTTTAGGAAACTAATGCGTAAAGTAAGATGTTCATGAAGAAGACAATTAATATTCCAATTTTTTTTTTTCTGTTAACCTTTTACCTTGACATAGCACATCTGTAAAAGATTAAAAGGAAAAAAAAGAGTGGGCTTGGTTGACCAAAAAAAACTATATATTCATATTGAATCTTTAAAGAAACTGTCCCTTGGAAATTTAGAATGAGTATTTAAAGAATTTTTTATTTGAAATTATGAGATATCTAGAATTGTAATTCTAGTAACTTTTCGAACAATTCATTGGAACTAAAATATCTAGAATTTAAAATTTTAGGGTTTTCTTGACATTGTATTCGGAATTATAATTTGACATTTGAAAATCTAGAATTGTTCCTTACAAAAAGTAAATCTAGATTTGAATTTTATTATTTAATACAAAACATAAGTTCCTAAACACTACCCTGGTGAACACAAAACTAGAGAACTAATTAATAATGATAGAAAATAAATATATGTTAAAAAACATCATCGCCAAAAAGTATACCATATGCATTAGAATATTGTTACAATAAAATGAACAAGCGAAACATCAATTCATTTATACAAGTTAAGATGCGAGTCTCTACTGTGGGCTGATAGGGTTGGAGAAGTCAATTCTAACATGTGCTCATCAACATACGCAGGATCCAACAACATCCTAGTGAATGATCTAGGTTGTACACTGGAGTTTGTCAATAATATTTCCTATGAACTCATTTCAGAAAATGACCCCAAGCTACTCTCAACAACCATGTTCTTGGAAGCTAGTTCAATATGCTCTTGCATTGTGTATATTGAGTTATGTGTCACTGTAAGAAACATCGTACTTAAGGAGTCACCGTCGTTTAGTGGAATTGGCACATAAGCCCCCCTAACATTGGGTACCGCATGCCAAACTTTAAATCCACATACCTCTTGTCACAACTAACAAGCTCTTACACCCTATTCAAAACCTCATCCCTAATTGAGGAACAAAAACCTTTGATTCTCACCTCTATATAAGAAATCAAGTTCACTTTGACAAATTTCACAATTCCAATAATATTAGAAAGGAAATTTGGTTGCTCCATGTTTAATCAACAAAAAAAGTGCTCACAACTACACAAATCAAATCAATTTCTACAATGACCGAACCAAATCATATAATATATCTTACATTAGTCATTTACATTTTAACAAAAGCACAATAATATATGCTAAGCTCACTTTTGGATGTATATCAACTACATCAATCATATCTTATTATCCAAAATTAGTCATATAACTATTAACTAAATCAATTAAATTACATATATAATTTAGTCATGCAAAAGCTCACTACCATAACTATATAAACTAATTTCATCATTCAAGTTACTAATTACATAACAATTATTAATAAGCTAAATCAACCAAATAAAATTAAAAGGTACGATGAGTTTACGCTATTCATAAATAAAAGGAAAAATTGACTTTGGGGGTCCCAACTATGGTCATTGTTTTTTTTTATAGGTCCCCAACTATTGATTATTCTCTATATGACCTGAGCATGGGCTACTGTGATGTTAATAGGGCCTAGCAGGTAACCAAACTGTTTTAGCAGGTTACCATGTCTTGTGACTTCATTTAATCAGCACATGACTTCAAAAATGAAAGTCCATCTCCTTTGGTAACCCATCTTGTGATCTAGTTCTAACTAGGGGTGTGCAAAGGGTAGGGTTGGATCGGAATTCGAATCGGACCGGACCGAGGATTCCGGTCCGCTAAAAATCAGGATTTCGGGTTTTCGGTCTGGTCCGGTCCATACCCGAAAAATTCCGGTCCGGACCGGTGGACCGGAATTTTTGTTTTTTTTTTTTTGTAAAAAAAAATGTTTAAAGCTTAAAAAAAAATTCAAAATTATAAAGTTTCAAAGCTAAAAACCTACTCTTTACTAACTTTAAGATTATTGTTGTTATAATTAATTAATTTTAATGTATCTATTTTATAAATATGTATAAAACCTACTCTTTACTAACTTTAAGATTATTGTTGTTATAATTAATTAATTTTAATGTATCTATTTTATAAATATATGCAGATTCCGGTCCAACAGGCCCAAAATCGACCGGAAAAATTCCGGTCCAGACCGGACAGGACCGGAATTTTTCCGGTCCGATCCAGGTCCAAAAAAATGGCAGATTCCGATCCACCGGTTCCTGTCCGATCCGTTTCGGTCCTGGACCGGTGCACATAGGGGTGTAAGTTCGGTTTTTGGTTTGGTTTTGGGGCAAAACCAAACCAAACCAAAATAAATTCGGTTTTCATATTTCAAGTCCAAATCCAAACCAAAATTTGTCCCAAACCAAACCAAACCAAACCGAAATTACAAAATCAAAACCAAACCAAACCAAAAAACCGAAATTCTTTTATGATGCAAATTTTTTTTTCCAAATCTTACAAATAATACGAAAATTATCAAGTTTCAAATCATCAAACATAGAAGAATTACTTCAAATTTCAACTAAAGCTTAAAATTGAACTACTAGAACTAAAGATAATTGATAAAAACATCAAAACCCATATAGGATAGGCAAACTTCGGTTTGGTTTGGTTTTTTTCGATTTTTCAAAATAAAAACCAAACCAAACCGAAAACCGAAAAAATGAAAATTTTTCAATCCAAACCAAACCGAATTTTGAAAAAAACCAAACCAAATTATTAATTCGGTTTGGTTTGGTTTGATTTTCGATTTTTAACCAAATAACTTACACCCCTAGGTGCACACCCCTAGAACTTCTAACTAATCCTCTTTCTCCTCTTCGATCCTCTCTCCTCGCCTCTCCTCTCCTCTGCTCATGGCTATGCAATAAGGCAACAACAATTCCAAATGCCTCTCTCTTACCTTTTCCTTCTCCCCTTCAACCTCTCTGGTTTCCCCCTCTCACCTTGCCAAAACCCCTGATTCCTCCGATCACTCTAACCCTAATTCCCAATTTTCTCTCTCCTCTGCCTTTGAATTCATCAATGGAGGACAACACCGACATAATCACCACTCTAACAGGCAAGCTTTTTATGGGGGCAAACTACGTGGGCGCAAGCATCGTTTCCACCTTATTCACCTCCTTAGAATGATGATCTTGCATCAATTTCAACACCTCCGACGACGACGACGAAGAAGACGCCATGGATCGCGACTTGATCTTCGTCTAATTTCTCCCCTGCCTTCTCCTCACTATTAGTGATTTAATTACACTAATCAAATATTCTATTACGCGAATTAATACTACTAATCGTTATTGGTTTGGGAGTGCGAGTGAGATATCATCATCATCATCATCACCATTAACAATCACAACAATAAGATGACTACACATTGAACAACATATGAAGATCGCTCTCATTATTTGGGGGTTTTATTTTATACTAGGGTTCTTTTTTTTGGAGAATTTGGAACGGACTTACGATTGAAGCATAGAAATTTCAAGTTTTTTCAATTTAATGTTACTATGTTAGTATTGGTAAAATCAGTAAATAAATGATTTGAATTAGCTAGTTACAAACAACATGATGTTCATAGCTCAGGTGGGACATTAATTTGAGAGGGTTTTGTGGGAAGAAAGATTGCGATTTCTTGCTCCAACAGTCGAGCTGTCGAGAAGGGAAGCAAGAACAATAGTGGAAACTAGAAAGTGGGATCTGGGAAATGAGAGCAAATTTTTCACGAGCACTGTTGGTTTCAATTTGAAATGTCTCACCTTCACTAGTTCATTCATTGCTTCTACCCACTCAAATTACCATCTTTTGCTCTTTCTCTCTCCTCTCGTATCTCCCTTCATGGACTTGCAAATTCTTGTTTTCCCTGTAAAATACAAGTTCTACATCATTCCAGAAAAAAAGATGATGATTGGTTCAGGACATGATGATCTTGTTTTTCCTCTTTTTTTCCCTGTAAAATGGAAGTATCTTGAATTCCATGGGTTTCATGTAGGATGATTAACAGATCAGGTCGGGTCGTGTTCGTGTTCGGGTTAATAATAAACGGGTTGAACATGTCCCAACCCAAACCTAACACGTTTATTAAACGGGTTGCAAAACTCAACCTTGATCCGACCTGTTTATTAAACGGGTTACCTATATAACCCGTTTAACCTATTTACATATTTATTACTATTAAATTTTTATTAACATTTATTAGTTTTCAAAAATAAATTCACATAAAAGTATGCATGATTAGATTTTCTTTTCAATTTTTGTGTTCTACAATTAGTATTTTTAAAATTTTCACCAACTTTAGCACAACTTTTTAGGAAATTTATATTTTAATGAGTTAAACAGGTTAAAACAGGTTAATTTCGGGTTGAAAATATCAACCTTAACCCATTTAATTAAATGGGTAAGTCGTGTCAACCCATTTACTTAAATGGGTCAAAAATCTCAACCCAAACCCGCTTATTTCAGGTCGGGTTCGGGTTCGATAAACGGGTTGGGTCAGTTTTTCACAGCCCTAGTTTCATGTCCTTGTGGCATGCTTATTCATGAACCCAAATAAATAGTTCATCCTTCTCTCTCCTCCCCATCATATTCATAAACCATTTTCAATTTCACTCTCAACCATGAACAAATAAATAATGGTTTATCACTCTCTCTGTCATCCTTTTTATCCTACCCCACCATATTTTTTCTCTCTTTAATCAATTCTATAGAGTTGTATTGACTAGTGTAAAAATCAACTTACATTAATTAATAATTTTATGAGAACTTACACTAATTAATTGTAATTAACTCTTGTAATTATGAATTCATAATTACTAATTTTTATTATATAATAATTATCGGTGACTAATTAATTGTCGTGAACTGATGAATTATTATTTTTTTGAAATTAATTAATACTAGTTGACAGATGGCAAAAAAGATGCATCAATTTAAAACATATTACACATAATTAAAATGAAAACAACATGGAAATTAAATACAACACTAAAACAAGACACTAAAATGGACAATTTTCCAGTATTTTAGTTCTCATTCCTCCCGGACTTTGCCCATATATGTTTGATCAAATCGTCTTTCAAGGACAAATGAGGTTGTTGATCTTCGATTTGTGCTTTGTCTTGCAAATAAGTGTTGATGTCTACAATCCGCTCGTTATGATATTCAAAGTGGCATTCTTCCTATATGTTGTTTCTCCGAGGAGAATGACGTCGAGGTTTGTATGCGTCGAACTCTGATGTATCCATGTATGTTTGATCAAATCGTCATTCAAGGACAAATGAGGTTGTTGATCTTCGATTTGTGCTTTGTCCTGCAAATAAGTGTTGATGTCTACATAATTCGCTCGTTATGATATTCAAAGTGGCATTCTTCCTATATGTTGTTTTTATGAGGAGAACGACGTCGAGGTTTGTATGCATCGAACTCTGATGTATCCATGTAATTTTCGCACATTTCTCATTCATCTTTAACTATCATGTTATGTATAAGTATACACACTAACATACTCTTATGAAGTATGGTGACATCCAAGTAAGGGATGGCATCCGAATAATAGCAAATAAAGCTTGTAGCACTCCAAATGCTCGCTCCACGTCCTTCCTTACTGCTTCTTAATGTTGTGCAAAGTGTAGCTACCCCTTCCCTTCCCTGATATTGTCCTCTCCATGCTATAGGATAATTCTTCCACTCCTAATGCACACAATCGATGCTACCTATCATGCCAGGAAATTCACGTTCTTCTCCAATTTGTAACAGCCTCTCTATATCGTCCTCATTCGGTCGTCTTAAGTACACGATACTGAATTACTTGATGACGCCTTCAATGATTCTCTAAAGGGCCAATCTTGCAGTACTTTCGCTAATACATATGTACTCATCGCAAGTGTCATGAACCATTTTTTGGTTCATGGTTAAGAGTGCTCTAAAGGTTGATCAATTTAAATGCAGGAATTTTTTTTTTAAAAAAGTGGGATACAATTGGGAACCACTGGGCAAATTAACCTATGCAATCGGTTCTAAGTAATCTAGGCTCAATTAAAATCACAACCAACAACACTTAGGTCCTATAGAGAATAATCAATAGTTAGGACCTATAAAAAACAATGGCCCATAGCGAGGACCCTCCCCAATTTTTCCTAAATAAATCAATTGTCCATAATTTATATGTATAGAGCATTCATTGAAGAATTAAATCAATTGAGCAACTAAACCATTCTAACAACAAATAGTTAAAACTAATAAAATCTAATTACAAAACATAAAACTTTCAAAGTTAGGGTTTTAATATAAATTGAGGAGGTAGAAAAGTTGGCGGTTGGTGGCATCTAGCATCGATTGGAGGCGGCAGCAGAAATTAGAGGGAAGCGGTGGGCCGGTGAAGGATTTTCGACGGCACATATATACGGCGTTTAGTTCTGCGGTGGAGAGAGAGAGAGATAGATAGATATGTTTTTTTAGTTTGAACATCGGGGTTTGGGTGGTTGCTCGGAGGAAATGTTGCTTAAGGTAAACTGCTACATGAATAGTCATACTAGTCATATAATAATCATGAAGAGAGATTAAAAAGAATATACAACTATACGAGATTTACATGCGGATGTTTATCAATTTAATTCATACATCATAAAAATGAAATTGTTAGTATAAGAGTAAATAAACTGGAATTGATCCTCTTGATTATACCTTTGTCGCCTAGGTCTCAATGTGTGGATGTTGGAGGAATCAATCTTTAGCCTTGGAAAAGAGAGTTCTTGAATATAATGAAGATCGAGGTAGGAAGAACTTGCATGAAGATTCAAAGGAGGACAAATGAACATGCTTAAAGTTGAATGTGTTTGAATAGTTTGAATGTGGTCAGATATAGTTTATATGTGTATTTAAAGAGTTTAAGGGAGCTTTTGTGTGTTTAATATATTGAATAATATGTTGTAAGTCCGTCCGTAAATAAGAAGTAAAACATCGAGTATTTATAGGCAAATACATACCTCTCTTGCGCCCAGTGCAAGGAAGATGCATGCCACACACAACATTGCTATGCTTCGCGCAATTGGTGTGTGCCCAACACACATCTGTTGGTTTTGTTGGAGAATCTTAGACAACCGTTTTGATTTATTTTTTAACGTTAATTATCACAAAATAACGGATCTATATTATAAAATCTGATTTTATGAAAATAATTTAATAAAAGATTTATTTTGAAAATTCAATTAATTATCATGAATAGGCTTTAAATTGGGCTTTATTTAAAATGTACCTTAAAACGTATATTGGACCCAAAAAGGTTTTCGCCTACGCTTTTGATTGCTCTTCTTCAGTCCTGACCAAGTAGGATGACAATATGTTTCGTCATTGGGTGCTAAAAGGATAGACAAATTTATGTGACAAAGTATTCCATGTTGGGACAGAGAACAATTCTGGATGTTCTACAATCTAGAATCGGTCTATATTTCGTTAGTTCCTACAAAACAATGTTAATCTGCAAGAGAATAGGCACAAGCAACTCGATTAGCCTGTAAGATAGGTGCCAACAGTTGAGTTAATATACACATTGAATAATGCAATGATGATACAATGATGATTTGCAATGATAATATATTTTGACTTAGACTCTATAAGTATGCATGAGACGCTATGCAAGGTTAGATTATGCATAGTTAAGAGTGATATATTGATGAAAGGAGATAGATTATTTTTTAAAATGATTTGATTTTGATGAAATCAGGGTTTGCAAGTGAGGTTCGCATATTACAACTATTTGGGAGTTTGATATGGAGGACTGTGTATACTGCCACAAATGTAGGAAGTCCCATTTTGGGAAGCTTGACTTGGATAACGAACTTGAACTGAGATTTAATAAAATACTTTACTTAAATTGAGCATTCAGAACATAGATTGAAAGACACTTGATCTTGATTGAGGCAAACATAACAACTCCAAACCCCAATACTTTACTATATTTTGGGATGGAGCGAGTAGAAAACATATATATAACTTGTTAAAAATAATAAAAATAAACAGGATTCATGCATGAACTCCATAACTCTACCTCGTAATATACTCACGTCAAAAGAACCGAGGACAACATAACAACTCCAAACTAGCGAGCAAAGGCAGAAGATAAAAGCCCTTGAAGAAGCCCAACTACTGAATCCCGTCGGCAGTGGCATTGGTGGGGGCGCACTAGCACTACTGCCAGCCATCATCGAGCAAACTTACTCCAAATTTCTTCATCTATATATGACTAAGAGGTTAATAATATCTCAAGCTTTTGCCTTCATCTACATCTTAACAATCTTCCTCCAAATTTCTTCAACATGAATAAACCTCAAGGTTTGTATTCCAAAATATATAATAGGATTTGCAAGGTTCATATTGCAATGGTAATAATAATCATTCACACTAAACATGAGTTTAAGAACTTACGGGAAGTACAAAGAAACAAAAGAACAACTTAATCAGGTTCAACTCAATACCAACGACAATCATGGTTCATCAAACAACATTCTCAGGTTTAAAATAAAATTTACAAGCCAACGATTTCATGAATATCCATGAAAACATAATATAGATACAACATTTAATAAGACCACCCATATTCCTAATATAATACTAACCCAACTTGAGTATTACTCCGTCCGTTTTTGAAGATCTAATCAGTTATTATAGATACACACTTTAAAGTAAATTGGAGAGAGAGTGTAAAAAGTGGGTTCACTTGGTTTCTTTACAATTTTTTTTTATTGAGAAGAGAGGGTGTGGGTTTATTATATTTTAAGGGAGACAGAGAGCATGGAATAGAGAGAGTATGGGGCCAAGAATGATTAAATTATTGTATATTTTTTGCCAAATGGGGCATAAAGCATAGTGAGTCGATCTTCAAAAATACGGATAGAAAAGGAAAGGGAGTAGATTTAAAAAAAATAGAGGGAGTACAACTAAAATCAAACCCTTATGAAGACAAATCATCTAACTCAATTCTTCTTGCGTGGGAACATCCTCTAAATGCTCGCCTCCTAGAAACCCAAGCACGTTCTTGGAATACCCAAGATAAACAATGGAGAAAATATGGATATTTTAGAGTGAGAATGAAGGGAAAATGGTGGTTTTGTGTGAAGGATGGGGATCAATCTATGTTGTAAATAATCAGTATGATTGAAATATTCATGAAGAACAAACAAACAAATAATATTGACAAACAATATTGTATAAGAAACTTATCTGCAGATATCTATCAACTGAACTGCTGAATTTGATTTAATCTCGAATGATTGCGTTGTGCCGTGGTATGGAGGCCACTGACTTAGAAGCTATTTCGTCACCATACCGGTGCAGGCTTCCAATGATGAACCCTCCCCCCCAAGGTTAACACAACAACCGATAATTCTACACCCCGAACTCTAGGGTTAAAGTATCTCAAGAATTGCTCAATTCTTAGAAGAATATGGTAGGCTTGTGTTTTTAGGGTTAATGAAGTTAATGAATAGGATTTTAGGAAAATGTATTTATATGAGAGATAAAATAAACAATAAAACACGCGAAAATCCAAAGTCCGCCTAAAAACAGGCTCGCCCGGTCGGGCAATACGCGACTCAGCTGCTGGAGAAGAAACTTGTGCGCGGCACGCAGCAAGGTGCGCGCGACGCACCTACCTGCGCTAGGCGCAAGGTTCTTGCGCGAGACGCACCTGAGCTTGATTCCTTCGCGTTACCTTTGGGTGCTTTTCCAACAATCTATACCTTTTTCTTCTCGTCAATGGACGACTCAAATGAAGGTGTATAGGACTGTAGACACAAAAATCGTGTCTTCCTATTTAATACCCAATGATGAAACATACCATCGTCCTAATTGGTCAGATTCAAAGCAAGAGTGATCTGAAAAGTTTAGCTCAAAATCGTTTTAAGAAACTAAAGTCTATTTATTTAATCCAAGCCCAATTTTGAGACTTTGGTCGATGTCATTTGTCGGGAGCATAATACTCTGAAGGATGTTGTCTTTGCCAACGCATTTGTAGCCTAAAAAACTAATTTTGTGGTTTGGATTTTAGCGTAGTTAATGTTTTTCACTTGAACGTTACTTTGTGGTTTAGATAATTTTTTTTCTAGGCAAATGTTTAGATATTATTTCACTTAAGGATGTAATTCTTTTATGACTATGATGTTTGGTCTAATGTCCTAACAATTCAGGGATGTTAGTTTAGTATATAATATGGATGTTTTAGTGTGCATAATGCATTTGGTGGATAATGTATTCAAGATTTAAATAAAAGAAACAAGTTTTTGTCGGAAACAACCTTTTATAAACAGTTTTTTGCGAAAAACAACCTTTTAATTTTTTTTACAACTTACAACCTTAAACAAAAAGATTTTTGCAAGATGAAACCTTTTCCACTTTTCCGTCATTGACTGTTATATTTTTTTGACGTTGACTGTTAACTCGTTTACTCCTATCTCTCTTACAATTCATTTCCTCCCTTTGGGTTCATTTCTGCAATGCAAGTGAAGAAGTTGGTGAAGAAGGGATGTGAGTAGTTTTTCTGTAGTGTGCAAGATATAAGTAAAGAGGTTGAATTGAAGATTGAGGACGTACCAATTGTGAATGAGTTTATGGACGTGTTTCCAAGTGAGATTTCTGGTATGCCGCCTAAAAGAGCCGTTGAGTTCACCATAGACTTAGTTTCTAGTACTGCACCTATTTCTAAGGCACCATATAGAATGGCACATCCTGAGATGAGCGAATTGAAGACGCAGTTGCAAGAACTGTTGGATAAGGGTTATATTAGGCCTAGTGCGTCGCCTTGGGGAGCTCCTGTGTTGTTTGTGAAGAAGAAAGATGGAAGTATGAGATTGTGCATTGACTATAGGGAGTTGAACAATGTGACCATTAAGAATAAGTATCCTTTGCCTAGGATAGACGACCTATTCGACCAGTTGAATGGAGCGAGTATGTTTTCGAAGATTGATTTGCGGTCGGGGTATCACCAGTTGATGGTAGCTGATAAGGATATACCTAAGACTGCGTTTAGGACGCGTTATGGTCATTATGAGTTTACTGTGATGCCGTTTGGACTGACCAATGCTCCGGCTATATTTATGGATTTGATGAATAGGATATTCCATGAGTTCTAAGATAAGTCCGTTGTGGTGTTCAATGATGATATTTTAATCTATTCAAAGAGTGAAGAAGAGCATGATGAGCATTTGAGGATATATTGGAGACGCTTAGGAAGAACCAATTGTATGCCAAGTTCTCTAAGTGTGAGTTTCGTTTGGAGAAAGTAGCATTTTTGGGTCATTATGTGTCTAAAGAAGGAGTTTATGTGGATCCTGCAAAGATTCAAGCGGTTAGTGAGTGGCTTACTCCGAAGAATGTGTCATATATTAAGAGTTTTCTGGGATTAGCTGGCTATTATAGGAGATTTGTGAGGGATTCCTCGAAGATAGCAAGGCCAATGACCAATTTAATGAAGAAATAGTCAAAATTTGACTGGAGTGAGAAGTGTGAGGAAGCTTTTCAGATTTTGAAAGAGCATTTGACCTCTACACATGTTTTAACCCTGCCTGACAGAAATGAGGGATTTGAGGTGTATAGTGATGCTTCGCAGGATGGTTTGGGATGTGTCTAGCAGCAGAATGGGAAGGTGATCGCGTATGCATCGCGTCAGTTGAAACCGTATGAGTCTAATTATCCTACCCATGACCTAGAGTTAGCTGCTATTGTGTTTGCCTTGAAAATTTGGAGACATTACCTATATGGGGCAACCTGCCAGATCTTTACCGACCATTAGAGTTTGAAGTACATTTTCACCCAGAAGGATCTCAATATGAGGCAGAGGAGATGGTTAGAACTGATCAAAGATTATGACCTAGATATCCAGTATCATGAAGGGAAGGCGAATGTAGTTGCTGATGCTTTGAGTAGGAAATCAAGCCATAGCATGATTACGTTGGTAGTTTCCGGGAATTGTGCCGAGATATGCAAAGGCTTAGCCTAGAAATTCTAAATCCTGGGAAGATCACTTGGACTTGATTGAGTTTTCGTATAACAATAGTTACCATGCGAGTATTAAGATGGCTCCTTTTAAAGCGTTGTATGGGAGGAAGCGTAGAAGTCCCATTTACTGGAATGATTTTAGTGAAAATATAGTATTGGGGATGGAATTTATTGAGGAGACTGTTAAGAATGTCAAGTTGATTCAGGCTAGAATTCAAGCTGCTCAAGATAGGCAGAATAGTTATTCTGATTTGAAGCGAAGAGAAGATGAATTCGCAGTTGGTGATTGTAGACACATAATCGTGTCTCCCCATTTAAGGGTCCAATGATGAAATATACCGCGGTATTAGTTGGCACGGCCCAATGGAGGAGCAGTCCGAATAACCAGGACATATGTGTTCTGAAATAATATTATAAAAGCCCAATTAATTATCCATGATGATTGATTGTAATTTAAACCCGTGAAATATTTTTAAGTCCATTTTAAAAGCCCAATTGAATGTTTATTGTTTTAATAAATATTTTCCTAATATTTATTGTTTTAATAAATATTTTCGTAAAAGCTTTTATTATTATCTTTAAAGCTTAAAATCAGAATTTTAAACCGAAAAATTCGATATCCGGATTTTTAGGGATAAAAATGGCATGTTGAAAGCACGCATAGAATAAAAAACGAATATTCTAGAATATGCGCCGGACGCGGACCTTGTCCAAACCTCACTAAGGGAATTGGAAGTGTTGAAGCAGGATAATAATGAAGGCATTACCACCTACCTTAATAGGTGGAGGGAAAAGTCTGCTTACATGGTCTCCAGACCTGCCAACAAGGACGTTGTTCGCATCTTCGTCAACAACTTGTTACCCAAATACAAAACTCATCTCAATAGTTCCCCGAATAATAAGTCCTCTAGCCACGGCTGACCGAGGAGCAAAGGACGCACCTGGAGGAAGAACATCGGCAACCGGGCCGATCAAACCTCTGACCACCGCCGTGTTGAACGGAAACGAATCACCTATCGGCACTCGGACGCCGGTAAAAGACAGGCCGAAAATCAAAGAGAAATCCAGCGGAGTAATAGTCAACTCCCCACGACGCGTGTGAAAGGAGTTGGTGGTATCCCACCACCACTCCAACAAGCCTCGGACGACAATCTGGGAGGAGTGAACGTCTCCCATACTCCCATAAACATCGAGAAAAGGGGCTAGACCACTCTGCTCAATGAGGACAACTCGATCTCGGACCTTTCGGACTTTCCTAAGCCAATCGAAGTCGAAAGTCCCAAAATGACGAGTAGTACCCTCGTCCTACAAACGTAAGTACAGTTAATAAAATGCCTAGACTTTAATCTAAAATGAGGTCGACATAACACGGATACTTACAACGCCCGAGAGCGGTCGGTGCGAAATATGGTGCTCCGGATCAAAATACAGCTGATCAGGAGTCCACCCCACGACTTTCCATTCCTTCCTAGAGCCTGAAGCTGCCCTACCATCGTCCTCTCTGCCCGAATCTTCCGACGGCATGCTAGTCGGATTGAAAATCACAAATAAAACTAAGAATCAAAGAGTTCCCGACTCTAAATTACCAGATTTCATGAATCAGTAAAATTCTAAAAGCCGCTTCAAAGCGTCACCACTACATGAGATTCCCAGAATCCATTTCATACAGAAAAATAGATATCATCGCATAAAACATTATTTCTACCAGCAGAGTCATCACACATTCAAAGTTCCCTAAGCATGTTTCTAGGTTCCAAACTTAGAAGCTACGCTAATCCTGATCTGAGATTCATAGTCTAAGAATCATCATACATTCAAATAAGCATGTTTCTAGGTTCCAGACTTAGAAACTACGGATCTATGAATTATCATCGCATGTTAAAATTCCCTAAACGTGTTTCTAAGTTCTGGATTTAGAAACTACATCAAGCACAATATAATTCTAGATTTATGATCTAAAGAATTATTTAACAACGAACTCTCATGAAACGAGTATCAAACTCGTGAAGAACAACAAAACTGCCCGGAAAACTCGTCGAAAACTCGCCGGAGCTCACCGAAAATCGCCGGAGTTCACCGGAAACTCGCTGAAAAATGTAGCCTGAGCCCGCCGGAAACGACACACCTCACCTAACACAAAAATCAGCAGCCGCAATCACACTTTGCTCTACATGCAAATCGTGAGAAAAAAAAAGAAGAACGAGGGGACTAACCGGAATAATTCGCCGGAAAACCGACTGAGGATGTCGTGAACTAACCGGAAAATAACCCGAAAATGGGTCGAGATTTTCGCACCTCAAACCCCCTGAAAACCGCTCCAAAAACACCGCAAAAGTGACAATCAAGCAAAAGTAATCACTCAGCTAGATCTGAAGAAATACTCGAGAATGAAACAAGGAGTTTGAAGCTTTGAAAGTTCAAAAATGGAGTTTGAACTTAGGAGAGAGAGAGAAATGAAGAAAAGCGGCGGAGAAAGAAAGAAATGGGAAAAAGAACGTCGCCCGTGTTTTTAATGTCTTTTTAAAGACCTGCGCCCAGCGCTCCACGTGCGCCTGACGCGCAGACGAAAAGTGTGTTTGACGCACAACGCTTCGCCCAACGCAGCATTCCACGCCAAGCGCAGGCATGTGCGTCTGGCGCACAGTCCCATTCAACGCGCTTGGGGGCTTCTTAGCCAGGTGGGGCCCACACTCTCAACTTCCAATGAATTCAAATGTTTGTTACACTTCGCCATCCCGCGCAACAAACCAACGAATTCTCAAAAGCTTACAAAAATACAATCTTGCCGCTCTACAAATCAACGGTAATAGTTGCCTTGGAACAGGCCAAACACTCCGCACCAGTTGCCTTGGAATAGGCCAAACACTCCGCAACAATTGCCTTGGAACATGCCAAACACTCCGCAATAATTGCCTTGGAACAGGCCAAACACTTAGCAACAATTGCCTTGGAACAGGCCAAACACTCCGCACCAATTGCCATTGAACAGGCCAAACACTCCGCAACAATTGCCTTGGAACAGGCCAAACACTCCGCATCAATTGCCTTGGAACAGGCAAAACACTCCGCACCAATTGCCTTGGAACAGGCCAAACACTCCGCAACAATTGCCTTGGAATAGGCCAAAAACTCCGCAATAATTGCCTTGGAACAGGCCAAACACTCCGCAATAATTGCCTTGGAACAGGCCAAACACTCCACATCAATTGCTCTACACATATTGCCATGGAGCAGGCCAAAAACTCCACCCCGACATGAGCCGGATCATAATAGCTCATGATTCTTTTTCCCATATATCATTTCATTTTTGCAAATTTACAATTATTTTGTGAATATGTTTCACCCATGTCTGTTCCTGAAGCTTTCGCTTGTTTCGCAGGTACCGGCGCAAAAGGGTGATTTTGGATTGCAGAGCATCCAGAATCATTCTCCGTCCCGACACGTGTACTTTGACTTTCGGTTTTGCAAACCTCAGTCAAAGTGGGGGCTTCTGTAGACACATAATCGTGTCTCCCCATTTAAGGGTCCAATGATGAAATATACCGCGGTATTAGTTGGCACGACCCAATGGAGGAGCAATCCGAATAACCAGGACATATGTGTTTTGAAATAATATTATAAAAGCCCAATTAATTATCCATGATGATTGATTGTAGAGGTGATCATGGGCCGGGCCGCGCAAAAAAAAATTGCCCATTGTGCGGGCCGGGCCCAAATCCGGGCCAAAAATTTGTGCCCAAAGCCCGGTATTTCAGGCCGGGCCGAGCGGGCTTTGCGGGCCAAAACGGGTCGGGCCCAAAATTTAGACTAAAAAGTCTTTTTTAGCTTGTCCAAAGCCCGCCCAAAAAAAAAAAAAAATTGGGCCGGGCCCGGCCCTCCCGCGGGCCCAAAAAAACTGCCCAAGCCCGCCCAAAAACCGGGCCGGGCTGGAGTTGATCAGCTCTAATTGATTGTTATTTAAACTCGTGAAATGTTTTTAAGTCCATTTTAAAAGCCCAATTGAATGTTTATTGTTTTAATAAATATTTTTCTAATATTTATTATTTGGGATATTATCTCAGATAACCTTGACATATAGGCCTTTTTCCCAAATAACCCCGACATTTTCACCCCTATCTCGGATAACCCTAAACTCGTATTTTGTCATTAAACTTGACGGAATAGCTAACGACGTTAACTATTTGACATTTATAATTAATAACCTAATCTTTTAAAAGAAAAAAAAATTGTGTTCATCATCCCCTTCACTCTTGTTCTTCATATCATGTCTTGATCCTCTCACTCTCCTCCACCACCACCTGATTTTCTCTCTCCTCCTCCATTCCCCTGCTTCACCACTCTCTCTTCTCCACCACCCCCAGATTTTATCTCTCATCTTCCTATCCCACTTCGCCTCCTCCACAGATCTAGTATATGGAGGAGAGAGAAAAGACTTGTGAGAGAAAATGAAGACGAACGAAACTGACAATTACAACAACAAACCCAGAAAGTTCAGCACCCTGTCACCTTCGACCCTAAAAATGTTGGTATAAATTTTTTTTTTTTTGAGAAGCAACGTTGGTATAATTTTTCAATAATTCTTAAGATAGCAATTTGACATTCACCAATCTCTCTAAGTCTCTCACACATTAAAATCCTCCTTATAAAAAAATTATACGAGGGATATCTTCAAAATCTACTCTAATTTGGCAGATCAAAGTATCTCTCCTCCTAATTACTTTACTTTCAAACCTGCTATGCTTCACTCTTCACAGTTTCTTCAGAAATCATAAATTCATCTAAGCTAGCTTAGCTTTCTCCTTTTATATGATACTAGCTAGCGAAGAACCCTTCCTTTTGGCTCTTTCTTATACTGGTTCATGATTTAAAGCTCAATCCCTAAATCTGGCGAAGATGACGAGTTGGAAGTTATTGATGATTATTTCAAGATAACTGATTTTGATAACAAGCTTCTACTTCTCCCGAGAGTCTTCTCCAGTGTCGACGGTGATTATGGGTGACGGTAGAGTTGTGGATCCCGTCAAACACATTCAGCACATTCAGCACCGAATTACAGCACTTCCACGATGGATTCGTGGATCCCGTCAAACACACAGCGTAAGGCGACGACGCGAGTTACGTAGTCTTGAGCTTTTTTGGTTGCTGGGACTTGTTGCTGCGAAATTTTCCAACGAAAATTTGAGATTTCCAACGAAATTTCGGCGCCCATTTTGAGATTTTCCAACGAAATTTCAAGGGTGGTTGAGGAGATGAAGGAGAGAGAGTGGTGAAAGGGGTGGATGGAGGAGGAGAGAGAAAATCATGGTGGTGGAGGAGGTGAAGGGGAGGAGAGGAAGACATGGAGTGAAGAACAGGAGAGAGAGATGAAGAACACATTTTTTTTCTTTTAAAAAATAGGTTTTTAATTACAAACGCTAAATAGTTAACGTCGTCAACCAATCCGTCAAGTTTAATGACGAAATACGAGTTTAGGGTTATCCGAGATAGTGGTGAAAATGTCGGGGTTATTTGGGAAAAAGGCCTATATGTTAGGGTTATCTGAGATAATATCCCTTATTATTTTAATAAATATTTTCTTAAAAGCTTTTATTATTATCTTTAAAGCATAAATCAGATTTTTAACCCGGAAAATTCGATCTCCGGATTTTTAGGGATAAAAATGGCATCTTGAAAGCATGCGTAGAATAAAAAACGAATATTCAAGAATATGCGCCGGACGCGGCGGCTGCGCTCAGTGTGCCACGTGCGTCCAGCACATTGGCCAGATCGCGTCAGGCGCGCCAATGAGCGCCTGACACGTGTACTTGTGACTCACACAGAGTCCTGCGCCTGGCGCAAGTCCTGTGTGAGACGCAAGATAAAATTTTATCTTTTTGAAAACACGTTTCCACATGCAGGTTTTTAACTGGACATACCACGTCAGGCAGGCCAATCTGCGCCTGACGCGTGTCCTCGCACCTGCCACGTAGGCTTGCGCCTGGCGCAGGGTTTGCGTGGGGCGCAAGTTTTGGTTTGCCTATAAATACGGGCTGAATTCCCGAATCAGGGACGGCTTCGAATTATTATTTTTCACGCACACAAGTACTCTCTAATACTACGAAATACACTTCGAATACTCAAACAATTTTAATCTTTCAAATCAATTCCTGTTCCTGATCTTATTATATTCATGGTTCCAAGATTGCTTCGCCTGATGGTCATTACACTCTTCGATCTAAACCGCAGAGGTATAATCTTGAGAGCCCTTGAATAATTATATTTTATTTTATTGAAGTTACTAACCTTTTCTTGTCATGATGTAGATTTTAAAATTAATAATCGCTTCTCTTTGTAATTCTAACCTCTTTTCTTCTATTTTCTGTATATAATATTCATGATATTATGATTGTCCTGCATGCTTTTTTATCACCCACATGTTATTATAAGACCTAAAGAACTGTTCTCATTAATTCAGATAATTTGGACAACCTGTTAGGAACCTTGTAAAATGATTGCATAATAACTTGTCACTAAATAATTAGTCTTTTTGTGTGTTTCCTGAACCGATCTAGATTAATTATTTTTAGGGTGCTTTAAAATGTTATTTGATTATTCTGTTGCATAAAATCTGTTGTGAATCGGTATCTAGTAGAGGCCAGCAATGGGCAATATGGTTCCTGACTATATTGTACCCTCACCTCCTAACTCAATTTTTGGTTCCTGACCATCTATGGAGTCATGACGGAGAAATCTACATTGGATAAGTCCCTAAGATGTCCCTTCCGTTTCAATATCCAATTAGGTTATGATTATTCGTCTAAAGAATTGTTGGCGACTTCAAAATGTATTTTTAATAAAACCTTAACATTGGGGTAGTCAAATAAACGCGCTCACACCGCGTGTAGGCATTAAAGGAATTAAAAATCCACGCCTACAGTGATAAAGTGTTTTTGAAAGTGTCACCGACTAAAGGAGTAATGAGATTTGGTAAGAAGGGCAAACTAAGTGCTAAGTATGTTGGCCCATATGAGATTTTGCAAAGAATTGGGAAGGTAGCTTATTAGTTGGCTTTGCCAATGGAATTTGAGAAAATACACGATGTGTTTCATATTTCCCAACTCAAGAGATATATCCTTGATGAGAATCATGTCTTGGAGCCCGAAAGAATTCAAATTGATAGTAGCCTCATGTATGAGGAAAGAATTGTGAAAATCTTGGATAAAAAGGTGCATTGTACACGCAATAAGGATGTGAATATGGTAAAAGTGCTTTGGTCTAACCATGAGTCTGAAGAGGCAACGTGAGAAGCCGAAGATGAAATGAAGAAAAAGTATCCTGAGTTATTTATTGGGGTGAGTTACGAGGGCGTAACTCGTTTTCTTTAAGGGGGATAGAATGCGATAGAATTTCGCGCTTATTTTTGCTTTATTTTATGGTACTTTTATGCATTTGTATGCTTATTTTGGCGATTTGCACATGTTGGTGCAAAATAAATTGGTTCTCCGCATAGAAAAATGTGTTCATGAGTAACACAAGTGGTTTTACAGTTGGTAAAAGTGTGTACACGTTGTGACACAAGTATTTCCAAATGGAAGTTTGACTCAAAAAAAAATTGAAACTGTGAGGGTTTTCGTGCCAAGTTTCGGGACGAAACTTCTTTTAAGAGGGGTAGACTGTAAAACCCCCATAATGTTATGAATTTTATAAATATATTTTAATGTATATTTATATATATATTTTAGTATTTAAATAATTTATTTTTAAGAATGTTGACTATTTGAAAGTCAAAAGGATTATTTAATGATTTTAAGTAATCAAATTTTTTATTTAGTCATACTTTAAAAATTATTTAATAGTTTAAACATCTTTGAATTGTAGTGTAAAGGATAATAAAATGGGTTAGAGGAACCCAACTCAACTCCAGTACCCAATCATTAAATGATTATTAAAAGCCCTAACACATTTCCCTAAGCCCACAAGGGGTTACCTATATAAACCCAACAAAACCCAAAATTCCCACACATTTAACACTCACCCTAAATTTTCTCTCCTCTCTATCTTTTCTCTCTCCTCCCCCACGTCTCTCTCTCTTTCTCTTCCTTCGGCTCTCCTCTTCTCTCGATTGTGCTTCCCCTCCTTCCTCTCTTTGGTTTACTTTTCTTCCTCCTCTATTTTATTTAATGTTAATTAAAGTTTATAGTTTGATGATTTAAATATAAATTTCAGATTATGAAATTTGTATAATAAAGTAATTAAATTTCAGATTTATTAATTATGTTTGAACTAGGGTTTTAAGTATCAAAGCATGGATTTTTAGGGTTTTATGAGTTAGAAATTGTAGTACTATATTATAGTTTATGAAAATTGAACACTCTTATGTGTATGATTATGTTTAAGCATGTTTTAAAGGGTTTTAAACACATTATAAGTTGCTGGAATTTTTATTAGTATGCTTATGATGTAGTTTTAATTGTCAAAGTATGGGTTTTTGAGAGTTTTAAATGACTAGTATGGTAGTACTATACTAGGAGACATTAATAATTGAAGTTTTAATGATTAAAAAGGATTTTAAACACTTTTAAAGAGGGTTTAAGATATTTTAAAGTTGCTGGAATTTTATTTGAGTATTGATTAGTGGTTGTATTGATATTTGGTAGGCGGAGAATTTTCTTTAGGCGACTTCTAAGTTTGTTAAAGTGGCCTCGCATATTGTCTACACAAGGTACGCACATATCTATGTGTTAGTAGACTAGTATCATGTCCTAAGATTAGGATTGATGTAGTATCATGTATAGGGAACTATTTATGGTTCATATGTGATTTATATTCAAGTGGAATTGCATGTTTTATGCCGTTGTGTGAAGCACGTTGCTTATGTTGGTTATACTATGTTTGTATGGATGATTGATGCAAGCATATGGGATTGAGAACTTTATTTTATTAATTCACATAAGGGATTAATAATTATGTTGTTATTGGATCATGAATTGGATCATGTTGTTCCCTTTGGATTATTTTATTTAATTAATGAGGACCGAGGGCCTTATTTGGTAAGTTGGTTATTCACCTATGAAAGGTTGATTGATTGTTGACTTAGATCAACAAATAAATAATGGTTATGGAACTAATAATGGATTTATTCTTGGATTGTTAAGTTGTTGATCACCATACCTAATCCTAAGATAAAAATGGAAGTATCATGTATCCTTGATGATTATATTGTTTGTCTTACTTTGTGAGTCATAACAAGTAGATAATTTAATAATCACTTAAAGTGGAAAGTGAATAACAATAAGTTTTAGACTTGTGCACGTCTGAAGTATTGGACTAGTATGAGTTGGAGTACATGGTGGTAGCCCATGGCTTTTCTTGGGACCGGATTGATCACCGTGTCCAATTTTATTTAATTAGTACCTCGATATCGTTGGTCATGGGAGTACTAAATCACGCCCGTACTTCGTCTTTTAAATTAAAGACTGGTTTGGTTTGGACAACTCTATCCATTGCCTATTCAATTTAATTATAATTAATCTATTGATTTTGGATTCTAGTTCAGTATAGTCAATCTGTTATTTATTATGTTATTGTTTATCATTGAGTTAATGTTTATTAGTATCATGTTAGGTTTTATATTTTATTTAGTATGTAGTACTCAGCTTTTCTGATTACATGCTTTTGTGTATGTCAATCATGGTTGTGCCTTATTGATCATGTGATGACCCATTTGGTGAGCAGTCTCTCGGGATCAATAGTGCATCGTCCATTTCAGGTTTGAAGATGATGCATCATGGGTTCGGGATTCGTGGAGAGCTTGTATTAGCTTAATACTTTAGTTTACTTTTAATTATGGTTTGAGTTTGACTTTGTGTTGGTTTGACCTTTAGTTTGGTTTTCGAGTTGACTTATGGCTGACTAAGTTATTGTTTTCAAAGTTATTTATTGTTTTCCGCTGTAAAATTCTGAATAAGCCGATACGTTATCACACGGGAGATAATACTTTGATAATTCTCTAAGTTTTATATTAAAAAGGTATTTTGGAAAATAGAGGATTGTCGGGGTGTTACACAAATAATCTATAAGATATTTTGATGAGTAATGAGAATGGATTGTGGTTGTGAGAACTTCCTCCAATTAGTAGATTTGGTAATGACCTATTCAGCGTTTGGTAATAACCTAAATGGATCTTATTTGGGATTAATTTGGGTTTTTCGTACAAGGAGGGACAATGGGGGCCAAAAATTTAATTCAATGAGGTTTGATGAAGTATTGGCCTAATGGACCTAGGGACATGATTGTCTAATCCTCATAGGATTGCTTTAATGAGTAATGGAATGGCTTGTAAGTGGGAAAACATCCTCCACTTACTAGGTTTTGTAATGAACCATCTTGTGTTTGGTAAGAACCTAAGAGCATTTGATTTGGTGTTAATTTGGGCTTTTTAGTACAAGGAAGGACAATGGGGGCCCAAAATTTAAATCAACGAGGTTTGGTGAGGTATTGGGCCTAATGGATCCAGTGACATGATTGTCCAATCCCGTAGGATTTTGCTTTGATAAGTAATGGTAGTGAATGGTAATTGGGAGAACATATTTCAGTTAGTAGGTTTGGTAATGGTCCATCTAGTGTTTGGTAATAACCTAAGAGCATTTGATTTAGGGTTAATTTGGGTTTTTCAATACAAAGAGGGACAAAGGGGGGCCCAAAATTTAAGTCAATGAGGTTTGGCGAGGTATTGGGCCAAATGGACCCAGTGACATGGTTGTCCAATCCCCATAGGATTGCTATGATGAGTAATGAAAATGGATTGTGATCGGGAGAACATCATCCACTTAGTAGGTTTTGCAATGGTACATCCAGTGTTTGGTAATAACCTAAGATCATTTGATTTGGCATTATTATGGGCTTTTTAGTACATGGTGGGACAATGGGGGCCTAAATTCTAGTCAATGAGGTTTGGTGAGGTATTGAGTTTAATGGACCCAGATACATGATTGTCCAATCCACATAGGATTATTTTGATGAGTAATGGGAAATGATTGGGATTGGGAGAACATCCTCTACTTAGTAACTTTAGTAATGGTCTATCCAGTATTTGATAGTAACCTAAGAGCATCTTATTTGGGGTTACTTTAGGCTTTTCTTGCAAGGAGGGACTTTTATACAATGGAGAACAATTACCAACTAAAAAATAAAGGGACAATGTAATCATCATTTACATAAAATATGGACAAAGTATAGGATACAAAGTTTAGGAAAAACGACCATAGTCAAATGATGTAAATATTTAAACTTTTACATTTGAACTACATCCTTTGATCTATTAAGGGACATTGACATATGTCTAAATACAAAAGTAGAACAACTCCAACTACAAAAGTATACCAAATACCTTATGGCCTTGATCTTTTTAGCGACATTGGGAATGGACCTAGCCCAACAATATCGATAACGTTATGTTTGCCTCTCAGAATCTTGGCTATAGTGCGTAAACGTTCAACATGCATTTTTACGTCTGCACACAAGGTTCCATAAGTTACTGCAACAATATCATGCAACACAATGAAATATATACATTTACAATTCGTATCGTATAAAAAATGGCTCTGGTACCATTTGTAACACCCGACCCATCCGGAGTCGAGTATATCGTCACCAATGCGCATCCAGGGCCAACAACTGTCCTCAATAACCAACACAAGTTCTTCCGGCGCATTTTGTCTTCACTCATGCACACCCCGAGAAACTTCCTAGGAGGTCACCCATCCCTGAACTACTCCCAACCAAGCACGCTTAACTGTGGAGTAACTAAGGAAATAAGCTTCCTAAAAGAAAGATGCATCTTGTTGGAATGAGTAGCCTGCTAAATCCCTTTCAAGCAATCATGAGGGGTATTACATACACCCCCACTTGAGAACAGCAACGCCCTCGTTGCGCCTGAGGACTGCACATATTCGGCATACGGCCTGTGGGTCGCCCCAGCTTGGAAACTAATCACATATTCGACACGCAGCCTGTGATATAGCCCCAGAATCCTTCCCCACTAGGCGACTAACGTTGGATTAATTATCCACACGATTAGCACGCGGTCGTAGGGTTGCTCTGATACCATTTGTAACACCCAACCCATCCAGAGTCGAGTCTGTCGTCACCAATGCGCATCCAGGGCCATAAACTGTCCTCAATAACCAACACAAGTTATTCCGACGTATTTTGTCCTCACTCATGCACACCCCGAGAAACTTCCCAGGAGGTCACCCATCCCTGAACTACTCCCAGCCAAGCACGCTTAACTGTGTAGTAACTAAGGAAATAAGCTTCCTAAAAGAAAGATGCATCTTGTTGGAATGAGTAGCCTGCTAAATCCCTTTAAAGCAATCATGAGGGGTATTACAGCAGTGGATTTACTTCATCACGTATATTCCACGGTCATGCCTACATAAAGAACAAATATATAAGCCTACCGTATATACAATGTGAAAATAAGAGAGTTAGAAATTTTATATTACGCACGCATTAGGTTGTTCTTTACATTGTGGATATTCGTAAGTGAAATCTTTCATATCCACGAACAAGGACGAGCCAAACGGTGACCTTGAAGCATTTCCCGGAAGTTGCAGTCATCTGATACAAAATAAAATAGGGAAAAGCAAGTGTTATTAAACATTAATATGGCTCTATCTTATTTGTACTAACCTAAAAGTGTTAAGGTAATCACCTAAACACTACTGTTTAGTGTTTGGTAATAACCGAAAGATATTTAGGGAATAGCCTGAACCTCAATAAGTACAAATTTGAGTACCATGTCCATGTCTATGACAAGGCGATGGTTCGATTCGGTAAGAGAATCCATAATGCTACTTTTTCTTAAGTAAGTCAATGATCGCCAAAAACTAATGCTCATGCTTCACATCAAGCAGGGGAATATACACCTATAAACAACTCACAAGTAACGTTTAGTAACACCTAAATGAAACCACCAATACTACTTAAGTTAGTTAGGAGATAAGAATTCTACCAAATAGCAAAGGTATCCAAAAGGGTGTTTCTACAACTGTTAAACCCAATGAGTTCATCTTTTCATAACATATACTTGGAAGTATTTTAGCTGGTGCTAATAATTCTCTGATAAACTTAAATTTTAGTGGGTCACATTGAATACACTTGGAAGAATTAGTTTCTAACTTTTATCCTCAAATCCGGGTCATTTGTAAATCATACATACACATATCAACAAACTGTTGGAATCCAACAATAATTGTCATAAGTAGACCAATTACCAAAACCTATTCACATGATAAACTAGTGTTCTGACAGTGTTAGGTAATGACCCAAACACTTTTGGGAAATTACCTGAACACTAAGGTTATTACCCAAACTTGTGTCAAAGGAGAAAAAAATTGACATGGATGACGTGCGTACCTGAACACTTAGCCATTGATCAGGGTACATGCAAAAATATTTGTAGTCACTGAGAAAACTCTAAGACTGTAGTAGCCTGTAAATAGTTTCATTTGACGGCCCTTTCAATATGTTCTTGCAAATACTTTATTCAATCCGGTTCAAAGAGGGTAAGTACTCTTCGAATAACGGTAGCGGCCTACCACGATTAGTCGTAAAATATCGTTCGACAAAAACTTCATTCGTCTCGCACATAACATCCTTAAAGGTCTTACCAAGTAAGGCAAATTGTCATCCAACCACTTTCTCGCAACATTTTCCTACAATTCGAGGCATGGTTTATTAGACTACATTAGTTTGCATACTAAACAAATAGGTAAACATGAGAAAGTTTATTTGATATTGATGAGTGGTATTTATATCACTCAAATACCCTATTTTCCTCATTTTTCGAGTCATTTTTCCTCTTCATTTATCACTTTCGAGCTTATTTTGCTTAATTTAGAGTAATTGAGTTATTTGTAGCTTATTTGTGAATACTAGTTATTTTGGCTATTTATATATGGTTTGGTAATGCTTATTTGTGTTTGATGTTGTAGGATCCACCTTAGAGGTCTCCATACCACACACCAAGCTAGGGGTGATAATGAGCCTGACAAGCTCGCGAACAGTTTGGGCTCGGCTCGGTCAAAGCTCGGCGCGTTGTGGCTCGGCTCGAGACTTAAACGAGCCGAGCTGAGCTAAGCAAAGCTCGGCTCGAAAAGCTCGATTAATATTTTATACTAAAAAATATTTTATATTAAAAAAATATTTTATATTAAAAAATTATTTATATATTAAAAATTATATTAAGTATTTATTTTTAAATATTAACTCAACTAAGGTATATACAAAATTTTTTCGCAAAATAAATTTCCCAAACGAGCTCGAGCCCATAATCGAACTCGAGTTCGAGCCGAGCCTGAAAACGCGCTCGAGCCTAGCCGAGCTCACGAGCCGAGCCCATGAAAAGTTAAACGAGCTTGAGCCGAGCTCGGATCACCCAAGATCGTCGAGCTCACGAGCCGAGCCGAGCCCATGAAAAGTTAAACGAGCTCGAGCCGAGCCCAATGCTATTCGAGCTCGGCTCGTTCAATAAGCACCCCTACACCAAGCATAGAGTAGAACAATTTTGCCAAAATAAGAGCTTTTGGAAGGATTTGTGCATAAGGGTCATATTAAAACAATCATAACTTTCAGTACACAAAATATATTTCAGTGATTCAAGTTGGATGAAAGTTTGGCTCGATATCTTTTCCAACGAGTGGTCACAAGCCCAATTCCAATGAAAAATGAAAGAGATATGGCTATTTGAAGTTAGGCGCGTCTGCCAGAACGGAGCGCCCGCTCCGTATTGTCTAGCGCGCCCGCTCCGTATTCTGGCGCGCCCGCGCCAGAGGCCCAAAAAACATTCTGCCTGCTCGAAATTGTAAGGAGAGCCCGCTCCAAACTATATAGAGCGCCCGCGCCACTTAACCTGTGCGAAAATCCCTGTTTTTCGACCCGTTTAATGATGTAATGTTTAAATCTTTTAAAAGGACGGATCCCTAACTTTTGGAGAGGGAGAGAGGAGAGCTAGCCTCC
Organism: Beta corolliflora; assembly: GCA_947648045.1. NCBI lineage: Eukaryota > Viridiplantae > Streptophyta > Magnoliopsida > Caryophyllales > Amaranthaceae > Beta > Beta corolliflora. Next base: position 743,261 of record CANSZD010000763.1, on the reverse strand, counting down.
ATAAGCTTAGTTAGAGGTTTTAGTTAGGGTTTTTAGAGAGAGAAACTCTCATATTCTAGAGAGAGAAGTGAGAGAAACTTGTTGAAAGCTTGGATTTTGAAGAATCTAAGAAGGAAACTTGAAGATTTGGAGACTCCTTGCAACTTTAATGAGAATTTCTTACTCTCTCTCATGTTTTGTTGCTTTATCTATTTATTTTCATGTCATTTTCACTCTATTGACTTGTTCATCCTAGATTAGTGTTTGATTTCTTGTTTTTAGTTTGTTATTTAGTTCATTTAATAATTTATTATGATTTATGAGTAGTTATTTTGCTTGGGAAGGGGATGAAGCCATTAATGATATCATGAGCCTTTGGGTCATATTTGGGGTTATTTTGGAAAATGAAATCAAAAGAGCAATAGGGGTTTTATTATTGGTTTTTGTGATTGGCCTCCATGGAAACTTAATTATTAGTCATTTCAATGATGGATCATTGAAAGATGAAATTGAAGAGTTGACTCCCTATTTGTTCACTTAACTAAACTTGCATGAAAATAGGGGTTTTAGTTAAGGGATATATTTAGTCATCTTGTTATTCATGCTCTTGAGTTGGGGGTTTGTTGCATGAAAATAGGACATAATCTCCAATTTGAGTAACCCTCTTTAGCTTGAAAGAGTAATTAGGAATTTGTTAGATGATCCCTTTGATTCATTCTCTTTGTACTACCCCCTTATTTGCCTAATTGTTTTCATGATTGAAATAATTGGTGAAGTCCCCTACCCTAGTTCCTTTTATTTAATAGTTTTTAGTTGATAATTGACAAATCTCTTAACTATATTTTAGCCTAGCTTATTATAATTAATATTTTCGGTGATTACCCTTAGTCCTTGTGGAAGAATGACCCTTGCTTGCCATTATACTTAGGTTAGTGGTCAGTTAGGTAGTTTAATTTAGGGGTTTTATCCAACGACCAAAATATCCTACGTCAAAATGGCGCCGTTGCCGGGGACTTTGGCTAACATTGATTTGTGTTGATTAGATGATTCTAGGATTTTTGTGAATATTTCTTTATTTCTCTTTCTTTTCTTTTTCTTTATTCAAAAAAAAATTGAAAAAATGGTAATCTTCTCCCTTTCCCAATATGAGCATGAAGTATTTTGGAGGTATTATTGGAGGCTTGGAGATTCTCTTGGTCATGACCATAGTTTTGGAAATGGGAAATATGTGATGTAATGTTTAAGGGTTTAAATCAAGAAACTAGAAGGGTGGTAGAATCTATGTCTAATGGTGATTTTCATGCTCAATCTTTGGATGAGGTTTGGAGTCTATTTGAGTGGTTGGCTAGAGATACATATGAATGGGAAATATCAATGCATATTAATCAAAATCTTGAAAGTTTCTCTAGTTATGAACCCGAGATTATATTCCTCCCCCATCTTGCTCTCATTTGAATGATACATATTCTAATGTTAATGATGTTCATGCATCTCATGAATTGTCCTCAAATTATTGCATGAATTCCCATAATCTATCCTATGAACCCCCTCCCTCCTATGCTTGTAATAATGAGCTGTATTTTAATGTTGATAATATTCATGCTACTTCTCAATGTTCATTGAATTTGTTCATGGATCTCAATCACGTGTGTTCCCGATATTGATTCTCATAAGCTTAATTGTGAACCCCCAACCCATTTGGATTCTCAAAATACCCCCCAACCTATTGATGATCCCCTTTTAAAATTGGAAATTGATTTGAAGTTGTTTAGGGAGAAATGGGGTTGCAATAATGGCATTCTTCAGTTTGATTATGTTGATTTTAGGGATGTTGAAAAAGAAAATCAATTGGGAAAGAGTAGCCTAGATCTTGATGATGGTTTTTGGAGTAGTGATGATGAGGAGTATGCTTTTGAGGAGAAAAGACCCATTGTTGAGGATATTGTTGAAATTGATGATGTTTATGAGTATCTACATTCCCTTTTTGAGTCTCATGTGTCTAACTCTAGTGGATTGGACCTTACTCTCCTTCCTTGTGCTTTAGAGCACTCATCCTCTCCTACCCATTTTATCTTGATTGAAGATCTTGATCAATTTGGGAGTGAGATACCTCATTTGATGGTTGGTGATGTTTTTAAGGCTTTAGAGGATGACAAAGATGTTGGTAAGGAGTCATTGGTTGAAAAAGTGTGTGATTTGAAAACTTGTGATATAAGAAAAGTCATTTGTGAAACCTTAGTTTCTATTCTTTCACCTTATATCCCGTTTTCAAGAAAGCTCGACCTAATTCCTTCCTATCCCATCTCTTTCCCGTATTTACCCAAATTACCTCCATTAGATGAACCTCCTTCCTCCTTTGCCCTTCAAGTGCCTTATTTGGTTGTTTTTGAGGAAAAGAGAGAGATTGCTAAGCAAAAAGAGTTTGTCGAGGAGAGTTTGCCGCGTTGTTCTTTATTTTCTTATTCTTTTGATTATTCTTCTTCCTATTTTTTTTACTTTTCTTTTGATTCCACTTCTTTTAGGCACCCCCCTCCTCGATTTTTGCATAGAATTGCACCATACTTTGTGCATGTTCACTATCTTCTTATTGCATATGGTATCTTAATTGAAATGTGTGCTAGTGCATATGACAAACTCTTGCGATCATTGAATTGTTATTTTCTAGAAAGGTCAAGCTTAGGACCTTAAATAAGCCTTTCTCGGGAAGTAACCCATGATTTATTGCTTTTATTTTATTTCTATTGATTTTACTCATCTTTATTCTCGATTTTTATTTGGATTTAGGTACATAGTTCGAATAACAATCATTCTCAAGAGTACATGGAAAGCAAATCATGGTTTTGAGAAACTTGATTAGAAATGGAGAAATTGGGCCATTTGCGGGTATTTACACCCACCTATTATCCGGTAGCATCCTTCCTTTTTCTCTTTCTATAATGCTTTATGATTGTGGAACATGTGCGTGTTGGCTTGGATGTTTCTTCCCCTCCCTCCCCCCCTTTGACCGTCTTGTTCAAGCATTGAGGACAATGCTTTATTCTAGCTTGGGGGAGTAGCTATTCACTAGCTTGGGGGAGGTGCATATACTTTGTTTACTTGCTTTTCTCATATTTTCATAAATTCAAAATCTAAAAACATTTTTGTTTAATTTCTTTTCTTTTTCCCAAAATAATTGAAAAATTGAAAATCCAAAAAAATGAGGAATAAGAAAAGTACAAAGCATTTCATGTCCAAGGGAGGATTCTTGATGGCAATTTATGTGGATTCCTTTGCTTTGGTCATTTGGGTAGATAAGTATAGGTGTTTCCAATGGATGTGCTTGTATGTGTAATTTAGGGCGATTAGGGATCGATTAATCTTTGTTGCTTGATTTTCTACTCGAAAAGGCATTCTATAATTCTAAACGTTGTCAAACTTTGTTTGAAAAGAGTCGAATTATTTCTCTTTTGGAAGTTGTTGTGACCCTAGTTGAATCTTAAAATCTTCTTTGGTGCATGAGTCTTTACCTACAAATGAGCTATGCTAAGAGTTAAATCGATTGTAAAAAAAAGTGTTTTAAGTCTTGAGTCCAATAAGTGGAGCCAATGAGCCCACAAGGCATAATAAGCCTATTAAATTCCATGAAAACAAAAAAAAAATTAAAAAAAAGACAATAAGTGGTAATTACCACATGTCCTTGAGAAAGTGGGTAGTTGAAATGTTTGAGTGGGAGATCGAAAAGTTATTGACTAGAGTTTTCCTAGTAATGATGAATGTCATTATGGCTTAAACATTGAGACTCTAGACCCTTTGCTCAATCATTATAATCCTATAATCATGGTTTGCTCTTAGCAAAAGTCAAGTTTGGGGAAGTTCATGTACACTATATGTGATTAGGATCGATCTTGGGACCAACTTCATCCATTTGAGAACGATTTGTGACTCTTGAATCTTTAGTAGACTCTAATTGGTGGTTGAAGCTTTTGATAGTGTTAATTTTGCACCTTAGATTAGCCTATCCCCTATATTCCTAAGTCATGGATACATATTGATAATGGTTATGCTTTGAAAGTTTGCTTAGATCGTCCATTGCTTTGTGAACCATGTTTAAAGAGATGACTTTGGCTTACTATCTATATTTGTGCTTGACTAGAGTTGTGGGTTAAGCCTCTTGGGAAACCCTCGCTAGATCTCACTCGCCCTCTAAAGCGATTTAGGGGTTCAAAGGGCTTGTTGCACAAGCTAAGTGCAACCGTGATTCCTATGACAATGAGTTAGGATTTTTAGCTTTTTAGAATTGTACTTCATTATTTTGTTTCATTTGCTCGAGGACGAGCAAAGGTTAAGCTTGGGGGTTTTTGATGAGTGATATTTATATCACTCAAATACCCTATTTTCCTCATGTTTAGAGTCATTTTTCCTCTTCATTTATCACTTTCGAGCTTATTTTGCTTAATTTAGAGTAATTGAGTTATTTGTAGCTTATTTGTAAATATTAGTTATTTTGGCTATTTATATATGATTTGGTAATGCCTATTTGTGTTTGATGTTGTAGGATCCACCTTAGAAGTCTCCATACCACACACCAAGCATAGAGTGGAGCAATTTTGCCAAAATAAGAGCTTTTGGAAGGATTTGTGCATAAGGGACATATTTAAACGGTCATAACTTTCAGCACACAAAATATTTTTCAGTGATTCAAGTTGGATATGAAAGTCTGGCTCGATATCTTTCCAACGAGTGGTCACAAGCCCAATTCCGATGAAAAATGAAAGAGATATGGCTATTTGAAGTCAGGCGCGTCTGCCGGAACGGCGCGCCCGCTCCGTATTGTCTGGCGCGCCCGCGCTTGAGGCCCAGAAAACATTATGCCTGCTCGAAATTGTAAGGAGAGCCTGCTCCAAACTATATGGAGCGCCCGCGCCACTTGACCTGTGCGGAAATCCCTGTTTTTCGACCTGTTTAATGATGTAATGTTTAGATCTTTTAAAAGGACGGATCCCTAGCTTTTGGAGAGGGAGAGAGGAGAGCTAGCCTCCATAAGCTTAGTTAGAGGTTTTAGTTAGGGTTTTTAGAGAGAGAAACTCTCATCTTCTAGAGAGAAAAGTGAGAGAAACTTGTTGAAAGCTTGGATTTTGAAGAATCTAAGAAGGAAACTTGAAGATTTGGAGACTCCTTGCAACATTAATGAGAATTTCTTACTCTCTCTCTCTCTCTCATGTTTTGTTGTTTTATCTATTTATTTTCATGTCATTTTCACTCTATTGACTTGTTCATCCTAGATTAGTGTTTGATTTCATGTTTTTAGTTTGTTATTTAGTTCATTTAATAATTTATTCTGATTTGTGAGTAGTTATTTTGCTTGGGAGGGGATGAAGCCATTAATGATATCATGAGCCTTTGGGTCATATTTGGGGTTATTTTGAAAAATGAAATCAAATGAGCAATAGGGGTTTTATTGTTGGTTTTTGTGATTGGCCTCCATAGAAACTTAATTATGAACTTTTCCTTTGAAAAATTCAATTTTTAAGTTTTCGGATATTTTGTTCCATCATGAAACATCTTAGATCTTCCTCTTCAGATGAGTCAGCATTACACTCAAACTATCTCTTTGCAATTTAATCCATCTAGAAACATCTTAGATGATCTTCCTCTTCGGGTGAATTGAGTCAGAAACAATCAGTTTGTAGGCATAAATTAACTTCATTGTGGGTATGGTGCAATATCTGTTGGAGATTTTTTGTCATTATAGAGCAAACTTGTATCATTTAAACTTATTTTGATATTACTTTTCAACTCATTATTTCTGTGTGATTATATCTCATTTCTGTATCATTGTTACTCATTATAATGTCATTATAGAGCAAACTTGTATTCCTTAAATTTATTTTAATATTATTTTCAACTCCTTATTCCCATGTCATTATTACTCATTTTTATGTTATTATAGAGCAAACTTGTATCATTTAGACCTGTTTTGATAATATTTGTCAACTCCTTATTTCTGTGTCATATTACTCATTTATATCTCATCAAATAGCAAACTTGTATCATTTAAAATTATATCCCAGTTTGGTCACTCCCAATGACCAAAATTGACACATAATAATGACAAAACTCTTTCTTTTTGTGTCATTATATCTCTTTTTTGTTACATTATACTGATTATTATGTCATTATAGATCAAACTTGTATCATCTAGATCTATTTTAATATTACTTTTCACCTCCTTATTCCCAGGTCATTATTACTCATATACGGGTCATTATTACTCACTTTTATGTTATTATAGAGAAAACTTGTATAATTTATACATATTTTGATACTATGTGTCAACTCCTTTATGTTATTATGAGCAAACTTGTATCATTTAAACCTATTTTGATATTATTTGTCAACTCCTTATTAATGTGTCATTATTACTTATTTTTATGTCATTAAATAGCAAACTTGTATCATTTAAAATTATTTTGATATTATTTCTGTGTCATTATATATCATTTTGGTTTCATTATTGCTCATTATTAAGTCATTATAAATCAAACTTTTATCATCTAAAGCTATTTTAATATTATTTTTCAACTTCTTATTCCCATGTCATTATTACTCATTTATGTGTCATTATTACTCATTTATGTGTCAACTTCTTATTTTTGTGTCATTATATCTCATTTCTAGATCATTACTACTCATTGTTATATCATTATAGAGAAAACTTGTATCATTTAAACATATGTTAATATTATTTGTCAACTCTTTATTGACGTGTCATTATATCTCACTTATGTGCTCATTTTGATGCCATTATAGAGGTCTGTAACAAGAATTCAAATTGTACTCCTCTAATCAACAATACGTAAAGAATAGAGAAACAAAGACTTGAGAGCCACAGTTACTACAACTTGGGTAGGGAAGGAGGATACGTTTCCCAGATATACTGCTAAACAAGGATTTGCAGCTCAGGATTCTCTAATTCTGCTAGTGGTAGTGGGAAGAGGATGAGTTATGCGAATTCTGGTGAAAGCAGTAGACACAGACAACATAAGGATAGCTACGGGGCTGCTGTATCTGAACTTTACAACCAAGGGGAAATAAATGCCGAAGTATTTGTAAATGCATCTTTCATTCCAGCGGAACAGAAGGAAATTAGGCTGGAGGAGCTAGATCGTGATAAACTGATATTCTGCGTGGTGTTGGGGTTAGTTTGGGCTTGTCAACCACGGATTGTGCAGCCACATTGGTACAACTCCCTCCATCTATAATCAAAGTGCATACTTTACCTCCAATGGTGCAACGAGGGTGAAAAATGGCTTCTCTTTGTTGCATTCCTTCTTTATCCATAACTCCACTCAAGACTCTTCATACTACAAGACACTCCCCTTCATCTGGTCCGAGCATTTCTTTTATTAGTCACTTCAATGAAGGATTGAAAGATGAAATTGAAGAGTTGACTCCCTATTTGTTCACTTAACTAAACTTGCATGAAAATAGGGGTTTTAGTTAAGGGATATATTTAGTCATCTTGTTATTCATGCTCTTGAGTTGGGGGTTTGTTGCATGAAAATAGGACATAATCTCCAATTTGAGTAACCCTCTTTAGCTTGAAAGAGTAATTAGGGATTTGTTAGATTCATTCTCTTTATACTACCCCCTTATTTGCCTCATTGTTTTCATGATTGAAATAATTGGTGAAGTCCCCTACCCTAGTTCCTTTTATTTAATAGTTTTTAGTTGATAATTGACAAATCTCTTAACTATATCTTAGCCTAGCTTATTATAATTAATATTTTCGGTGATTACCTTTAGTCCTTGTGGAAGAATGACCCTTGCTTGCCATTATACTTAGGTTAGTGGTTAGTTAGGTAGTTTGATTTAGGGGTTTTGTCCAACGACCAAAATATCCTATGTCAGATATCGACGAGTCTTCCGTGTCACTCCCACCTTCTTCCGACATCTTAACCTTTTTTGGTGTTCATCTTTTTGCCTATCATAATGGAGACAAATAACAAATAGATTAGCATACATTGATGGCGTCCATTACCTTACATAGGAAGATGTTATTAATATTCACAACCACCATATAAGACAGTGACCAAACACAACTTCGACCTTAAAATAATGACCTCAATTAAGATTATCCAACTCATTTGTTAATTATTTGCACAACTCCGGCCTGGAAACTTTGGGTCATCAAACCCATTACCAATTCACAATAAAAGAACAAACAGGAGTATATCAACATATGGTAATGTCCAAACACAAATTTGGTCATTACCAAAATGGATGTACAGTTTACTAGTATGTGTAAGGAAACAATCTGAACAATTTTAAAAAAAGTCTTTTCATAAGTTGCTCATGACGTTTTCTTCATCCACCTCGACCGGTTTTGTGGTTGATTTTTTTTTGCTGTCTGGTTTTCAAGGCACTCGTAGGTGTGAGTTTATATTTTTTTGTAACATTGACTTTTGTGGTGCTCTTTTTTGGGGTCACCTTCTCTAAAGGTGTGCCCGAAAGGGTTGCTAAACCATCTTCTTTTCTTGTAGTTTAGGCTTTTCTGGTGCTCTTCTTCGGCGTCAACTTCACTATGGACATGTCTCGAAGGGTTTCCAAACCAAAGATAGGTTCGGGGTGATCAAAGTAGGGCTGCTCAGAGTGCGGTCTAGACCGCACCAAACTGCAACCGAAACCGTTTTTTCGCGGTTTTGGTTGGTTTGCGGTTTCAATTATAAATAAAAAAATGGAAGATTTTTACTTAGTAGGATTGAGGCATCCCTTTCTAATTAGGTTTGACTAAATCTAAGCTAAATCAGTTTTAAAAAGGAAACCAAAATCTTAATCTTTCTATCTTAGTCTCACGTTACAATGAAGAAGAAAAAACCTAGAGGAACTGCCTTCCTTTTTCCTCCCAAAACTACTACTCCATTTTCCATCTTCGTCAATCAGTGGCGGAGCCAGGATTGCAAAATCGGGAGGTCACAAAAAAAGACAAAATATATTAAATAGTAAAAATTTTACAACGCAAAGAAAAACTGTCTAATATCGGGTTGTTTTCCCATCGCCTTTGATTTTTTTGATCTAGGTGTATCACTCATCGTTTCCTATATTCATTATTTAATACAAATTAACACATATAAACTAACTATATGAAAATCAATCAACAAATTACCATCATACAAGTACATAAAAAATCTAATATAACACGTTGAGCAACCAAAGCCAAGGAAATAGAAGTTCGGTATAACTTGGTATAATCTAGACTCAATCAAACCGCCACCAGACGACGTCAATTGAATTGTTCATCTCATCTAGTTACAGCCTTACAGGTATCTTTCACTTAGTTACTTAATTCAATTTAGTCTATTTTGATATTACTACTTGTCGGGCTCTGAAATCTTGATCACCAATATAATCTTGATCATCCTAACTTATATGAAAGCCTGACATTGGAATCTTGGCACAATGTTGTTGCAGTCGTTGTTTTGTCATCACATAAATAAATAAATAAAAACTGGTTGCATTACCTTCATCACGCATCCCTGTTTTGCATCATCTTCATCAAAACTTTAATTAAGTTGTTTACCTTTGATTCGCGGCAAAACAACATTATTACCATTAATAATTTTGTTTTAACTTTTTTTTTAGAAAAAAAAAATTCACCATATCTTGATCAGCAATTATGTAAGCAGCAGGACAATGAAGTATTTTCGAATTGCGGCAAATCACAACAGTTGATTTGTCGTGTTAAAAAACACGGATTTTTCACCATATACCTCCGACAAATTTTTTTATTCACCATATACTTTCGATGTTTTTAAAATTCACTACATACCCCTCAATTTCGATAATTCACAATGTGCCCTTAATGATTAACGATTATTTTTTTTATCATTAACCATTAATTCCATCATTAAACCTTAATTAACCCCTATTTGAGTCGTTAATCTTAATTGACCACCATTAAAACACTACAAATAACCCCTATTATCACTCTTCCTCCATAACTCTATTTCTTCTTCTTTGGCCTTAGGTGTTGTTTTAATGCTAATTTGTTAGGATAAATGAGTGACACAGGGATCACTTAAGGTTTATTAACGTAATCAGGGGTTAATTATCAAAAACGTTGATAGTAACTAATCATTGTTTATGTCGAATTTTGGATAAACGATAAGATTAAGTGCAGGGCAACAACAACCAGATTTTTATGATGTACGTTAGGCAAGTGAAAGGAAAACAGAAGGAAGAAAGGACACAAAGGAGTGTTGACGCGGAAAAACCCCAATGAAGATGGGTAAAAAACCGCGGGTAGATGTGAGTCTACCAATCCACTACTTGCAATTGCTAGCCGGAATAACCAACGATCAATACAACCTAATAATCTTTGTTCTAAATACAATATAATCACCGTAACAAGAAAGGAAATAACAATGCAATGTATCCAGTATTTTCTGAGTATCAATGTCTTATGAGCTCTCAAGTTTGTGCCTTGGCCTCTGTTACCTTTGTTCTCATCTTCTTATACTCCTCTTCTCAACTTCCACGTGTAACCTCAGATCTCGGGATTTTAGTTAGCTAGGATCTCGCCCTCTTCCTCTGAGATCTCGGAGCCTTCTTTTAACCACCACAGACCTGTTCCGCCGACTGCAATTTCGTTGGACTCAACCTCTCCTACTTTTAAGGAGTCAGTTAATCTTTAACCTGGTCCATGCGTCACGATCCTCTTGCTAACGTCAGCGTCATAAGATTTATAAGTGCGACGCCTAACTGCAAGAAATCGACCATAACAGTTTGCCCCCAATTGTTGACATGAGGGAATACCAAGAGTCATGAGACAATTATCTTAGTTTGCATAAGACATCCTGTACAGTTAAAATACCTGTTACAACTGTTAAACATCTGTTACAACTTTTGTCAAAAATATAAAAGATAAAATTTTATCCAACGGATGAATCCACTAGAGATAACCCAAAAGCCACAAGTAAAAGATAAGTTCTTGATTTTTTCGCCCAAGAATTCATCTACACTCTGCAAAAACATATCCGTTACACTTACGAGGACTCCAGCTGTAGCTATAAAAACAACGCCTGATGAATTGAAAACCACATGCCACCATTCTCTCTCTAAAAAAAATCGCTCGAGCATCCAAATTTTTCTAAAAGCATTCGGAAATTTCTGGAGTAACTTCGGCTTTACCAGGTAACATCTGTCGTCCCTGATCTTCGATTTCTAACTAATTTCGCAATTAATACTCGAAACTATGGCTCCCAGCAGACGTAGTATTAGAAATTTCGTTAAAAATCAAGAAAAAAACAAGGCCAAAGAAAGAGTGGTAGAAGAGAAAGGAGAACTCGATGACGAACACTCTAACATGTCGCAAGACGATTCAATGAAATTCTTAGACTTAGGAAACTTACCCATTGACACGGTGCTGAGAAACGCAGAACCTCATGAGCGACCAGAGATGTGCCCTCAAGGTTGGGTGGTATTGTATGAGTACCCCTTCAAAATAGGCCTTAGGTTACCTTTTCCTCCCATAGCAAGGGAGATGATGCAAATTTACCAAATTGGCCCTAGGCAAATTATGCCCCAAGTTTGGAGAGTTCTGAGTGTTGTTGACAGGGTGACGACGTCTTGGGAAGAACCTTTTACCTTTCACGACCTACTGCTCTGCTACGAGATTAGGGTCAAGGCCAAAAACAGGTTAGCTTTGCATACCAAGGTAAGACATGACGCTTTAGTTGGAGGAATTCAGTCAAACGACAGGGGTTGGAAGAACCGTTACGTTTTTATCAAGAAATCGTCTTTGGGAGAAGTAGGAAAACACTTAATCGGAGGCTGGAACATAGGAGGTTCGTAAAAATCTTTTACAAATTGTTCTTATGCCATGGTGTTAACGTCATTCTTACATCGCTCCTTCTGCAGATCTAGATCCAAAGCTGCTGACGCACCGCGAGGAATCCGAGCGGCTGTGCGAGAAGTTCCTAAGGGTGAAAGAAGAAGAGAGATACTTCAGGAGGGCAACAGTCGCTAGTCAAGACAGCTGTTCTTCCATGGCTTCAGGTAAACGTTTTGCTTTGTCGCCTGGAATATCATTCCTATCATGACTCTAATAGACTTTCTGCGACAGAATCTTCTCAATCGCGTTTGAGAGGGTCTTTGGACAGCCAGGCCCTTGCTGAAACGCTCCGCAAGAGCTGAGTCATGCTGCTGCCTCATCACCTACTGCATCGGAGAAGAAACGCCCTGCAGACGTTATTCACGTGGAAGATGACGGCTCGGATGTTGGTCCGAAATTGCGCAAGATTGACTTCGTTGTCCCTCCCAACAAAGAAGGTCCATCATATACCATGACAGTGCCTAACGACTTTATGTCGTTAAACCGGTCGATCTGGCCGGAAGCGGAGAGGCTGCTCTTTCCTTGCGCCGAAAACCGCTTGCGTGAGCTTACCCTTCCTAGGCTCATGTCAGATGGCCTAGAACTTGTTTTCCAGGTACGCTAGCGTGCGATTTATTCTTGCTAGTATGAAACGGTTTTTAGTCGCTCATCTTTTCGTCGTTGCTCTGCAGGCGTCACAGAATTTCCTTATGGCGAAGAAAGAAATGTCGTCTCTGTTGAAAGGGCATCAGACTATGAAGTCTAGAGCTGACGAAAGCGAACTAGCTTTAAAAAACAAAGATACGGAACTGAAGAAGGTTGAATCGGAAATGATTGAGATGGGGGGAAACGCTGAAGAAGCATGGAGAAGATTTGAAAGAACTGAAGAAACAGGCGAAGACTTTAGAGGCGTCGTCGCGTTTGGAAATTGAAGCTCTCCAAGCGCAAGTTGCAGCTCAGAAGAACGAACTTGACCTGTTGGAGGCTGAGGTGACCACAAGGGTGAGGGCGAAGCTGATGTACCAATTCATGATGAAACAAACTGCTTTATGGGAACCTCAGTAGGACATTGATTTGTACCTCGAATGCTTAGGAGGTATGAAGGACCTGATGGACCCTGAAGATTTTTTGAAAGCGACGACTGAGTCGTCGTTGGCTGTTGATCGCCCAACTGACGGGATTGACTCTTCAAGTGCTGCGTTTATAGCGTTGGACGTGCCTCCAGTCGCTGATTCAGAGAAAGGAGTTATGACGGAGGTTCCGCCATCGTCAAAATCTACTGATGAAAAGTTTGATGATGCGTCCGTCGCTTAATCTAACGACATGTGTGTTACTTAAACTCTTTTGGATATTTCAAACGTTATGCTATTTTAGAAAAACACTTTGCTGTTTTAGGTCACTCATGGGGGTGACCGCTCATGTACTTTTGGACCACTCATGGGAGTGGTCATGACATTTGTTTTCTTTCGTTTTAATCGTGTGTGCTTTGTTTACTTACGATTGTGCTGCCGTTCTTCTGGCGTCTGAGTTCATTTGTTCAGGCGCTTTGAAAGCCTCTTCTCATTGAACACATAGGCTAGACTTTGTCTAAAAAGACTAATACACATCAAACGGATTTACTTACTTGTTATAAACATGTCATATGTTTGCGACGCTGTTGAGTGGCCGTTATGGTCTTACGACGTTTGCGATGGCATATGACGCTTATTGTATCCTTGTTGATGTTACAATCTTTATTCCTTATTCATACGATAGTCGTTGGTTGCTTTGTTGACACGTCGCAATCTTTATTGAAGGAAAATCCTGAAAAACACAGCACTTGGTAATGTTTCGTCGTTGACGTTTCAACGACTTTATTATGACATACTCATTACTTAATGAACAAAACAAAACACGAAAAAACAAAAGACGAAAAATGAAGTGTCACTTATCGTTTGTCTAGAAAAAATATCTTTTGAGGTGGATAGCATTCCAACTACGTGGGATCATAGTGCCGTCGCATCGGACTAATCGGTAAGCGCCATTACCAACGACCTTACTGATTTGATAGGGGCCTTCCCATTTTGGACCTAGCTTACCTGTGTTAGGCTCTTGTGTGTTTTGGAACACCTTCCTTAACACCCAATCTCCTTCGACAAACGACTTGGCATGTACGGTCTTGTTGAAACTCCTTGCGACGATCTGCTGTTGAGCTGCCATGCGTACCAACGCTGCGTCGCGGAGCTCTTCTATGGTATCCAGATCGTTGACCAGCTCGCCATGGCTCTGCTGCTCTGTCGTTAAGCCGTACCTGGCGGTTGGAATACTTACCTCAGCTGGTAAGACTGCCTCGCAGCCATAAACCAGTGAAAAAGGGGTTTGCCCAGTCGCACTTCGTGGCGTCGTGCGATTTGCCCATAGAATGGCTGGTAACGCTTCCGCCCATTTGCCTTTTTTAGCGGTGAGACGCTTCTTTAACGTGTCTATGATGGTCTTGTTGCTGGATTCAGCTTGTCCATTGGCTTGAGGATATCTGGGCGTGGAGGTTAATAACGTGATGTTCCATTCGTCGCAGAAGTGCTTAGTTTTGTCACTGATAAACTGCGACCCATTGTCGCATCTAATTTCTGATGGAACACCAAACCTGCAAATAATGTTAGTATGTATAAACGAAATTACCTCTTTGTCGCGCACCTGTTGGAAGGAATCTGCTTCTATCTATTTCGAAAAATAATCTATTAATGCTAACATAAAGACCTTCTGTCCTGGGGCTAGAGGTAGTTTACCAACTATGTCCACTCCCCATTTCATAAAAGGCCATGGAGTTAAAGTCGGATGTAGAGTTTCACAGGGTTTGTGTGTCATACCTGCGTGTCACTGGCAACTATCGCATCTGGTGACATACCTGATTGCATCTTGTCTCATCGTTGGCCAATAGTAACCCGTCCTTAATGCTCTATTGGATAGGCTGCGCCCTCCAGAGTGGTTTCCGCATGTTCCCTCGTGTAGGTCTTGCAAGACTTGCCCCCATTGGTCCTCTTCCAGGCATCGCAGATACGGCCCAACGACAGACTTTTTGAATAACACTCCTTGGATGATGACATACCTGGATGCTTTGAAGCGAATTCGCCGAGCTTCTGCTTTGTCTTCTGGGAGTTTGTCGTTAGTCAAATAATCGTAAAAAGGTTTCGTCCAACTAACCTGTACCTCGTCATGTGCGGGGTTGTCATCATTGATTGCGTCAGCGTTGTCGCTTCTTGATTCGACGTCGTCTTCTGGCGGGGCGTCATCGTCGTCTATTTCATTGCTTTTTCCGACGGTTGTCACGACATTGGCGGCACCTTTGCATTTGTTTATCGCTGGTGTTGTGATATGGATGATAGGGACGGAGGTGAATGATACGTCTCTCAGGGACGATCCTAGATTAGCCAGCGCATCTGCTTGCGTATTTTGATCTCTTGGTATCTGCATGATGTCAAAAGGATTAAACATTTTACTTTTACCTTGTGCGACTTCTAAGTAGAGCGCCATTTTGGAATCCTTAGCAGCGAATTCGCCTTTGATTTGGCTAACTATCAGCAATGAATCGCAGTAGATTTTTAACGCTTGTGCTCCCAAGTCGCTTGCTAGAGTCATTCCTGCGATTAACGCCTCGTATTCGGCTTCATTTTTGGTCGCTTTGAATTCGCAGCATATGGCATGCACTATCTTGTCCCCTTGTGGCGACTTTAGGACGACGCCAAGACCTGCACCGCGAAAATTAGAAGATCCATCAACAAATAAAATCCATGCGTCGTGATTGACGTAGTTGATGCGAGCAACTTCGTCTGCTGCAATCCTCTCCAGCTTCGGACTAAAGTCAGCTAGAGCCTGAGACTTGATTGCATTTCTGGGTAGGTATTTGATGTCGTAGCCGCTGATCGCGATGGCCCATTTTCCCAGGCGACCTGTCAATTCTGGTCTACGCAATACGCTCTTTATAGGATAATTGGTCATAACCACGACAGTGTGAGTTTCGAAATAATGTCGCAACTTTTTAACAGCAGTTACTAAGGCTAGTACAAGTTTTTCTAAGGAAGAATACCTGGTTTCAGCATCTAACAAAGACTTACTGACGTAATAGACGGGAAGTTGTTGACTTTCTGCTTCTCGCGTCAAGACTGCATTGACGGAGATATTACTGACAGCTAGGTATAGTTGAAGCGTTTCTCCCTCATTGGGCTTGGATAGTAGTGGAGGGGAAGCTAAGTACTGCTTCAGTGCCTGCAAAGCGTCTTCGTGTCGTGGCGTCCAGTCGAATCCTTTGTTTTTGCGCAGCACGTCATAGAACAGATGGCATCTTTCGGATGACCTGGAGATGAAACGAGTAAGGGCAGCGACACGGCCAGTTAATTTTTGTACCTCTTTGACGTTTCGGGGAGACTGGATGTTAATCAATGCTTTGATCTGATCGGGACTTGCTTCAATTCCTCGTTGCGTCACGACATAGCCCAAAAATTTACCTACAGCGACTCCAAACGTGCATTTAGTGGGGTTCAATTTCATACCGTATTTACGTAGGATGTCGAATGCCTCGGATAGATGTTGAATGTGATCGCCTGCTTGCTTGGATTTCACCAACATATCGTCGATGTAGACTTCCATGGTGTCGCCTAGTTGGTTTTTGAACATGTGGTTGACTAAGCGTTGATATGTTGCACCTGCAATTTTTAGTCCAAAAGGCATAACCTTGTAACAATAAATACCTTTATCAGTGACGAATGCTGTCTTTTCCTGATCGTCAGGGTGCATGAGGATTTGGTTATAACCAGAGTACGCATCCATGAACGTCAACAGCTCGTGTCCCGCCTTCGCGTCGACCATTGCGTCTATGTGGGGGAGTGGGAACGGATCTTTGGGGCAGGCCTTATTAAGGTCCGTAAAGTCGATGCAGACTCTCCACTTGCCGTTCTTTTTACTGACAACAACAACGTTAGCCAACCAGTCAGGATACTTAACTTCACGTATCTTACCTGTGTCGATCAGTTTTTCTACTTCATCGTTTATAATTTGATTGCGCTCAGGGGCAAACTTGCGTCGTTTCTGCTTGACTGGCTTGTGCTCTGGATCGACGTTCAGTTTATGGGTAATGACGTCCGGACTGATACCTGTCATATCTTCGTGTGACCAAGCAAAACAATCCTGGTTAGCTTTTAGGAAATCGATTACCTGGGTACAGAGTTCTGGTGACAGGGTGACGCGCTCGTTGTAAACATGTCAAAAATACCTAAACTACCCAATATAGGGCAAGTAAAGGGTCGAATCCACAAGGACTAAGGAAAGCACCAATAAGTATCGATTTATGATAAGCTAAGCAAACTCTATGTTTTTGAAGATTTATAGATGAAAGGACAATAAGAAAAATGGCTTTGGGAAGGAGTATCCACCAATCAACTCATTCACAAACCAAGCAATCACAATGGGAATCAACAATGGGGATCAATTGAGGGGAATTGTTCATCCATTGGTACTCTAACCACTCTCTCGAGCTAGCTAGATTGGCCTAGTCTCTTACCGAAGACCTATTCTCATGGCTAAGGCATTCAACCAAGCATATCCATAAACATGATGAACTTAAACAAACAAACTAAATCCCCTAGGCTAGGTAGTCCCTATTCTCATGGTCCTTCAAGCCTAATAATCGATTTGAGGCAACCCCTTAACTTCATCTCTCGATCCTTCACTAAGGGTACCTAAATAATGCTCCTATGATGGCCAATCACACAAACATTCATGAAAATGCCAAATCAATTAACCAAAATTATCCCAAGTCAAAGCCCAATGTTGGATTTAGAGGTTCATGAACTCATTAATGGCTTCAAACCCTTCCCAAAGAAATAGCTACTCACAAATCATGAAAAATTATAAACTAAAAGACATTAACAACTATTAACATAAACTAAAACAATAATCTAGGATGAACAAGTAAATAGAGTGAAAATGACATGGAAATATGAAAATAAAGCAATAAAATATGAGAGAGAGTAAGAAATTCTCATTAAAGTTGCAAGGAGCTTCAAAATCTTCAAGTTTCCTTCTTAGATTCTTCAAATTCCAAGTTTTCAACAAGTTTCTCTCACTTCTCTCTCTAGAAGATGAGATTTTCTCTCTCCTAGGGTTTTAAGAATTTCAAATCTCACTTTATTAAAATATATTGTAAATTAGTCTAAGTTAAAATAAGAGGAGTCCCTCTTAAATAGTCATAAGAAATAAAACAGAAAATTACAAAACAACCCCCGCATTAAAGCAAACAAAGTCGCAAAAAGGTTTCCGGAAAAATGACCCGACCGGGGCGGGTAAGATGACCCGAGCCCTCGGGTGGCCTGACCCGAGCCCTCGGGTCACCTGACCCGGGCGGGTCAGACCAGCAGGAGCGAAAATGAGTTTATCGCAGATTGACCCGGGCGGGTCAGTTGACCCGAGCGCTCGGGTCAGTTTTCAGTTTCGTCAGTTCATTTTCAAACGGCCATATCTCACTCGTTTTGCATCGGAATTGAGCTTGTGACCACTTGTTAGAAAGCTATTGAGCCAAACTTTCATCTCCAACTTCAATCGCTCAAAAATGTTTTGTGTGCTGAAAGTTATAGCCATTTGAAGTTGACCCTTGTGCGCAAATCCTTCCAAAACTTCTTATATTTGTCCCCATGAACTCGGTTATGCTTCCTTGACCTTCGTCTTCGATCTTAATATCCAGGGTTGTGCAAGTATCTTCCAAGCATGCTCCTAAGTCCTGAAATGAAACAAAGCGCCCAAAGAAAGTGCATACGAGGAGGAAAATTGCACAAATTAAGGAGATAGCTAACAAACTAGCCTAAACTAACCCAAAAACAACTATAATACCAACTAAAAGAGATCAAAAAGTAAAGCAATAAACAAGGCATCACAAGGTCGCTCCAATGCGCACGACACGATCAGGGTAGGACGGATCTAGCGCCACTTCATCGACGTTATCTTCATCGGGCGCGTCGGGCGCTGATCCGGTTGTTAATTGCTAGATGGCCTTCTTGGCAGGCTTTAGCGACGAGCTGTAGCATTCTCGGGCAGCTTTTTGCTCGCCTTTGATCTCCTGGACTCCCCATTTGGTGGGGAACTTGAGCGTCTGATGGTACGTTGAAGGTACTGCTTTCATCTTGTGTATCCAAGGTGTCCCCAGAATGACATTGTAGGCAGAGGGGCAATCCACGATGTTGAACCTCGTTGGCAAGTTGACTCCTTTGGCGAGCGTTGGCAGAGTGATTTCACCAACAGTCTGTTGCGCTTCTCCGCTGAAACCGACTAAGACAGTGGACTTTTTAGTTATATCTCTATCACAAAGACCCATACCTTCGAGAGCATTCTTGAAGATGATGTTAGCTGAACTGCCGCCGTCAATCAGCACTCGTCGCAATAGGCAGTTGCTGACAGTTAGGGATATGACCAATCCATCATGGTGATATTCATCGCACACGTCGTCGTCGTCGAAGGTGATCGACATTGCTTCCAACTCACGTTCTTCATCTGACCTTGACGTGAGTAGGGGAGGCGGCGGATTTGATTTGGAAGGGTTTTTGTCGAAGGACGCCTTCCCTTTGTCGCTGAGGAGATCTTGGAGGTGCCCTTTGTTCAGCATGAACGCGACTTCTCTTCGGAGTGCAATACAATCTTCCGTCTTGTGACCGTGGTCGTGATGGAACTGGCACCACTTGGTTTGATCTTTTTGAGCGTTTGGACGGTCGCTCTTTCTTGGCCAACGGACGGGGGCCCCAATCTTTGTTAACGCGGTGACAACAGCTCCAACGTCGACGGAGAATCCATAAGACCCTATGTCGGGATATGACGGGTGTTCCGCTTTGGCCTCAATTCCTGCATTGTCAATTATATCGTTAACGTTATGTACCTGGTTAGGACGACTATACGGATGATTCCGCCAATTGGTCTTTTTAGGGATAAAGGCTTTGCGATCGTTGGAGCTTTCCGACGCATGGCGTGTTGAGATGATATTGAGGATGGCATCATCTTCCTCTAGTCGCATTTGGGCCAACGCCCTTGACTTCACTTCTTCGAACGTAGAGCAAGGGTATTTCGTCAGACGGTTGTACAGCTTGGACCGGAGGATGAGACCTTTCCTGAAACATTCAATAGCAGTTTTAGTATCGAGATCTTTAATGCTAATCATTTCTTTGTTAAAGCGATTATAGTAATTGCAGACAGATTCGTTTGGCCCCTGGACGATGCCATAGAGGTCACTCGTCTGCTTATCTAGGCTACGACTGCCTTCAAATTTATCATAAAATTTATTGACTAGAGTAGAGAAATTGGCTATGCTGCCAGGCTTAAGAGATCCAAGCCATTTTAAGGCTGGCCCAGTTAAAGTCGCTCCGAATGATTTGCACATGCACGCTTCGACAAGATGCCACGGAATGGACGCTTGCCACATCCTCTGCTTATACTGAGCGACGTGCTCGGTAGGGTCAGTCGATCCATCATAAGTGGCAGTCAAGGTAGGCAGATTGAGTTTCTTTGGTAAAGACGCTTTAGAGATCTTCTCGACGAACGGAGACGCTGCATATCCGTCTCGGTGCTCGATGATGCTGGGCGTGGGCGCTCCAGGAAGTTGAGACATGAGCTTCATCAAGCGCCGGTTTTGCTTCTCGATCAGGACCATTCGCTTCGTCATGAGATCTTCGTCTCTATTCAGGGGAGTCTTCTCAAGGGGATCTTCTTCTTGGTCGTTGAGAGGGGACCCGTCAAGGAAACCTTCGTCATCTTCTGACTCGGTGCTCTCGGGATCAGTGAGATGTTGCATGACAGAGACGTCGGGTCTTGGATGCTTTTGTCGAGGCTAATTCCTCTTGCAGCTTTTGGAATTTTTTCTTGCGACAACGAAAAATTGGAGGACAGTTGCTCGTTAGCCTTTTTCATTTCGGTCATTTCTGCCTTCATTTGGTCATAGAGCTTCTGTAATTCGTCATTGTTCATCGAGGCGGTCATGTTGAGAGAATTTGAAATGACGATGATTGATCTGGCTGTTTCCCCACAGACGGCGCCAAATTGTTTATGTCGAATTTTGGATAAACGACAAGATTAAGTGCAGGGCAACAACAACCAGATTTTTATGATGTACGTTAGGCAAGTGAAAGGAAAACAGAAGGAAGAAAGGACACAAAGGAGTGTTGACGTGGAAAAACCCCAATGAAGATGGGTAAAAAACCGCGGGTAGATGTGAGTCTACCAATCCACTACTTGCAATCGCTAGTCGGAATAACCAACGATCAATACAACCTAATAATCTTTGGTCTAAATACAATATAATCACCGTAACAAGAAAGGAAATAACAATGCAATGTATCCAGTATTTTCTGAGTATCAATGTCTTATGAGCTCTCAAGTTTGTGCCTTGGCCTCTGTTGCCTTTATTCTCGTCTTCTTATACTCCTCTTCTCAACTTCCACGTGTAACCTCAGATCTCGGGATTTTAGTTAGCTAGGATCTCGCCCTCTTCCTCTGAGATCTCGAAGCCTTCTTTTAACCACCACAAACCTGTTCCACCGACTGCAATTTCGTTGGACTCAACCTCTCCTACTTTTAAGGAGTCAGTTAATCTTTCACCTGGTCCATGCGTCACGATCCTCTTGCTAACGTCAGCGTCATAAGATTTATAAGTGCGTCGCCTAACTGCAAGAAATCGACCATAACAATCATTAAGTGCACATGGCGAATTATCAAGAAATTGAGGGGTATATGGCAAATTTTGAAACATCGAGGGTATATGGTGAATAAAAAAATTATCGAGGGTATATGGTGAAAAATCCGTAAAAAAAATTGTATTCTTGAGTCTCTTTAATTAATTCCATATTTATATACAATAATTTTTTTTACACTGGTATATACAATAGTTATTTTTTTACACTGGTATATACAATAGTTATGACTTGTAGAAAAAAATTTGGTTAAAGATTAATTATTAAAGTTTGACATAATTGTTGAATGTATTATACTCCGTCCCATTTTATAGTTCCCGTATTTCATTTTGGATATCCCAAAATGTTCTTCCCATGTCCCTTGTTTTATTTTAGAACATCACTTTTCACTCTCTCTCCTCCTTTTCACATGGGTTTTGACACTCTCAGACTAGTCGTATATGCACGCGATGCGTGCGTCAACAACCTTATGTAGCTATATGTACGAATAGACAAATTTTTTTAATCTAAAATTATTTTAGTAGTGATGTAAATTATTGAGATTCTTTTGTAGATGTTATTATCTTTTTAAATTGAGGGTGATCGATTTTTAACTGTTCAATACCGTCACTGAAAAATTTGGTCGATGATTTAATAATTCCATGCCAACGGCTTTAGTATAGTTCTTTAACGATTGTAAATGTTAATAAACCGTATTGTTTGCACTTTGTAAATACGAAATATTATGTCAGGATATATCGCTAACCTTTTTTATTGAAGATTCTAATTAATTTTGTGAATTGATTGTGTCAATCTATTTTGTCAAGTTATTAATGGTGATTGCATATTCCATTTTTTACTTATTCCATATGGCAAATTGCATTTATTATCATTTTTTAAAAAATTTTTATAAAAAGAAAACATTGTTTTAAATTATTAGAGGGTAATCTAGTCATTTCAAAGGAGACACCATACCTCCTCCCTTGACTTATATAATAGAGATAATGCTCCCTCAATCTTAGGAATGTCAGTGGGTAATGGACCCTACCCGGATCCGTGGATCCAGATCCGTTTTTAGTGGATCTGGATCCTCAAATTTTGGACCCTACGAATCCGGGTAGGATATGGATCCTAGTTTTTGAAAACGGATCTGGACCGGGTCCTAAATTATTACCCAGATCCAGATCCATTACCCGTTTTTGAAAGTTATTTTAAAATATATAATTAAAAGGGTAAAAATTAATGTTAAACTCTTAATGTTATTTATGCTTGGATTTGTTATATCAAGGTTGAATGCTGGCTTACTTCAACATCGACAAATGAAGATGTTAAATAGCGTTATTTTGTTCTTTAAAATCTCTAATTATTGTGGAAATTAGGGTCGTTTGAAGAAAATAGGTTAAGATCCGTTTAGGACCCGGATCCGTAGGATTCATTGGATCTGGATCCTCAATTTTATTACCCAGCAGATCCGGGTAGGATCTGGATCCTTGCCTAAAAAACGGATATGGATCTGGATCCTAGAGGACCCTGTCCAGATCCTACCCATTGCCATCTTTACTCAATCTCATTGGTCGGGTATAGCAAAAAACAGTTTATATTTTCTCTCCTCTTTTCACATGCCCACCTATTTAATGTTCTCATTTTTTTCATTTTTTAATGACAATAATGCCAAAAAAACAACTCCTTACGCATGAATTCATTCATCATACACCCGGGTGTACCATGCACACCATGTGCATGGTACACCCAAGACTAATTTTTGCTCATTTGCTCATTTAGAACTCTTTTTATTTAGTGTATTTTGCTCATTGGATGATTTCAAATGAGCAATGAGCAAAAAAATAGCCTTGGTGTACCATGCTCATGCTACACCCGGGTGTATGATAAATTTTTTGCCTATGCATGTACACTTCCTTGATTCCTGTGTCCAAAATAAAACGGAAACTATAAAATAGGAGGAATGGAGTAGCATTTAAAGGAGCTAAAAATCAAATTATATTACGCTTTCAAATATGATTTTTAGGGTTCTGGGTAGTAATTTGATATGAATTGAGTATTAATTACTGCTATTTCTCAATATACGTTTTAGATAGCCAATTCCTAGAAGGAAATTTTAGAGCATAGTTGTGTAGAATTCTCGCTTTATAGGTACGTACAAGTAGTAGTGTTAGTAATCATATTTAGTATACTTAATTATCTGTTTTAGAGCATAATTGAAACATAGAATCATGATTAGGAAACGAAAATTATATGTTATAATGTGGTAATACTTATAAATGATATGATTATTTGATCTTTACTTCTATGAAAGAATATTTCTTATATTATTGTATGTGAATTAGTAATTTTTTATTTGTAGTGGATATGTTATTTTATGTAGCCTGACTATTTGACTTAGCATCATGACTAAGGTTGTTTATGAGTTTATCTTATCAACTTATTCATATTTAAAGTGCAAAGTTTATAAGATTTAAGAGTCTTTTAAAACTATTTCAAGTTATGTTCAATGTTGAACAAAGTTCAACTATTCAAGGAGACTTTTTTTTAAGACCCTAATGCAAGGTTTGAAGGTCTAATAAGGTGAATTTATTATTGTATGATCACTCTTTATTAATAAGATAAAAACAAATTATAAGTGTATGTATTTGTTATTATCTTGTCATATCGTTGAACCTAATAAAAATTACAGGTGTTCTATATAGTGCCCGTCTGTTTTTTACTAGTCTATTTGGTACCCTTCAAATTTAAATATTACACATGATACCCCTCTACTATTAACATTTCTATATGATACCACTTAAACAAATAATTCAATCTCCTGTCATATTAACCACCCACCAATACCTTCCCACAATCCTCACATTCACTATTGCCACCACCTAAATCCGCCACATTTCCTCTTCACATCTTTTTTACTCATTCTGATGGTACTATATAATAGTTAACATCATTATTAATAAAGGGCCAAGGGTTGCGAAAAAAACGATAGTAGGTCTAGTCAATGGCAATAATAGATTAATAGTAGTGAGGACTCGTAGAATGTGATTAACGAGTTATTAAGAAAGTGGGAGTAAGTATTAGTGGTCGTTTGGTTTACATGGGAAGTCAAAATTCCCATGAAATTGCAATTCATAGGAAATAAATTACTTAATCAAATTCATGGGAAATTGGTTAAATTGTTTGGTTGACAATAGGGTGAATTAAATTCCCGTGGAAATTTCTACTTACCTAGGTGACCTAGGTAAGTAACTTCCTCCATTTTGTGGGAACTCAAAATTCCTAGGAATTTCTAATTCCTTCATTTTGCTATTTTGTTGTCGACCAAACAACTCACCAAATTTTCAATTCCTAGAAAATTTCTATTTCCCGTGTTTTCTCATATCAACCAAACAACCACTTATACTTTCGAAGGGTACCATATAAAAAAATCAATAACTAAGGGGTACCATTTAAAATACTAAAACATGTGAAGGTACTACATAGAAAAGTAAAAAACAAAGGGGTACAATATAAAATTACCAAAGAATAAAATGGACAACATCTTCATCAACAAAAATACTGATACCAAGAAGACAAGGACCGCAATAGAAATACTTCTGCAGCAAAAGATGCCAAGGTCCAAACAATATGTGGCCTTCATATCTCAGCCAAATAAAAGCGTATAAAGGGTACCACAAAAAGAACATTAACAAACCTTCGGTTTATTAATAGCCATTGCTTTCATGTTGAATCTTCCCAAATAGTTTTCTCACCGCAGTTGCCGTTTGTTGGCCACAAAATCAGGATGTAATTTTACAAATGCTAACCAAGATCGGAAATCTTTTGACAAGACCATGGATGCTTCACAATAGTATTCACACCTTTGAGAAGAGAAACATCAACTATCAAATGCTATATAGCCTAATATAAACTATTAGCAATGAAATACTTCTAAAGTTATAATTGATTACTTCAAATTCAACACACAAGAAAAGGGGCCGGTTTTTTTCCCTCTGACGTAGTCCTCCTAGAGAAGGAACTACAGTGAGCATAGCGACTGACCAGGATTTACAACTGACATCCTTGCTTGAGTATGATCCAGGCATTTCCATTTAGAATGGGAGGGTAACCATATAAATCCAATACTTGTTCGCTTAATACAATTCCAATTCTTGGTTACTTTATTGATGCAGTATGTCATTATCTTGATAACATATTTTAGGGTAATTATGGTTATTTATGAAGTCTAATTACATTAAAACCTCCTCAATCCTAGCATAGATATAGTGAAATTCATTATGTGATGCATCGAGTTCGAGTGCATCCTAAAGCAGAAGGAAGCTCCCTTATTACACAGCCCACACTTTCTACCCCACAAAAGAGAGCAGTAAAAAATGTAACAGAAAAGATAAAAAGGAAACCAAAGCTCATTGGTGAAGGAAAAGGTCCAGTAAACGTTCATGTTCTTCCAGATTGTTGAAGACATGTATTTGTTACTTCAAATTTATCAACTTACTTCTGTTTGACAGTTTAGCATCTATTAAGACAACTCCTCAAGTCAGAGACATCATTACATATTATTTAAAAAGGCAAAGAAAAAGACAACAGAAATTATAGTCAAAGCTTCCAGTATCAAAAATTTACTACTTGGTTAATTTCAAAAGGTTACATTGCCAATTTGCCACCCAGGTGGCCTTACTTGTATAGACCTTAAAACGATTCTATATTTAGATTATGTGGCACTGCATATACTAAGCAATTTGAAATATGCAACAATTTAAGCTATGTACATACCTTTAGGCAGTAACCCCGTATCGCCACAACTTCTTACGTGCAATTAGAACTCTTTCTTCACTTAGTGACAAAATATCTACCCTTGGTTCCACCTCCAAACCCCATCCATCCCAATGCAAGGCAATCAAATATTTGTGCAAATAGTTTATGACTGAAGGATGGTCCCTGATGATGACAAATCCCTCTGGTCTCAGAATTCTATCAATTTCGATCAAAAGATCTTCTGCGCTACAGCCCCGTTCCAGAACCTCTGAGAACACCATCCAAGCATGCAGTAGATCATAGGTGCGTGGATATGTAGAAAATGCTTCACACCTACAATGGAACACGTGCTTCAAACTCAACTTGCTTTCCAGATAAGTATAAAAAATTAAAAACAAAAAAAGGGCCATAAAAAAGGTGAAGTCCTCAAGATTTGGCTATCAAACTTCTCCTTTTTTGAACTATCATCGTAAAACTTCTAGGTCAAATAGAGCGGGCAAAGTAGATAAATGACGAAACATTGATATATATATATGGGGGCAATACCAAGTATACTACTATTCCAGGAGACACTATTGAGGTTGCTTATGCTTTTGAGCTTGAAGACAGCGTGCATTAGAGTTCCATGTTCAGTGTTTATTAGAGGGGATTCCGCAGAAAAGAAAGGTGAGTATATTTCAAGCCTCGGATTTCAAGGAAAACTCCGTATAAGCTACTTCGGTGTTCAATTAGCCTCTCAAGAAAGCTCTCTGCTAGTTATAAGTCTTATGTGAACAGATCATATGCTGATACTAAGAGTGCTGGGTCTCTCAGTTAGAAAAAGTTCAGTCACTTGTACTCAGCAGTTAAAATTTAAGTGCTTCATTTTCCTACTTCACCAGCAAGTGTTGAACAAGATGCGGACTATATTCATAAGCTTTCATCAGGTCAGAAAATGCCTTTGTGTCAGTGCATATACTCCAAATACAAGGAATTCAAACTGCATCACCAAATGTCTCTCTTCAGAGATACTTGATTGAGCTACATGATCAAACTACATCTAATTGTGCAGGATGAATATATGTTTTGCTTACTTGAAAGGATTTATTTGGTCTATTCATCAAAACTCAGAAGCAGGTTATGTTGAGATTGTTGAGCCATCGACAGTTTCAAGAAAGTAAATGGTAAGCTGTACAGAGTTTGTACTCTATTCCAAATCAGGAAGCCCTGCTATCGCCTCCTCTTAGTTGCAAGGATAAGGCTGTATACATATATCCCCTTCACCCCACCTAGACGGAAGACTAGGGTTGATAGTTGATGATTATGACATAAATTGTGATGGAAGCCACTGACAACGAGGTGTAATATTGTGCTAGCATGAGTAGATCAGAGATATGTGATCATACATTGACATACAGTGTGAAGTAGGGGGACACTTTCTCTCAATAAGCACAAAATTATTCAAGCTTTGAGAAGAAAAAAAAGGTAGTAAAGACTAAAAATCTAAAATTACTTGGATATCAAGCAACAACACATAGATGAAGCCATAAAACTTCTTACCAATCATGCACCGTTCCAATGAGACCTCGATCATAGATGATCCTCAACTTCGAAGCAGAACGAATGGGAGCAACATTCATCACCCAAACATCTCTATCATGCAAAGCAGTAGCATATCCGCCAAGATTGGAGTTCATGTCCATGACATTGCGTAAGGTGTTTTTTTGTAAAACGGGTTTCATTAGGTTCCAATACTCACTCACTCTCAAACGCCACGTTACCTGTGACATATGGATCCTCATAGTCAGTCAACCTTAAACTTCACTATTACAAAGGGCATCACAGCTTGGTGTGCACAACCAAGTATATGTAGCAAGGGTAGCATACAGTGTCTGATTGATATTCCTCTGCACTAATGCCAATATCTTCCAAACGAGGTGGAGGTGCAGTAAGCCTCTGTGGCCAAGGAAGTAAACCACTCGCTTTTCCCTTATGCATCTCTGTAGAGAATATGCACCAAGAACAGATTAAGAAAAATAAAAATAAAAGAAGAAGATAGAGAACCTATACAACAAATAAGAAAACTTTCCAACATTCAATTTTGATCCAATTTCACCAAAAAAAACATAGAAAGACCAGTAAATACAAAACCTACTAGCTAATTTAGAAATGGAAACTGATTGTATATCATAGGATGACTTAGCTACTGATTGTATTGGGGTTATACAAAAGTATTAATAAGCAAATACGTAAAATGTAATCCCTGTTTTAGAAGGTATTATCATAATAACCTTTATATCTTTTTCTTAGCTTTTAATGTTATTATCGTAACTAATACCTTGTCAGGCTAAACACTTGCGACATCTGACAAAAGAATATTCAAGATTAAATCATAATAAAAACTGGTACAATATAGAGCACTCTACCAAGCCATCTATTGACAGACTCTAATTTGACAATTTCATTGGAAGGCACAGTGGAATTATTTTTTTAGTAACTAACCTAATAAAATCTACAAACTGAGGGCTAGAGCTAAGACAAAAAACCTTTCAATTAAGGAAAAATGGATGAAAATACTCCCAACTTTGGAGTGTCTGCTTTTAATACCCCCAACTATGGGTTATTCCTGTATAATCCCAACTATTGGGTAGATCAGCTACAAATGCGCCGTGACCTGAAGGAAACCTATTTAACCGCTACAAAGGGGGGTGGTTGTGAGGGTTGGCTGCTGGAGACTGCAGGGGGTAGGGGTGGGGGGTGGGGGGTGGGGGTGGGGGTTGGGGGGGATGCTGGTGGGTGGCTGGGGTGGCGGGGATTCTGGTGGGTGGCTGGGGTGGGGATGGGGTGGGGGCTGGTGGGAGGTCGTGGTATTGGTGGGCTGGTGGCTAGGTGGTGGTTGTAATGGAGGAAGAAGAAGTAGAGGATGGAAAAAAAAAATTACCTTGCTAACAGGTTACAAGTCATCTAGGTGCATTTGTGGCGGACCTCCCTAATAGTTGGGATTATACGGGAATAGCCCATAGTTGGGGGTATTAAAATCGGACGGGTTAAAGTTGGAGGTATTCTGATCCATTTTTCCTTCAATTAAAGCCATATGTCCTCTATTGGACTTTTGTATAGGCATTAATGTATATATATCATCAGTAGGAAGATGAAAATGTTAAAGGAATTGTTAATTTCCCCCGAAAAACATAAGGGAACAGAAGGAAATTATTCATACCAGTTGTCTAATCTTTAAAAGGAAATGGATCTTCTAGAACCAAGCCACTATATACATCTCCTCCAATCAGATCTAGATGCAATAAGTCATAGTCCGGTGACACAGGAAGTTCTCCATTAAATAAAGAAAAAAAATGCAATTAATTCTACAATTTGGACAATAGGAAGCAAATAACCTTGTCAGATATAAGAAATTAGGTAACTGCAGGACTAATTTCTCAATAATTGATAGCTCCACGGAAATCAAACTAGCAGATCAAAATAATTTATTTTCTTTGATAATCCTTTGCCACAAAGGATTATGTCTTTGACAAGAACTAGATGACTACTTAATGTGCTTTAAACAATTGACACTCACTTGCTGAATAAGGGGTGATGCATGTTTTCATTGAAACATTCCACGTTTTATCTGGATCATCATCTGAACTACATAGTGGTGGTGTAGTTCCAGGTTCTCTCTTCAAATAGCAGCTGTTGCTTATTGGCTTCGCCCATATAACAGTTTGGTCTTTCTTTGAAACAACTCTCCAGCACATCCTCCTTAGAAGGCTATACATTGAATTCCAGATTTTTCTATTTTCTGGATCTTGCGCATATGCTTCAGGAGAAGAGTACACAAAATATCCCCCTGGTCTTAGTAATCTATCAAGTTCCAACAAAAGAATCCCATCTCTGTCAAGCCAATCTATCCTACATCTAGAGCAATGGGCCATTTCAAATGACCTGCTGGGGTATGGGAGTCTTCTAGTTCCCAAAACACCAAGAGTAGACGGAATTCCTCTCTCCAATGCAAATTGAATTTGATTTTCGTGTACGTCATTAGGTGCTAATGACATGGCTATAATATCATGGAATAGAAGATATGCACCAAAGCTTGCCACTCCACATCCCACATCAAGAACAGTTCTGATATTGCCACCATTGCTAAGTTTATCACCTGGAATCTTGAGCATCTGCATATATGTAATAGGATTCATTAGTATGATTGATCAGATATGGCAGAACTATAACATGAACGAAATGCTACATACCCTTGCAAGAGCAATTATATACTTATCAGCACCATCATGAAAATGGGTTCCACCACCAGGAAAATTAATCTTTTCACCATTCACAACCATCCAGTGTTGGTCAGATTTTTCTTGTGCGAGGTGCGTGTGAGGTATATTTGCTTTCCAAACTTCATCTCTGCTAGCAGGCCATCTGACAGGTATCTGATTTTCTAACAATAAACTCATTGGATTCAAAATCAAGTGAAACAGGAGTATCCCTAGTCTCTACAGAAAAGAAATAATTTACCAACCTTGTAAGCGTTTGGAGGTGGAATAAGACAATTGTAACGTCGCTCCTGAGGTGGGCAGTGGCGTTCATAGTGCTCCATTAATGTAAGATTTACCTTTAACCTCAACTGGTATATTAGATGTCTATCCAAGCATGGTATCAACTCTGAATATTTCATGTCACATATCTGTAAAAAGAACCAAGATATAACCCAGCAATTAATTCAGGCAAAACTAAACCCAACCAATTCAATTCTCAACTCAGTTGGGATAATGCTGCATATATTACATCACCCTGGAATTCTTCTTCCCCCAACCTCCAGGCTCCAACACCCCACCCCCAGATAAAAGACTGAAATACACAAATGTAAATTTATTTTGGGAACACAAGTTTATTCTAGAGAAATTTGAACATCATTTTGTCGCAAAAAACATTGTAGAGAGAAAAGTATGGTGTTTTAGGAAAGCCATTATGGTGGGCCATCTTGTCTAATAGTAGTGTGAAAAAAAAAAGATGCGATCAGAAATAAGGGCTAAACTTGAAGGAAAGAATTTGGGTAATAAGGGAATAAAAAACAACGGTGCATTTTACATTTTTACTAGATGGGTTTAAGCATATAACTATTTCGTAGGATAATAATGGATGAAAAAGAAAGTAAAAAAATATATTTGTTTGCTTAATTGAAGTTTACAGAAGAAGGTAGAAAAGGAGCTGAAGTAACAACAAGGGGTAGAAACTCTCGTTTGCCTTTCCTCTAAATTGATGAAATTTGGAGGGAAAGATATCCAATGACAATTTAGGATAACATTGGATGAAGTAACATATCTTGTTTCCTTCCAATTTCGAATAAATCGTCAAGCCAAACACACATATCCTTCTAATTCTCACCATTAACCCAAACTTGATAAATTAGTAAGGAAGGAATTGGACAAGTTGGATTATTAAAGCATCTGGGGTATATTTGAAAACAATCAAGAAACCAGTTCTCCCTTATTAAAACACAAGGACATTTGGCATGGCCTATTCATGCCTTTTGGTTGTAAGAAAATGTGCATAGCATTATGTAAACTCAATGCTATTCAGAAATTCCTGCCAAAAACCCAACCAAGTCATGACTTGTGAGCTTCGCACGCTGTGCTCTTGCCGCAGAAAGGTAGAGTGTGCGGCACGATCCAACAACAAGAAAAGCCGAGTGTAACATATTGACATAGTTCTTCTAACAGCCGAAGCAACACATTTATTCAACATGCTATAATCTTCAATGAATGAGCTTTAACAACATTAAGAACACAAATTATTCAAAACAACTCAAAGTCTTTTCCAGATATCAAAGTGATGAGGTCACAAAGCAGTTTGCAAAAATGTTTTAGATGTACACGAGCTTGTTAACAATTCACCACATTTGAACATACAGCTCCCCTAGTTTCGACAAGGAAGAGTAGTAATTCTTCTTTATATAGTTACTTGACAGAATCAATAGGAACTAAAAATTGAGCCCTCTTTCATCAGATTCAAGTAAAACAAATGTCCGTTACGACGCTAAAACTACTTTTTCCTCTAACCATCATCAATAACCGCACAAAATTGTATAAAAACATCCCCTCAAAAAAAAATTTGTTTAAAAACATGGAAATATTAAGCTACATCTGGCTTAACTTTCATTAGTAAATCGAGTAAGATTTCCCCTCAAAATCTCTTTAAACTACCAACATCATTGAAGAAACTCCTCTCACAAAATGGAAACCTCTAAAAAAAAGCTCCATAAATCCAAAAACAAGCACATATCCTAAAAATCACATACCACAGATGTAGTAAATATCATAATTCCAACCTTGAAAATGAAAATTCCATAAAAAATAGAAAATAGAAAAATTAAGGAAGAGAAAACATACAGGTATACTCTGAGGGAGCAGAGAATCGAGGTGTTGAAGATCGAAAGCGGCAGCAGAATCATCATGTTTGATAATAGTGCGGGTGCCACTGAAGACGGGATCAACCCCGTCTTCGGCGACAACGGAGTGATAGTTGTGGGGGTCAAGAGTGCGAGAGTAAGGAATAGAGCCAAAAAAGAAACAAAAGACGCCAAAAAACAGGATTAATCCAAGCAAAACATATTTGATGAGGAAGAGGGTTGAACAACTATGACGAAGAGGTTGTTCAATCCTCTGCTTCATTTCTTGTGTAAGTTTTTAACAAGTTTGCATCAGATTCAATTGTGGGAGAGGGAAGAGACGAAGAGAGAGAGGGGGGTTTTAATTGGGTAGTCTCAGTTGCTCATTCTCTCTTCCTTGCCTACTCTCTTTTCCTCTTCATCACTCATCACTCATCACTCATCACTCATTTACTTATTTGGATGATTCTATTATAGTCATTTTTGCAAAGCTTAAATGGTGCACACGCAGATACGCTAGTACATAAAGCATGGTGCGCAAATGTATATAGATAACAAGTTAAATGATCATATGTAGATCTCTAGTTGGTACATATTTATTGGCATTTTTTTTAAAGGACATGTTCATTGGTATTGGTCTATGCACATAATCTAGTCCTTCATGTTCATCGTGAGTATGGTTCTCTTCCTACGGACGTGTATGTACCAATTTGGGTCATTTTTGTGTTTTTTCTAAGAAGTACTTTGGGTATGGTCTATTGATAATTCTATTAGAGTCATTTTTGAAAAACAATCATGGAAGTCAATGCAAGTCAAAACATTATGAGCTACACATTTTGCATGTCGTCCCCATTTTCACTTTATTTTCTTATTTTCTAAAATTAAGATAACCATTTTGTTTATTTACCAAAATTTATGTAAATATTTTCGAAAATCCTAAAAATAATTAAACAAAATCCAACAATTTTTTACACCCAAATATTATTTAGTTCGAAAAACTTTTTTACCCACAATTTTTTTTAACCCGTCATCTTCGACAGTCTTCCTCCTTCCACAATTTTTAGCCACTCTTTCCCCTTGTTTCTCTCAATTTTCTCCACCAACATTCTTAGTTGCTTGATTTTTTACCTCCAATGTTGGACTGAAATTGAGATTTGAGCAAAACATTAAGATCTAAGCAAGCAAAGTGAAATTGGAAAAAAGTCATGAAAAATTGACCTAAAACTTTCACCTATGGAAGAAATTGATGTAAGTTTACTTGAATAATTCACATTTAGTAATGAATTTATGATTTTCTATATTTATTTGTGTGTTTGTGTAAGATTTAATCTTGTAATTCAACATATTAAACCAAAAAATACAATAAAGTTAGGAATAAGAACTTACAAAGAAATTACAATCTCGAAATTAACTTATTAAATTAAATAGGAAAATTTGTCAAAAACAACCTTTTAAATACAAGTTTTTGCGAGAAACAACCTTTTAAAAAAAACCTGGCAAAATAAGACCTTAAGAAGAAAATATTTTTGCGAGAAATAAACTCGACCCATTTTCCGGCATTGACCAAGCATTTTTCACGTTGACTCGTTAAAACCAAACATGTGGAGGGCACGTAAACTGCATCTCTTATGTTTCAACTCTGTTTTTCTCCATTTTTCGATATTGACCAAATATTTTCCGACGTTTACTTCATCAGTATATAAAGGGAAATGGGGTTGAAATATAAGAAATATGGATTACGTGCCTTGCCATGTTTGGTTTTAGTGAATAGAAGCCGCAAAATACTTGGTCAATGCCTAGAAAATGGTTCAAAGTTGTTCCTCGCAAAAAAATTATTTTTAAGGTCTTATTTTGCTAGATTTTTTTAAAAGGTTGTTTCTTACAAAAACTTGTATTTAAAAGGTTGTTTCTGATAAATTTTCCAATTAAATAATCTCGAAATAAAATAAAAAAAACTAACCTCAAAATGCGAATCAATTAACTATCTAAATTACAATTTCGAAATTAAACCCTAGATCCACAAATTAATGAACTATCTAAATTAATATCGAACCTAGGTAAAATAAAAAACGACTTAATATTTTCGAATGAGGCATTTGTGTTTCGAAATTAATAATAAAAAAAAAACCTGAAACCCTTGATCTGCGACGAGCGAACAAAGATGGAAGAAAGCGACAAGCGCGGAAGAGAACACAGCGACGACGAGCGAAGATGATGACTGGACCAGCTTCGCGCGAATCAGCGGCGCAGCCACCAAAATAGCATAATCGCTAGGCGTTGGTGGTGGTGGTGGCTGAGACTAGGGATGCGCAAGGGCCAGGTCTGGGTCGGGTCCAGCCGAACCCTAGACCCGGACCCTAATTTTTTTTGCGGACTCAGACCCGGAAGCTAAGGGTGTGGAAAAATTGGACCCGGACCCAGACCCTCAGGGTATGTAGGGTCTAGGGTCCGGGTCTAGGGTCCAGGCTTATTTCTTTATTTTTGCCAAATTTTCAGCATTATTAATATTTCATGACAAAAGATGATCATCTAGAAAAAAGACCCATAAATAAGAAAAATATAAACTACGATAATAATTATGTCTAGAGCAATTTATACTATTTAGGACAATACAAATAATGTCTTGGAAGACTAAAAGAATCGACACTACAGAACGACAGGAACAGCAATAAAAGTGTGGATTTATGGTAGGAAATAGAGTTGATTACTGTTTGTATGTTCATGAAGTTTTCTTAGCGAAACATAATGTAGAAACATATAAACTGCCTTTCGTCTTTGCTACTATAATCTCAAAACAGAAATTTTAAAGGATAAACTAATTGTTATTCATGCCTAGATATGCAAATTTACAGAATCATTATTACAACAACAGTTTAAGCAGTATGAATAAAAGCTCTAGTGGCTTCATCAACGAGACATCCACAAATGCAAATTACCAAAAGATAATTCTTAGAAGAACTTGTTCAGGATGACATCTTCACATCTGACCAAGCAAATATGTGAGACCATGGAAAGTGTTTATTATGGAAAAGTAAAGAGACCTAAAGGAATTCTGGTTAATATCCAAAAACAAGGAAAAAAAAGAAGACTAAAAAATGTTAAAACTTATATATTAAATATTTTTAGGGTCTAAGGGTCGGGTCCGGGTCCAAAATATCAAGACCCGGACCCGGACCCTAAAAAATTTACTTGGACCCAGACCCGGACCCTTAGGGTCTGAAAAGGTTGGACCCATATCCTTAAATTAGGGTCGGGTCCGGGTAGGGTCCTGGACCCATGCCCATCCCTAGCTAAGACGCAGCTTGAGTCGTGGTTGTGGGGTGAAAGAGATGAAAGAGAGAGGAGGGTTCGTGAGGAGAGAGAAGCGGAGGTGAATAATGGTGGTGGTGGTGTTTGTTGGGTTGTTTAGGGTTTAGGGTGAGAGGATCAGAGGAGTTAGAGAGACTACATAGTTAGGAGGAAAAGAGGCGGGTGAAAGAAGGTGATAGGGGCGTTACGTATGTTGAACCGGGAAATGGGTTGGTGAGTTTAGGGTGAGAAATGCGATGGTGTGGTGATGCTAGACCTAATATAATGGTTGACTGATTCGGTCAGCTGGATCGGATCAGTTAACAAACTCAGCTGAATCCGTTGTCGAAACTGATCTGGTTTACTTGCCAACCGCATCAGTTAATGTGACCTTTCTTTTGCGCGCAAAAACATTGACTATACTGATCCGGTTTAGGACCTAACCAGATCAAGTCTTTTGTGTTATTTTGCATTTTTTGTACTAATGGTTAGGGAAATAAGATGTGCTCTCGATTTCTATCTCCCTTACTTAGTGATACATTGAAATGTTCAATCCGTAAATTGGATATTGACGATGATGATGAGACTATTGTTGTGCCTAGTGTGAAAGTTAAATCATCGTTTAGCATGAAAGATATTCGCTTTGATCTAGGGGTGTTCGAGGTTTGGGTTGGTGCAGTTTGGGATGTAACCCAACCTAAACCGCAAATATACGGTTTGACATTTTCCCAACCCAAACCGCACCGTACTTTTGCCCAAACCAACCCAAACCGAACCACACAAAACGGTTTGGTGCGGTTTGGTTTGCGGTTTAACCATTTTTTCCTCCCCGACATTAATTTTGTAAACTAGGAGTAAAAAAAAAATTGTTAATAAATATAAAAAGTCCAAATAAATATGAAGTTGACTTCATAATTAAACATAAATAATAATTTATCAAAAGTGTCCAAGTTCTTTACCTCAAACCTCTTTTTTCAGTTGTATACTGGTATGCCACCTTGTCAAGTGTATTTTAAAAAAATCAAAATAGATAAAAAAAAACATATAAAATTGCGGTTTACGGTGCGGTTTCGGTTTACAAAAATTAAAACCCAACCCAAACCTAACATCATCGTAAACGGATGGCAGCCACCCGAGGACAATAGCCCTCACAAACAGAAGGTGGCATTAGTGCCCAAAATATTTTAGTGTCGTGCTACCCGAGGACATTAGCCCTCTCAAACGGAAGGTGGTAAACCAGCCGGATGGTACGTGGACGCCACAAGATAACAGAATACGGCCAAGAACCATCTTTCACTTAAATTTATCATGTATCATGACTTCTAAGTATATTTCATAATTATCATAGAGAACCATACACTAGTACAAAATCCATGATTTGCGTCGGATGTGAGACCCTCATTTGCATCGGATATGGGTCCGACGCTACAGGCCTCGACGCAAATTTACCAGAGAGGATCTGCGTCGATTTAGGACACGACGCAATTCGTAAGCTATTTGCGTCCAATAAACGAAGATGGAAAATGGAGTAATAGTTTTGGGAAGAAAAAGGAAGGCAGTTTCTCTAGGTTTTTTCTTCTTCATTGTAACGTGAGACTAGGAGAGAGAAAGATTAAGATTTTTGTTTCCTTTTTAAAACTGATTTAGCTTAGATTTAGTCAAACCTAATTAGAAAGGGATGCCTCAATCCTACTAAGTAAAAATCTTCCATTTTTTATTTATAAATTATCTTCTAGGAAAATATTAAAACACTACTTTAATTTAAACCTTTAAAATACATAACTAACCTGTAAACATTACAAAATAGTCGGAAGAATACGGAGTGTTACACGCTACCCTCCTTAAAAGAAGTTTCGTCCTCGAAACTGAGGGTAACGCATAAAACTACCACTAAAATCACATAGTTTGATAGGTTGGCTTGGAATAATTAATTGTCAAAGAAATTCTATGAAGCAAATAAAGTCATAAAATCATGATCGCACGAAATCCCTCTAAAAGAGTGACGTCCCTAACACTCAACGTACGTGCTGATAAAATTCTAGATACTTCTTTTTCATTTCATCTTAAGCCTTCCATGTTGCTTCCTCAGAAACTTGGTTAGACGACCACAACACCTTAATAATCCTAACATCTTTATTTCTCGTACTATGACCTTTTGATCCAAAATCTTGACTGGTCTTTGCTCATAAGAAAGAGTTTCATCTAACTTAATGGTTTCAAGTTGGAGCACATGCGAAACGTCTGGAACACATCTCTTGAGTTGAGACACATGAAAAACATCACGCACACGCTCTAACGCATTTGGTAGCGCTAGTTGGTAGGCTACTTTCCCAATTCTTTTCACAATGTCATAAGGGCCAATAAACTTCGGGCTCAATTTCCCTTTCTTTCCAAATCTCCTCACCCCTTTCATAGGTGACACTCTCAAAAGAACTTTTTCACCAATTTCATACTCTTCTTCCTTTCTTTTTCAAATTTGCATATGAATCTCACCAATTTCATACGTCAAAACCCATTCACGTGTAATTTTCCAACGAATCGAATGCCGAAGAGGAAGTTGTATAATCTGGGTGGGTTAGTTCGAGGTGGGCGGTTAATCTATGGGGGAGGAAGGGGAAGGGTAGTAATGGAGTGAGGGGTTTTTTTAGGGATAGGGTAACAGTAGGGTGGGGGATTTTTTTTTGGGTGAGGAAGGGGGAGCTGTAACGTCCCGACTACTAATCAACATTATTAAGCTAACTAATCGATCATTAGCAGCAGAACCTAGATAGTCGGCACGCTACTGTCGTACTTTCTTATTGGAAAGCACAAGACAAACATGAATTCATAAGCTTGATCATATTATAAGTGGAAAGCATAATTATTCATTATAAAAGCTTAAGTTGAAACTTAGTTACTATACATAGTATGACATTTATTATGACCATATATAAGTGTTTAAGAAAGCTTAAATACTAGACTATTTTATTAGCAAACAGGGAGGAGAGAAAAAATAAAACTATTTCATAATCATAACATTTAGTCATAACCATAATTCTTTATCATGTTCTTAAGCATAGTTCTTTTATTTTGTAACTTGAGTACGACGGAAGGAACGTCTCCCTAGAACGTAACATCATCGTAAACGGAAGGCAGCCACCCGAGGACAATAGTCCTCACAAACAGAAGGTGGCATTAGTGCCCAAAATATTTTAGTGTCGTGCTACCCGAGGACATTAGCCCTCTCAAACGGAAGGTGGTAAACCAGCCGGAAGGTACGTGGACGCCACAAGATAACAGAATACGGCCAAGAACCATCTTTCACTTAAATTTATCATGTATCATGACTTCTAAGTATATTTCATAATTATCATAGAGAACCATACACTAGTACAAAATCCATGATTTGCGTCGGATGCGAGACCCTCATTTGCATCGGATATGGGTCCGACGCTACAGGCCTCGACGTAAATTTACCAGAGAGGATCTGCGTCGATTTAGGACACGACGCAATTCGTAAGCTATCTGCGTCCAATAAACGAAGATGGAAAATGGAGTAATAGTTTTGGGAAGAAAAAGGAAGGCAGTTTCTCTAGGTTTTTTCTTCTTCATTGTAACGTGAGACTAGGAGAGAGAAACATTAAGATTTTGCTTTCCTTTTTAAAACTGATTTAGCTTAGATTTAGTCAAACCTAATTAGAAAGGGATGCCTCAATCCTACTAAGTAAAAATCTTCCATTTTTTTATTTATAAATTATCTTCTAGGAAAATATTAAAACACCACTTTTATTTAAACCTTTAAAATACATAACTAACCTATAAACATTACGAAATAGTCGGAAGAATACGGAGTATTACACGCTACCCTCCTTAAAAGAAGTTTCGTCCTCGAAACTGAGGGTAACGCATAAAACTACCACTAAAATCACATAGTTTGATAGGTTGGCTTGGAATAATTAATTGTCAAAGAAATTCTATGAAGCAAATAAAGTCATAAAATCATGATCGCACGAAATCTCTCTAAAAGAGTGACGTCCCTAACACTCAACGTACTTGCTGATAAAATTCTGGATACTTCTTTTTCATTTCATCTTAAGCCTTCCATGTTGCTTCCTCAGAAACTTGGTTAGACCACAACACCTTAATAATCCTAACATCTTTATTTCTCGTACTATGCACCTTTTGATCCAAAATCTTGACTGGTCTTTGCTCATAAGAAAGAGTTTCATCTAACTCAATGGTTTCAAGTTGAAGCACATGCGAAACGTCTAGAACACATCTCTTGAGTTGAGACACATGAAAAATATCATGCACACGCTCTAACGAATTTGGTAGCACACTCAATGGTCTTTCCCAATTCTTTTCACAATGT
This sequence comes from Beta corolliflora, assembly GCA_947648045.1. Classification (NCBI taxonomy): domain Eukaryota; kingdom Viridiplantae; phylum Streptophyta; class Magnoliopsida; order Caryophyllales; family Amaranthaceae; genus Beta; species Beta corolliflora. The sequence goes on along the minus strand of CANSZD010000763.1, from coordinate 702,987 downwards.
CATAAGGGCCAATAAACTTCGGGCTCAATTTCCCTTTATTTCCAAATCTCTTCACCCCTTTCATAGGTGACACTCTCAAAAGAACTTTTTCACCAATTTCATACTCTTCTTCCCTTCATTGTCAAATTTGCATATGAATCTCACCAATTTCATACGTCAAAACCCATTCACGTGTAATTTTCCAACGAATCGAATGCGGAAGAGGAAGGGGTATAATTGGGGTGGGTTAGTTCGGGGTGGGGGGTTAATCTCGGTGTAGACACATAATCGTGTCTCTCCATTTAAGGATCCGATGATATAACATACCGTGGTCTTAATTGGTCCGACCCAAGGGCATAGCAGTTTGAAAAGCCATTCAAACCCATTTCGAAAAGTGTTAAAGTCCTATTTTATAGCCCAATTAATTATTCATGATAATTAATTGTATTTTGAGCCCAATTCTTTGAAAAGCCCAATTAATTGTTTAACAATAATTAATCGATTTATTTTAATAGATAAATATTTTCAAAAGATATTTTTTATAAGTTAAAATCAGATTTTATCACGTAAAATCGGATATCCGTAATTAAAGGATAAAAGAATTTTTTTAAGACGCGTTTTAAATAAAGCTGGCAAAGGCACGTCAGGAGCCAGGCTGGTGCGCCTAGCGCACCAACCTGCAACTGGCGCACGTCCATGCGTTAGGCGCAGCTCTGTCCACCTGTGTCAGGTGCACTAATATGCACTTGACACGTGGATTTCTGACTCATTCAGAGTCCTGCGTCAAGCGCAGTTCTCTGCTTGAGACGCAGTGTTTCTTTCTTATCTTTTTCAAAATGCGTACCACGTGTACGCTTTCTACTTGGCATATCGCGTCATACGCTTGACACGTCAGCCCGCGCCAGACGCAGCTGGCGCGTGAGGCGCAGTGTCGTTTTTCCTATAAATAGGCCTGATTTCCGTACAGATTTAAGAATGGATTATTCACATTAACGCACTTCGAACTCGGCGAACATATTACGAACCTTTCTATGAATTATACAAACTTCCCTACAAAACTCATACTTTCAAACACCAATACATTCAATCTACATACTTTCATACATTCAGATGTTCAGGCTTCACGATTGCTCGTCCCGAAGGTTGTCAATCTTGCAGACCCAATCCACGGTATAATCCTGAGGGTCCTTAAATAAATTATTTTTATATTGAAGTTACTAATAGTTTTCTTTCCTGATGTAGATCTTTAATGTAAAATCGCTCTACTGTATATATTCTAACCTCTGTTCTATACTTTATTTTACGTTCATATTATTTTTGCCTTTGTATATTATATGCTTGCCTAATTATTCTATGCATATTATATGATTGTCCTGCTTATGGATTTTATCATTCACATGTTATTTTTGCTAATCAAAGACCTAAAGAACTGTTCTAATATTAATCAGATTAATTTGGACAACTGCTAGGTTCCCTGTAATTTGATTGCCTAATAACATGTCACTAAAAATTAGTCTTTTTATGTGTTTCCTGAACCAATTTAGACCAAATATTTTTAGGGTGTTTAAAACATTATTTGATTATTCTTTGGCATAAAATCTGTAATGAATCGATATTTAATAGAGGCCAACTTTGGGCGAATGTGGTTCATTATGACTATATTCGTACCCTCACCCCCGAACTCAATCTTTGGTTCATTTTGACCATCTATGGAATCAGGACGGGGAAATCTACATTGGATAATTTGTCCCTACGGTTTCTCATATCCAATTAGGTTTATGATTCTTCCTAAAAAGAATTATTGGCGACTTCTTTCAAAACAATTTTCAATAAAACCTTTACAGTGGGGTAGTCAAATATAAAACACGCCTACAATTTGGCGACTCCACTGGGGAGGATTTTAAAAAAAAAAATTTAAATAAGTGGGTGAAACTTGAAAAATACGATTCATTCTTATTTTTATGCCTTTGAATAATATACAGTTTTGCATATGCATGGCTATTGATTAGCCACCATAAGGACAATCTACCTTGCCTCATTAGCACATGTTCTATGTGTGAGGTCACCCCCGGGGGTTTGCGCTTTGTCCTTCCAAAAAGCTTCCTGAGCGATAGTGTTGGATCTTAGTTATAAGCAAGCCTACCCAACCATGACATTGTTCTCTTGTTCCTGACTTGAGAATTGGAGTGCGTCTTACACGTGGCCACCTCTTTAATAAGGGGTACGAAGCGTGGGATCAATCTCTTAGTCATGGACCCTTTCAGCCTTAACCTAAACCTGACCAATAGTGGAATGTAGAACTGGACTTTAGGTTGAGAACTTTTGTATCCATGTTACCTGACATTTATGTGTGATTGCAATTTTTGCCTGCTAATATGCTTTGTGCCCGAAAATATTGTGAGTCACGTCTAAGCAAATCGTCGTTTTCGCCCGGACCTTCGTTAATTTATCAATACGTGTGCAGTCGAGCATTGCGCCAAACACATTAATTTGCGCCTGGCGCAACACTCCTGCGCCAGACGCATAGACTGCGAGCCGCACGCACCGTTTGCGTGGCACGCAGTCTATTCGTCCCATGCTTATTGGTCTTTTGACCTTTATTCGAAGTCTAAGATAACAAGTTTGCATCAACGTCATTTTGTGAAAATCGTTGTTATTCGCTGCGTCGAAAATCGCGTCTAAATAACATGCAAAAGTTCGTCAATTGACCAAAACGTCGCCTAAATCCCCAAAAAATGTGTCGGAGAGTAGTGCGCCAAGCGTATTAAGTTGCGCCTGGCGCACCACTCCCGCGCCAGACGCACGGCTGTGCGCCGCGCGCAGCAATGCTGCGTGGTACGCAATCTGTGCATCACATGCTTTTCTTTGATTTAGTCGTCGTGGTGGTCGATCTTATTTTCAGTCCGTCTGCATTCGCATGGTCTAACTAGAGGTCTCACCTAATTGAAAAAAAGGGTCAGTCTTTTCATGCAAGGTCTAGTCTTTCCTAAAAAGTGCATCTAAAGTGGTCATTATAGAGTTAGAGTTGTCATGTATGTCTACCTCTTCCCACTTTCTCCCTGCTGTTTAACTAATCTTCCCTACCAATCTTACCTAATCATATTCAATCAATTTCAAAATCATACTTTTTTCAAAATCAATCCTGCACCCTTTGCTATTCTACCTTTTTCAAAAACATTTACTAATCATCATCATACCACGACATTTCAAAAAAATAGTTTTCAAAATTAATCCATCAACTTTTCCTAATAAAAGATAAATATATGGGGTTCCTTTCAAAAATGAATTTCAAAAAATTGTAAGCCCATTCCAAGCACCTTCAATCCAATCCAATCCAATCCAATCAAACAACTCCATCCAATTCATTTTGCCTTCATTATAGGCCCATATGCATTAGAGTCCATTTTGCATTCATAATTGGTCCTTCAAAATTTGAGTCCATGCATTCATATTAGGCCCGCTAGCATTAGACTCCATCTTAGGCCCATATAAGTCTAATTCATGTCAAATCTAGGCCCATTTGTATCTTTATGTCAAGCCCAGTCTAAGTCTAATCTCAGTCTATTCCATTCCAAGTATATTCCTAGTCCATCTCCAATGTCAAGCCCATGTGCATCTCCCAGTCCAAGTCAATCCTATATGTCAATTCATATCCTAGGTCTAGTTTGCATCTCCATGTAAGCCCTAGTCAGTCTTCGGACTATAAAAATTCAGTTCATCCTTTAAAGTCTAGCCTGCTTGTTCACCCGTAAGTTCAAGGTCTAGCATTCCTTAAGTCTATAGGCAATTGTTGTGTCTAGCCTGCTTGCTCACCCGTAAGTTCAAGGTCTAGTATTCCTTAAGTCCATAGACAATTTTTGTGTCTAGCCTGCTTGCTCACCCGTAAGTTCAAGGTCTAGCTAGCATTCCTTAAGTCCATAGGCAATTTTTGAGTCTAGCCTGCTTAGTCTAATGTAAGTTTCGAAGTCTAGTCGTCTAGCCTGCTTGCTCACCCGTAAGTTCAAAGTCTAGTTGCCTAACCTGCTTACCTTAAGTTAAGAGTCTAGTCTCCCTTATTGTTCAGTCTTCCTTAAAGTCTAGCCTACTTGCTCACCCGTAAGTTCAGAGTCTAGTCTCTCCTATCATCACCAAAACCTAGTCATTCAGTCCAGTCTGCTTGCATAGTCCAGTCCAGTCCAGTTCATGTCTGCATCTGTTTAGTTAGGTGCATGTCTCCATTATGGTCAATCCCATACTAGTTCAAAATCATACCCATTTCTAATCATCTCCATTTTCATTTCCCATTTTCATTTCCCATTTCCATTTCCATTTCTCATTTCTCATCTCCCATCTCCTATTTCCATTTCTCATTTTCATTTCTCATTTCGAAAATCAATTCTTAAACTTACAAGCGATGTCCACTCGATTCTGTTCATGACCGGTCGAGAGATTACAACTTAGGAGAGATGAATGGAGGAACAAAAATTCGAGACTACTCTAAAGCTCATTAAACGCACTATCACCACCCCGACTTCATTTAGAGTCATGAAGATTACTTTTGACCGCCTTCACAATAGAGGCGCGATCACTTCCATAGGGTCTACCGCCTTCACATTAGAGGCGTGATCACTTCTATAAGGTTACTCCAAACCCTGCACTTAAAAGAAAATTCAAAAGGTGCAACCAACATTTCTACCGCGAATTCCAACATAAAAATGAACATCTGACATCTAGTGTCGAATACCATCAATGCACTGCTAAACATGATCGATGACAATATAATTCTAATACTTGCTACAAAGAGAATCAACATCACCAACAGTGCATCAATAATTCAACGGGCTTAGTCTTTTATTTCTAGTTTCCTAGGATGAGTCAGAGAGTCCTTACCCTAAGCCATTTATGTCCTTTTCCATCGAGTCTATGTCACTATAGGTCTACATCTATTATAGCCTTTCCATTTCCATTTTCATTTCATTTCATTTTTTATTTTTATTTTTCATTGGTCTTTCTCCATCATTTATGCTTCTAATTCAATGATAAAACTTCAATCACCTAATGAACTTGATTAATAATCATAAAAAGAGATTTGAAAAAAAATGAAAATACAAAAATGAAAAAATGGACATACTTTGGATCAGAAGTTATTCCCCTCTCCCTTCCATTAACTTTCTTAAGCCATCCTCATGCAACCAAAAAAAAAAGAAACATTTAAACCACCATCTTCATTACACAAATAACCTTTCAAAACCAAAGCTCCACAAATAACCTTCAAGTCTTCCAATACTCTCATCCAAACTTGTGTACAAGCCTTATTACAAAAAATATGAATGCCAGGCAAATAAAAAAAGTGAAAAAAAATTCAAAGTGCGAAAAAAAGAAAGCAAAAGCAAAAGGAATCGCACAAGACAAAAAGAAAAAATGCAAAAAAAAAAAAGCCCAAGGCAAAGAAATAAAAAGTCAAGCTAGGGGGCATGCACACAAGTTCTACCCCTCATTTTAATCCTTCAATCAATCAAAACCTTAAAACCTATATAATCCAAATCCATGATCCTCCATTCGCCAAACCAATTAAACCTTCATCTAAACCTCAAGCCTTAAACTTTTCAACCTTCCATATTCAACCTTAACTCCTTTTTCAAGGTATGTCCAAGCCCGCTAGGTTGAAAACCCGAAAGGGCGACCTAGGCAAAAGTTAGGACACAAACAAAAAAAAATACAATAATAAAAAAGAAATCAGATCGAGAACTACGAATGGTCTGATTCCGCAAGGATACGTAGGAATCCTCATCTCGAGGTCCGACCGCTTCAATAAAGTAAAATTAGTCATCGTCTAATGATTTGATTTTCTAGAATTTAGGAGCATAAGCTCTTTCTAGATCCCGACATAGACTCGAGTCTGAACCTAGCCTCGTTAAAACCTTTTCCCACCTACATTTATATAAGTCACAAATTTAAACCTTTTTATTTTTTTCAATCCAAGCTCTCCTTTTCCTTGAAGGACTCTCTGACAATTTCATGATTTATGGCGATATTTGACTTTGCCTATACCAACTTCCCAAAGAAGAATCCCCAGCGATAACTTTCAACGTTCAAGACATATCAACTACATTTCAATCAAGGCTCAAGCCTAATTCAAGACAAGCTCACCCGAAGTGGGGGCTTCCTTATGTGGTGGTGCCTCCAAATCAAACTCCCGAAGAGTTGTAATCCGCGGACCTCGTTTACGGACCCCGATTATTTACAAAAAACGATTTTCGAAAATCATTCTATCTATTTCTGATCATTCTATCATTCTACACATCTTCTAGCCTTGCAAAATCCTAACCTTGCATTGCAGCCTTGCAAAACCCTGACCTTGATTGCATACATTCTAGTCTTGCATAACCCTGACCTTGCATGACGTGTCACCCCTTAGCTCTGCATAACCTTAATCCTTACATTGCGTCCCATGCATCCTTAGAGAGTCTAAGTTTGCATTATTGCATCATTATGTGCTTTGTCTGAGTTGTTTGCACTTATCTGCTAACATCTTCTTCCGCAGGTAATCAGATTGCTTGTAGTTATTGTCCTGCATACTAACATTGTTTTGCAGAGACCGACGTATATAGATGCGTTCTAAACTGCAGAGCGTTTAGAATCGTTCTCTGTCCCGACACCGTATACTTTGACTATCGGTTTCCTGAACCTCAGTCAAAGTGGGGGCTTCTGTAGACACATAATCGTGTCTCCCCATTTAAGGATCCGATGATGAATTATACCGTGGTCTTAATTGGTCCGACCCAAGGGCAGAGCAGTCTGAAAAGCCATTCAAACCCATTTCGAAAAGTGTTAAAGTCCTATTTTCAAGCCCAATTAATTATTCATGATAATTAATTGTATTTTGAGCCCAATTCTTTGAAAAGCCCAATTAATTGTTTAACAATAATTAATTGATTTATTTTAATAGATAAATATTTTCAAAAGATATTTTTTATAAGTTAAAATCAGATTTTATCCCGTAAATTGGAATATCCGTAATTAAAGGATAAATGAAATCTTTTAAGACGCGTTTTAAATAAAGCTGGCAAAGGCACGTCAAAAGCCAGGCTCGTGCGCCTAGCGCACCAACCAGCCCGGCGCATGTCAGTGCGTCAGGCGCAGCTCTGTCCACCTGTGTCAGGTGCACTAATCTGTACTTGACACGTGGATTTCTAACTCATTCAGAGTCCTGCGTCAAGCGCAGTTCTCTGCTTGAGACGTGGTGAGACGCGGTGTTTCTTTCTTATCTTCTTCAAAACGCGTACCACGTGTACGCTTTCTACCGGGCATATCGTGTCATACGCTTGACACGTCAGTCTGCGCCAGACGCAGCTGGCGCGTGAGGCGCAGTGTCGTTTTTCCTATAAATAGGCATGATTTCCGTATCGATTTAAGAACGGATTTTTCACATTAACGCACTTCGAACTCGGCGAACATATTACGAACCTTTCTACAAATTATACAAACTTCCCTTCAAAACTCATACTTTTAAACACCAATACATTCAATCTACATGCTTTCATACATTCAGATATTCAGGCTTCAAGATTGCTCGTCCCGAAGGTTGTCAATCTTGCAGACCCAAGCCACGGTATAATCCTGAGGGTCCTTAAATAAATTATTTTTATATTAAAGTTACTAACAGTTTTCTTTCCTGATGTAGATATTTAATGTAAAATCGCTCAACTGTATATTCTAACCTCTTTTCTATACTTTATTTTATGTTCATATTATCCTTGCCTTTGTATATTTTATACTGGCCTGATTATTCTATGCATATTATATGGTTGTCCACCTTATAGTTTTTATCACCCACATGTTATTTTTGCTAATCAATGACCTAAAGAACTGTTCTAATATTAATCAGATTAATTTGGACAACCTGCTTGGTTCCTTGTAATTTGATTGCCTAATAACATGTCACTAAAAATTAGTCCTTTTATGTGTTTCCTGAACCAATTTAGACTAAATATTTTTAGGGTGTTTTAAACATTATTTGATTATTCTTTGGCATAAAATCTGTAATCAATCGATATTTAGTAGAGGCCAACTTTGGGTGAATGTGGTTCATTATGACTATATTCGTACCCTCACCCCGAACTCAATCTTTGGTTCATTTTGACCATCTATGGAATCAGGACGGGGAAATCTACATTGGATAATTTGTCCCTACGGTTCCCCATATCCAATTAGGTTTATGATTCTTCCTAAAAAGAATTGTTGGCGACTTCTTTCAATAAAACCTTTACAGTGGGGTAGTCAAATATAAAACACGCCTACACTCGGGGTTGGGGAGGAAGAGTAGCAATGGAGTGAGGGGTTTTTTTGGGGATAGGGTAGTAGTAGGGTGGGGGAATTTTTTTTGGGCTGGGAAAGGGGGAGCTATAACGTCTCGACTACTAATCAACATTATTAAGCTAACTAATCGATCATTAGCAGTAGAACCTAGATAGTCGGCGCGCTACTGTCGTAATTTCTTATTTGGAAAGCACAAGACAAACATGAATTCATAAGCTTGAATATATTATAACTGAAAAGCATAATTATTATAAAAACTTATGTTGAAACATAGTTACTATACATAGTCTTGACATTTATTATGACCATATATAAGTGTTTAAGAAAGCTTAAATACTAGACTATTTTATTAGCACACAAGGAGGAGAGAAAAAATAAAACTATTTCATAAACAAAACATTTAGTCATAACCATAATTCTTTATCATGTTCTTAAGCATAGTTCTTTTATTTGGTAAATTGGCGAGTACGACGGAAGGAACGTCTCCCCAGAACGTAATATCATCGTAAACGGAAGGCAGCCACCCGAGGACAATAGCCCTCACAAACAGAAGGTGGCATTAGTGCCCAAAATATTTTAGTGTCGTGCTACCCGAGGACATTAACCCTCACAAACGGAAGGTGGTAAACTAGCCGAAAGTTACGTGGACGACACAAGATAACAAAATACTGCCAAGAACCATCTTTCACTTATATTTATCATGTATCATGACTTCTAAGTATATTTCATAATTATCATAGAGAACCATACACTAGTACAGAATCCATGATTTGCATCGGATGCGAGACCCTCATTTGCGTCGGATATGGGTCCAACGCTACAGGCCTCGACGCAAATTTACCAAAGAGGATCTGCGTCGGTTTAGGACACGATGCAATTCATAAGCTATTTGCGTCCAATTAACGAAGATGGAAAATGGAGTAGTTTTTTTGGGAGGAAAAAGGAAGGCAGGTCCTCAAGGTTTTTTCTTCTTCATTGTAACGTGAGACTAGGAGAGAGAAAGATTAAGGTATTGGTTTCTTTTTTAAAACTAATTTATCTTAGGTTTAGTCAAGCCTAATTAGAAAGGGATGCGTCAATCCTACTAAGTAAAATTCTTCCATTTTTTAATTATAAATTATCTTCTAGGAAAATATTAAAACACTACTTTAATTTAAACCTTTAAAATATATAACACACTTATAAACATTACAAAAATAGTCGGAAGAATACAGAGTATTACACGCTACCCTCCTTAAAAGAAGTTGCGTCCTCGAAACTGAGGGTAACGCATAAAACTACCACAAAAATCACATAGTTTGATAGGTTGGCTTGGAATAATTAATTGTCAACGAAATTCTATGAAGCAAATAAAGTCATAAAATCATGATCACGCGAAATCCCTTTAAAAGAGTGACGTCCCTGACACTCAACGTGCTGATAAAACTCTGGATACTTCTTTTTCATTTCATCTTAAGTCTTCCATGTTGCTTCCTCAGAAACTTGGTTAGACCACAACACCTTAAAAATCCTAACATCATTATTTCTCGTACTATGCACCTTTTGGTCCAAAATCTTGACAGGTCTTTGCTCATAAGAAAGAGTTTCATCTAAAATAATGGTTTCAAGTTGAAGCACATGCGAAACATCTGGAACACATCTCTTGAGTTGAGACACATGAAAAACATCATGCACACGCTCTAACACATTTGGTAGCGCTAGTTGGTAGGCTACTTTCCCAATTCTTTTCACAATGTCATAAGGGCCAATAAACTTCGGGCTCAATTTCCCTTTCTATCCAAATCTCTTCACCCCTTTCATAGGTGACACTCACAAAAGAACCTTTTCACCAATTTCATAGTCTTTTTCCCTTCTTTTTCAAATTTTCATATGAATCTCACCAATTTCATACGTCAAAACCCATTCACGTGTACTTTTCCAAGGAATCGAATGCCGTAGAGGAAGGGGTATAATTGGGGTGTGTTAGTTTGTGGTGGGGGGTCAATCTCGGGATGAGGGAGGAAGGGGAAGGGTAGCAATGGAGTGAGGGGTTTTTTTGGGGATTGGGTAGCAGTAGGGTGGGGGGATTTTTTTTGGGCGGGGAAAGGGGAGCTGTAACGTCCCGAGTACTAATCAACATTATTAAGCTAACTAATCGATCATTAGCAGCAGAACCTAGCTAGATAGTCGGCGCGCTACTGTCGTACTTTCTTATTTGGAAAGCACAAGACAAACATGAATTTATAAGCTTGAACATATTATAACTGAAAAGCATAATTATTCATTATAAAGACTTAAATTGAAACTTAGTTAATATACATAGTCTGACATTTATTATGACCATATATAAGTGTTTAAGAAAGCTTAAATACTAGAATATTTTATTAGCAAACAGGGAGGAGAGAAAAATTAAAACTATTTCATAAACCTAACATTTAGCCATAACCATAATTCTTTATCATGTTCTTAAGCATAATTATTTTATTTGGTAACTTGGCGAGTACGACGGATGCAACATCTACCCAGAACATAACATCATCGTAAACGGAAGGCAACCACCCGAGGACAATAGCCCTCACAAACAGAAGGTGGCATTAGTGCCCAAAATATTTTAGTGTCGTGCTACCCGAGGACATTAACCCTCACAAACGGAAGGTGGTAAACTAGCCGGAAGGTACGTGGACGACACAAGATAACATAATACTGCCAAGAACCATCTTTCACTTATATTTATCATGTATCATGACTTCTAAGTATATATCATAATTATCATAGAGAACCATACACTAGTACAGAATCCATGATTTGCATCGGATGCGAGACCCTCATTTGCGTCGGATGTGAGACCCTAATGTACGTCGGTTTAGGATACGACGCAATTCATAAGCTATTTGTGTCCAATTGACGATGATGGAAAACGGAGTACTAGTTTTGGGAGGAAAAAGGAAGGCAGTTCCTCTAGGTTTTTTCTTCTTCATTGTAAAGTGTGACTTGGAGAGAGAAAGATTAAGATTTTGGTTTCCTTTTTAAAACTGATTTAGCTTAGGTTTAGTAAAACCTATTTAGAAAGGGATGCCTCAATCCTACTAAGTAAAACACTTTCATTTTTTTTATTTATAAATTATCTTCTAGGAAAATATTAAAACACTACTTTAATCTAAACCTTTAAAATACATAACTCACCTATAAACATTACAAAATAGTCGGAAGAATACGGTGTATTACACACTACCCTCCTTGGTCACATCCTCCTTTTGACCCTCAGATGATGCAATAGCAGCATAACCTATCACAGTAGAACCTTGTAGAAGATGTAAGGTACCATTTTTAATACCTTTGAGAACCAGCTTTGAACCCTTGCAGACATTCATAACTCCACCTTCATCTTGGAAACTCAAACCCTTACTATCGAGAAGACTTAAAGATATTAGATTCTTTGTCATCAGTGAAACATGCCTAACTTCGTTCAAGGTACAGAATGTACCATCATGAGTCCTCAACCTGATGGAGCCTACTCCAACTACTTTGCAGGTAACACTGTTGGGCATAGAAACATTGCCCCCATCTATCTACTCTCAAGTTGAAAACCACTCCTTACATAGACTAATATTATACAACGCCCCAGAGTCAAGAACCCACACATCCATATAATGTGACTAGTTATTAGCAACTAGGGCCAAATCTTCTTCAGAGTAACCAAAAGTTTCTGCCAAAGCAGTAAAAACCTTCATTCTTTTCCCGATGCTTCTTTTTCTTAGGACATTCATTTTTCCAATGGGTTTTCTCCTTACAATAATAACAGACATTATTAGTTTTAGGACCCTTAGAATTCGCATATTTATGGTTAGATTTATTTTTACAGGTTTTCCTTGTCTCTTACCTCCTGTAACAACTAATCCTGAGGCCTAATTTGCTTTACCAGAATCAGATGCTTTATGACGGACCTCTCTAGTATGGAGAGCATATCTTACGTCTCCCAGATACAGACTATCTTTACAAACAATAAAAGAATCCACAAAATTTCATACAACAAAGGCAAAGATACTAATAAAATTAAAGCAACATCCTCATCATCTACTTTAATATCAATATTATGAAGATCTAGTAAGATAGTATTCAGTTGACCTAAATGATCCCTGAGAGGCGTACCTTCCTGCAAATGCAAGTTGAACAGACGTTGCTTCAAAAGCAACTTATTGGTTAGAGATTTCATCGTGTATAGACTATCCAATTTCAACTGTAGATTAGCAACACATTCTTCATTAGCGACCTCAGTGAGGACATCATCAGCCAACCATAGCATGATTGTCGAGGGAGCCTTCTCCTCCAGGCTACTTGATTCTTCGTCATCCACGCTTGCCTTCTTCCCTATCTTAGAAAGAGGCGTCCACATCCCCTATTACTTCAACATGGTTCGCATCTTGATCTTCCATAGGCCAAAACTATTTTTCCCGGTGAATTTGTCGATCTCCACGTTCAAAGCAGACATCTTTATTGTCGAAATTCCAAACCCTAATAATCCGGCTCTCATACCAGTTTGTTTTAATGAATGCAATAAAACAACGAAGAATTAAGAACATTTGACACAAGGATTTAACGTGGTTCAGTAACAATATTTAGCTACGTCAACACAGCAGGGAGAACAAATTTTTATTAGGTTTAGGAGATATAGTACATAATATAGAGGCACAAGTTATTTACAGGGTTTATATAGTACTCTACTAATTAACCTAAACAGATGGACCTAAATCGGAAACTAAAACAGACTCGATATACTAAACAACATATACTGAAAATCTTGGTTAATCCTAGCGCCAGATAATGAATTCAAGGCATAGTTCAACACACTACAAACAGCTGCATTCACATTTAACAGAGCACCGTCAAAGTCAGTGGAAAAGACACTACATGAATTGTGGGTAGGACGAGATCCTAAATCGACTTTCCTTAAGATTTTGGGCTGCAAAGCATATGTCAAACGTTTAATTTATGATAAGCTTGCACCAAAATCAGACAAATGTCTCATTATGGGATACTCGAAAGAGACAAAGGGGTATTATTTCTACAACCGTTATGAGAACAAAGTTTTTGTTGCTCGAGAAAGTGTCGTTTAGAAAGATATTATCATTCCAAAACGACAAGTGGGAGAAAAATTGATCTCAATGAATTACGAGATCAATATGAGAACCAAATAGCAACTGAAATGGCTGAATCCGTAGAAACTCCTATTTCAACAGAAGAAGTCCAAGAAAATGCTAAAAAAAAATCTTATAGATTGCTGCTGAAGTTGTTCAAGCCCCTTGTAGGTCACAAGGGTACAAGGTTCGGACAAATAGTTACATATATATCCTTATAACTGAAAAATATGAAATCATGCTTTTAGAAAGTAGTGAACCTACAACCTACAAGCAAGCAATAACAGGCCTATACTCCGCAAAATGGCTTGAAGCCCTACAACTCGAGATAAACTCAATGTATGAAAATCAAAGTTTGGAACTTGGATGATTTTTCCCAATAATGGAAACCTATTGGATGCAAATCGATCTTCAAGATGAAGACCAACAAAGATGGAAAAGTCTATGTCTACATAGCTAGATTGGTAGCTAAAGGTTACAAACAGATCCATAGGGTGGATTATGATGAAACATTTTCTCTAGTTGCAATGCTTAAATATGTTCGAATAATCCTAGCTATTGCGGCTCATTATGACTATGAGATCCGGCAAATGAGTGTCAACTTGCCTTCATAAATGGAATGTAGAAGAGGAAGTGTAATGGCACAACCAGAAGGTTTTAAAGATCGTCACAATGTTGGGAAAGTATGCAAGCTTCACAAATCCATTTATGCATGGATTGAAGCAAGCAGCTAGGACCTGGAATCTACATTTTGATGAAGCCATTAAAAAATATGGATTTCAAAGAAATATAGAGGAGTTTTGTGTATACAAGAAGGTCAGTGGGAGAATAATTACATTTCTAATCCTATATGTTGATGACATTTTACTCATTGGAAATGACATACCGATGTTAGAAAATTTAAAGACCTGGCCTGGTAAGTGTTACACAATGAAGGATATAGGAGAGGCGTAGTACATTTTGGGCAACAAGATCTACAGTGATAGATCTAAGAGGATAATTAGGCTTAGTCAGAGCACTTACATTAACAAGGTGCTTGCTAGGTTCAATATGAAAGACTGCAAAAGAGGCTTTCTTCCCATAACTCATGGTATGACTCTTAGCAAGACTCAATGTCCTAAAAGACATGATGAGCGAAAGAGAATGAGTATGCTTCCTTATGCATCTACTATTGGATCTATCAATTATGCAATGATATGTACACGTCCTGATGTACGTATGCATTAAGTGCAACAAGCAGATACTAATCGGACCGAGGTGAGGCCCACTAGTGTGCGGCCAAGAATAGTCTGAAGTACCTCAAAAGAACCAAAGAAAAATTCCTGGTCTAAAGTGAAGAAAATGAGTTAGTTGTTATAGGGTTTACTGATGCAAGCTTCCTACGATGACCTCATATCTCAATTTGGATACATTTTTTATCTCAATGGTGGAGCACCGACTTGGAAAAGTGCCAAGCGAGCACCTGTTTCGATGATACAACCGAAGCCCGATACATAGAAGCCTTGGAAGGCTGCAAAGGACGCAGTATGGATTAAGAAGTTTATAACTGAACTTGGTATGGTTCCTAGCTAGTATAGCTCAGATGATGACTTTTTATTGCGATAATAATGGAGACGTCGCTTAGGAAAAGGAACCTAGGGAACACCACAACTCTAAGCATGTACTAAGAAAGTTCCACATTCTCCGAGAATTTATCAAGAGAAGTGATGTTCAGATTTCCAAAGTGGGAACGGACGACAATGTTGCGGATCTGTTAACTAAACCTCTTCCACATATAAAGCATGAGGCTCATGATCCAGCGATAGGAATCAAGCACATCGAAGAGTGGCTGTGCTTTCTGTAACGTTTTAATTATTTATTGGAGTTTATAATTATGAGACAGTGAAGACTATATTATTTATCATATTAAGAAATTATATTTTTCGTATTTCATTTAATTTTGTTTTAATGTTAAATGAAAAGTCCAAATTCAATCTACAATATCCAAATAGGCTATCAAGATAATTTCTTTGGTAATAAAACCCTATTTTGTGAACTGGAGAGTAGAGTTGATTTATCCCTAGTCCAGGTCATTGAGAATGGACACTAATGACTTACAAGACTAGATTGCAAGTTGATTTACAGTGTTGTTTCATGGACTGGTGGACGTTGGATGTCATAAATCAATTGCATAACCTAAGTTGGGAACTTATGTTGGACTGACCCGTCATGAGAATGCTTTAAGAATTAGTTCCCTTCGATTTTTATTAGTTTACCCATTTCTTTGGGGCACATTTGTCGATACACTAATTTGAACCTTAATATCTCTAATTATCATTAAGCAAAAATTATAAAAAGTTGATATTTGGATAATACACATTGAGATGAATCCAACAAGATCTCACATGAATATATTTTTTCTTAAGTACAAATCACAACAGATAGTCAAAGTCATGTATGTAAATAGTGTCAAAAGTCAAAATAGGTAAACTAATAAAAACAAGAAAGAGTACTTGTCATAAGCATATCTCATTAACTATTAGAGACTATTCCTCATATCATGAATAATTCGTTGTCTAATTTACTTTTGAAATAGTAGCCTTGGTGCTGTCAAACGTCTTGTCGTAAAAGGAGACTAAAACGGCAGTACTCGGGTTACTATGAATCTTATGATTAGAATCAAATGTGCAAGACCACGATTGTCTTCCTATATTATAGGATTATTATCTTAGGGGCTTCTTGAAGAGTGTATGCTGAAAATGCATGGTCGTGTTAAGATGAATCATGGAATGATCATCCATCATTACAGTTTAACTCAAGAGATTCAAGAAACACATTTGAACTTGATAAGGATGACCTGGATCTTACCTTATGTTCAAAAAAAGATATAGATGACAAAGGAATGGACACACACGCTTCTCGGAAGGACAAGTGGGAGATTGTTGAAATAGTGTCCTTTAACATTGTGTCTTTCTCTCACTAGGGGAAAAAAAAGGAAGGGCTGCGCTGGAAGGGCTGCGTTTTTTGAAAAACGCAGCCCTTCGTGTATGAAGGGTTGCGGTTTCCTTGCCCTTTTAGTGAAGGGTTGCGGTTACCTAGAAAACGCAGCCCTTCAAACTGTATGAAGGGCTGCGGTTTTAAGGCTAACCGCAGCCCTATTAATGTAGGGCTGCGGTTATCCCAGAAACCGCAGCCCTTCATACACGAAGGGCTGCGTTTTCTAGGATAACCGCAGCCCTTCCTATCCCGCCCAATTCAACCTATAGTTTTGCGCGCAACACACAGTAGACACTCACTCGCAAATTTCCCTCGCACACTCACTCCTCTCCCTCACACTCACTCGCACACTCACCCCTCTCCCTCACACTCACTCGCACACTCACCCCTCTCCCTCACACTCACTCGCACTGCCCTAACGGCCATCACCGGAGCACCGACACATCGCCGGAGCGTCGTCCCATCGCCGGTGCACACTCATTGACGTTGCCTATTAACGTTGCCTGAGCTCCTTCTTCTTCTCTTCTCTCAGCGCACCTTGACGCCACCACCACCACCACTACTGCATTGTCGGTAATTCCCCTCTCACTCTCTCTCCTCATTTTCATTTCTCTAATTAATTTGTTTTATTTAATTTCTCTTCTATATTGTGTTGTAAAATGTGATTGTAGGGGGTGGGGGAGGGCTTGTGGAGGGTGGGGGGGTCTTTGGGCGAGGATGGGGGATGGCCGGGGAGGCCGGGGCATGGGGTGGGGAGGGCGGGGGATCTTGGACAAGGGGTGGGGGGAGGCTGGGCATGGGGTGG
Organism: Beta corolliflora; assembly: GCA_947648045.1. Taxonomy (NCBI): domain Eukaryota; kingdom Viridiplantae; phylum Streptophyta; class Magnoliopsida; order Caryophyllales; family Amaranthaceae; genus Beta; species Beta corolliflora. The sequence continues at coordinate 685,815 of CANSZD010000763.1, read as the reverse complement.
GGGAGGGCGGGGATCTTTGGACGGGGGGTGGGGGAGGGGGGGGGGGGGGTAGATAGGGGTGGGGGAGGGGCGCGGCGGTGGGGGGGAGGGGCAGAAGGTGGGGGTGGGGCGACGGGGGTGGGGGGAGGGCTTAGGTATAATGTAACTATGTAGATTTTTAGGCTTCCATCTGTTGTTGGTTGAATTTCGGAAACGAAAATTAAAGGTCATTTTACGCCTACATGGCAATGAGGGAGTGCAGTGGGGGGCAGTAGTGGCGGTGGTGGTGGGACTGTGTTACAAATGTGGAGAGTGAGGTCACATGGCAATGGAATGCTCTTCACATTTGTAACACTTCTCACTATCTCCGCCGCTACCAGCTGATGGGCATTCCATTGCCATGTGACCTGATTCTCGGGTCATTTTAGGCCTATTTTAGCCTTTTCGCTTCCGAATCGTACTTATCGAGTCATTTAACCCCAAATTCTTTTTGAACATGATTATATGAGGTATAATGTAACTATTGTGCAGAGTTTTAGGCTTGCATTTGTTGTTGGTTGCATTTCGGGAACGAAAAGGTCATTTTAGGCCTAGTTTTGCCTTTTCGCTTCCAAATCGTACTTATCGAGTCATTTAACCCCAAATTCTTTTTGAACATGATTATATGAGGTATAATGTAACTATTGTGTAGAGTTTTTAGGCTTGCATTTGTCGTTGGTTGCATTTCGGGAACGAAAAGGTCATTTTAGGTCAAATTTTGTCTTTTCGCCTCCAATTCGTACTTATCGAGTCATTTTATTTTATTTTATTTTTGTTGATCTAACTCCTAACTTATTAGTATGTAACTGTGTGCAAGGGGAGGGGTGTGCATGGGGGAGGTCTTGCGGTGGGGAGAGGGGAGGGGTGTGCGGGGGAGGGCGGCGGCGGGGGAGGGTCTCGTGTGCGAGAGGGGAAGGCGCGCGTGGTGGGAGGGGGAGGGGAGGGGGGGCAGCGGTGGGGGGGAGGGGGGGGTATGCGGGGGAGGGGTGTGGAGGGGCGTAGTGGGGGGGAGGGGAGGGGGTGCAGGGGAGGGGGGCATGTGCGGGGGCTTGGGAGGGTGGCGGCAACCTGCCGGAGCCCTCCCAAGCCCCTACACATGCCCCCCCCACCGCACGCCCCCCTCCCCCCCCCCACCGCCGCCCCCCCCTCCCCTCCCATGCACCTGCCCCCTCCCCCCACCGCTGCCCCACCCCTCCTCTCCCCCGCTGCCCCTCCCCCCCTCACTCCCCCTCCCCCTCAACTACACACCCCTCCCCTGCCGCCCCCTCCCCTGCACATCCCTCCCCCGCTGCCCCTCCTCCTCCACTGCTGCCCCTTGCACACGAAACCCCCCTCCCCTGCTTGCCCCCTCCTCCACTGCGCTGCCCCTTGCACACGTAACCCCCCTCCCCGCACACCCCTCCCCACCGCTGCCCCTTGCACACGTAACCCCCCTCCCCTGCCGCCCCTCCCCTCCCCCCCCGCTGGCCCTTGCACACATAACCCCCTCCCCACACCCCACCCCCCTTAGTGGCAATGTTAATTTTAATTTTTTGTTATATTAATGCATATATTTGTACAATTTCAGGGAGATGGCGGAGGTGCATACGGATAACACCACAAGTGGTGCTGAACACACTACCGAGGATGAGACTTTCGATGCGAGAAAGGAACGGGGTAAATTGTCTCGATCTCGCCGTGAAGAAATAAACGCACAAATGCCTAGGAAGTCATTGGCGACGAAAAAGAGAAAAGGAAGGGGACCTACAAAGTCACTAGGGAAACACCCAAATATGACTTTGGAGTACGATAACATGGGTCAACCTTGTGGAAAGTGGCGTCAAAAGTATGGCATGCAAGTTGGCATTTGCATGCATAAACTCTCCATTCTGCACTCATGGAAAGAGGTGCCCGAGGGATTGAAGCGGTGTCTATGGGAAGATACCATGGTAAGCTTCATGTACAATAACGTTTAGTTTCTTAATCATTTAGTTAAATATATGTGTAATATTACTTATAGCATATAAATTACAACATTTGCGAAAACTAATTTGTGAACTGCGTTTTTTGTAGAATCAATTCAATATCGAAGATGATGAAGCCAAAAAGAATGTATTTCTATCCGCGGTTGCCCAGAGATTCAGAGATTTCAAGGCTAAGTTAGTGTCTGGGTGGATCACTAAGCGGAGGAAAGTAGTAGGTACAATGAAGAAGAACATCTACGGCGGAGAAACACAAGCCGATCCTAAGGCTTCACCGGAAACATCATCTGGACCATCCAAATTACCATTTCAAATATGGAAAACTATCAAACCTGAAGAGTGGGAAGCATTTGTTGCCAAGAAAACAACCCCACAAGCTATTATAAGAATATTTTATTAAGATTTAATACACTTAGATCCAGTATTATTGTATAACACCGTAGCTAACCTTTGTTTATAATTGTGTGTTTTAGGCAAGTCGTGAGAAAAGTAGCGCGAGTGCAAAAGCTAGGAAGTATTATCATCATTTGGGTGCTCATTCGTACAATGAGGCGAGAGAGAAGTGGATGTTCAGCCATTACCCCACAATAGGGTCGACAACGGCAACGAGGACTAGCTCAACGACGACAGTTGCACAACCTCGGCAACCAGATAGAGTCCTCGATTGGTGGTGTTCGATGCATGGGGTTGATGCAAAGGGAAAAAGAGTCTTGCCTGATCCCGGAACACAACAGATAGCCAACGCCATTGTAAGTACAGATTATATGGTTATATAAGGTATATATAATATAACTTTTGCGCTCACGAGCATTTCTCTCTTATACTTATGTAGATTGGCTTGAAGGAAAAAGAGGCAACTGGTGAGTTCACTCCTAAAGGACACATTGATGCATTGCACGAAACTTTAGGAAAGGACCACAGTGGACGCGTGAGGGGCGTAGGAGGTGTCCGCCTCGGTTTGAAAAAGGTATATGGTGATCAATACACTACAGCGACAAAATCAAGTGTAAGTAGTGTGAATACGGCAGTGTCAGTAGATGTGGAGGCTATGAAATCTGCAATTCGGGAGGAGCTAAGGGAGGAGATGACACATAACTTCAACGCCATTTTGGAGCAAATGGGTTTACCGACTTTTGCTGCATTCAAGAAGGGTAGTGATATTACACCTAGCCAGCCTGATCCACCTGTAGTACCCGAGTTGAAGGTAATCACGTAATCCCTTTGCTTTGTTAAACAACTATTGTTCTTAAATGCATGAAATTCTTACTATATATATGTTGTTTCATAGACTAACTATAAATAGAGTTTTTTTTACAGGAAGAAACACCATGTGAACTATTAGCTGGATGAGATGGTTATGATAGTTTCATTCTCGTAGCTCATGGCCATGCACAACCCCCTAGTGACCGAGTACGATTGCATAACCAGTTAGTGGATGATAATCACTATGTGGTCACCCTCAATGAAATTGTGTCAGGTTTCGAAGAATTACCTCTTCCGCCGCCGAAGCCGAAGTTGGGTCTACGATTACTAAATGATGCCCTTGGCGATTATGTTACGTGGCCGCGTGCATTGGTGCGGTTTTCGGATGAGGTACAATGATTAACATTCATATATATATATATATAGCGTGTTTTCTTTTATAGTTCCTATGATAGTCAGTAATATCTTTACTTTTAACTAAATACTAGGTTTGGGGGAAGGCCGACTCACATGACAGGAAGGGAAAGAAGGCATGTTCACCTTATAAGAAAGCAAGTTTACGTGATGAAGGTGAACGAAATGTGGTGAAGGGAAATGTTTCTAGGACAAAGAATCCACTTATTATCGATCCAGAGGTGGTGCGGAGCCTTACTATTCCATGCTTTTGGTTACATGAGTGCGCTAGCGATTTACCCGATGAAAGTGCAATTGAGGTTCCTTTGGGGGAGCAACAATTCCACTACCTTGAGGACTCATCGACATTCATTTCTAAGGTTGACATTAAAGAATTCTTATGTGGGGTAGAGTTGAATGTTTCCATGATACAAACATTCATGAGGTAATACATAAGTATATAAATTAAATATACATATACATATGCCTTAAGTAGTTTTCAATTCCATAATAAGTAATAGTTTACTTTTAATCAATATAATTTCTCAGGTTATTATACAATGAATTGCTTGCAACATCTAGTGCAATGTTTGGTTGGTTATGTCCAAACATAATACGAGATGACAATGCTTACAAAACAAAGCCGAAGTGAAAGAATATCTCGACATGAGTTTCAAAGCATCATCTCGTTTTGGATATCATCAGATCATTCTTGTTCCTTATATTGAAAAGTATGCTTGTTAAACTCGCTTTACTTTTATTATTCAATACTTAAATTGACCTATTAATTGTTCTACGATTAATAATAACTATATTTTCTTGTTGTAGGGCTCATTGGACACTGCTTGCGATATGTTTGTCACGTAACGAAGTCTACCACTTTGATTCTTTGCGTCGACAACCACCACGGACCTTACTAATCAAATCATTGTTAAATAGGTAGCCTAATCGAAACTCAATATATGCGCACTTATTAATATTATACATTATTCATCATCTTTAAATATATAAACAGTTAGTACATCTAATCTTATAATAATGTATTGATGTAGTGTGATGAAGCATATTAGTGCAACAGGACTTCGAGCACCAAAAGCTCCTGTTTGGATATCAGTCGAGGTAACATGACTAATTTATTTGTCCTTATATAGAAACACTTTTAGCCACATACTACACATCTAACATGAATGTCATTGGATGCATCCTTTGGTGAACATTTTAGTGTCCGCAACAAGATGATGGACTTGCATGTGGCTATTACGTGCTGAGGTACATGTTTGATATCGTCAACCATTGCACTAACGCCGATGATCTTCAAAAGGTATGTAACTTATTAGTATATGTTAGTTTAGATTAGATAGATTGGTAATAGGTATTAATTGGTTTAGAAACCAAAGTAGCACATGCATATATTTGGGAACGAAAATGTCATTTTTAGGCCTATTTTTGCCTTTTACGCTTCCAAATCGTATATATCGAGTCATTTAACCCCAAATTCATTTTTAACATGATAATATGAGGCATAATGTAACTATTGTGTAGATTTTTAGGTTTGCAATTGTTGTAGGTTGAATTTTGGGAACGAAAAGGGCATTTTAGGCCTATTTTTGCCTTTTCGCGTCCAATTCGTACTTATCGCTTCATTTAACTCCATTTTCTTTTTCAATATGATAATATAAGGTATAATATAACTAGTGTGTAGAGTTTTAGGCTTGCATTTGTTTTTGATTGAATTTCGGGAAGGTATATGTCATTTTTAGAACTACTAACTACGGTAAATGATTGAATTCTTATATTATGTGTTTATTCCTTGGTTGTTTTGCAAGGTTTATATGAATAACACACCACGTTTGAGGGCCTTCACCACAGACGAATTACATGAAGTTCGGGATAAGTTGGCGTCCCACATTTGTGATGATTGCTTATGATACATCTACTAGTTTGTATCAATTCTATGTACACTTTTTACATTATTAATATATACATATTTAAAGTTAATATATACATCTACTTGTCATATACGTGCGGGGGGCCGGGGCCGGGGGTCAAATGGGGAGGGTGGGCGGGCAGGGGGGGGGGCTTGGGGTGGGCGGGGGGTGTCTTTGGGGCGGCGGGGGGTGGGTAGGGGGTGGGGGGGGCTTTGGGGTGGGCGGGGGGTGTCTTTGGGGCGCGGGGGGGGGGTCTTTGGGGTGGGCGGGGGTGTCTTTGCTGGGCGGGGTGAGGGTGGGCGGGGGTGGCGGGGGGCGGGGGTGGGGGGGGGGTGCGGGGGGGGGGGGGGGGGGGGCTGGGCCGGGCAGGGGGGGGGGGGGCAGATTTAATTTATTTTTAAAAAAAAAAAATTGAATGTGAAGGGCTGCGGTTTTAAGCCTAAACCGCAGCCCTTCATTTAAAAAGGGTTGTGGTTTAGGCTTAAAACCGCAACCCTTCATTTAAATAAGGACTGCGGTTCAGGCCAAAAACGCAGCCCTTCAAGCTTAGAAGGGCTGCGTTTATGGCCTGAACCGCAGCCCTTCGTTGTGAAGGGTTGCGGTTAAAAACTGCAGCCCTTCTTATCTATTGAAGGGCTGCTATGGAAAGGGATGCTGGCCAAAAACGCAGCCCTTAGGGCTGTTTTGACCGCATCCCTTCCTTATTTTTCCACTAGTGTCTAAAATATAATTGTATAAAAGATTAATTACAGAATAATTAATTCAATTATATTAAGTGATAAAAAATGTTTAGCTGGAAACCACTTTTGATTTGTTAAGTCAATATTAATTGTTTTAAGCAAACTTAATTATAATTGAACCTCTAGGGTCACACACAAATATGATATGGAACAGAAGATTAATTAAAGATTGAAGCTGGAAGGATAGAGATAGCCTTGAAAAGGGAAAGTGAAGTGGGGCGTGTGATAGGAGAAAGAAAAGGAATACTTTTGATTGGGTCAAAAGTGATGGGTGAGAGGTTACTGATATCTCTCCCTATAAGCTGGATATCAGTAAATCATCAACTCTTTCTCAACATTACGTATTATTGTTCTAAAATATTCATTACGTATTATTGTTCCAAAATATTTTCTCTCGTCACACTCTCCTCTTCTCTATTACGTGTATTTACACAAAATGAGAAAAAGGTTTTCTTCCTTCGTCAATTCACTGCTCAAGATTTAAGCTATCTAATTAGTGGGGTACATTCATAAGGTGTGGATACCGATAGAGGGACTATTCGCGTTGGAGTTCTTCGTCCTATAATTGAATTAGCAAAGGGAAGACACGCTGCAAAATCCTAACATCCCTATCATTTAGAACTGCATTCTTACATGCATTCCATTCCATTGCATGATCCATTCCATTGCATGATCCATCTCCATATAGAACTCTATTTATCCTCATACACTTTCATTATCCATCTTTTTTTTTTTTACAATTTTCAAAAATCAAATAAAAAAGAGGGGTAAAATTCCAAAAAATAAAACAATTTTCGAAAACTTATAAACCCAGGCCATTGCACTTAATCCATTTATTCATAAAGGCCACCATCATGCACCCATATTAGCCTAGCCCATCATGCAATCACATAAGCTATCCAATCCAAGTCATTGATCTCGCATGCATCTGTGCAGACCTAGTCTTTAAGACGATTGCGTCTAACTTTGCGCAAGTTTTGAAGGAAGTGCATAACGGAAATGCGTTATCCTAACTTCTAGATGTTGTAGAATCGGCAATTCGCTGTTGAATTCTAAGGTTTGGACCATGTTACAACTTTTCTTATACTCAATATTTGGTTGAAATTAGTGGTTGAACTATTTGGAAAATTGGCAAGACTAAATCTAAATTTTGGGACACCTACTATACTAACATTTTTTTTTGAAATTTAGTTGTTTTTTGGGTTGTAATAATACATATATATGTTGGTGTGGATTCCATGGAATATATATAAGTTTTGGGTTATTATGTTGTCTAACCGAATATTCTTGGCATGACTAAATCTTATTTTCTATTTAATTTGCTGCACAGTATTTTCAAGTTAACGTACCTATCTTTAGGCTTGACTCTTGAGGTTGTTAAGAGTTTGGGTCGGTGTAGAAGGATTTGGGATTGCCACACGGATGGGGTGGGGGTTTGCCGAAAGTATATGGCAGCACTTGTTCGGGATGCAATTAAGTAACTTGGACGACCTTTACTTAGACAAAGCCAATTGAATTACCTTTACTTAATAGCTGCATGCAAGTAAAGCATGAAAATTTACATCAATGAAAAATACAAAAAGGAATACAAAACTAGAGTTTACGAGTAAATGACCAAGTAAAAAAGTTTCCACACAAATAAGAATTGGTATATAACAAAGACATAAGAAGTAGGAGCACGTGTATCAGAGCTTGTAGCTCCCTTCATAACCATTTCTCATGCCAACTACTGCATTGAAGGTACTTATGTGACCTCCAATAGTGTGCTCTACTTCGAATAAATTAGTTAAAGGATCTGATTCTGGATCGGTGTACTAGTGGAAAAAAGCCCATCCGATGCGGTCAAAACCGAGTTTACTGATCCAGTTTTGGTCCGCATCGGGTGGGCTCGCAGCAGATCCAAAATATTTACGGATCCGGTCTAAAACCGGTTAAGTAAATTATTTACTGATCCGGTTTTGGGTGAAAACCGAAGCAGTTGACCACCCCAAAAACCAATTTTTTTTTTTTGCATTTTTTCATAATTAATCGACACAAAATCAATAGTATATATCAATACTCATTTTATTAAGCATATTATGCTCAATTGAAGCATACGAATAAATAATTAGATACATAAAAATATTAACAACTATAATTTTAACATCATACTTCTACATTGTTTATTTACATCATCTAGGATAATTATTATATATATATCTGTTCCTTCTCCAAAAATGATTGTTGAAGTGCTTCAAGAGCATGATCCTTTGGTTCCAATGAATGAGAGAGCTCTTCATTATCATCTCATTCTGTGGAATTTTATCTTTGTTTGGTTCAATCCTTTCCCTAAACTTTGCTGCAGGAAAAAATATAGCTTAGGGAACATATATCAAACAACAGTGCTCATGCACAGAAACATATAGAACTTTTTCAATCAGAAACCATTTACGGTCCGTTTGGTAGTCGTTAATAAATTGCGGTAATGGGAATGAATTTTAAGTGTAATGTTATTAGGGAAGCACACTTAAAATCTCTATGGAGAGGCATTTTTTCTCTATCGGGCAAGCAATCTCACCCATAAACTTGTGTTTTTGTCTCCAAGGGGAAGCAATTTTCATTACCACTCATTACCACCTACAAGGTGGTATTGGATGGGAATGAAAATTCAAGAAGAAAAGTAGACACTTTAGGATAAATTAGCATTACCATAGGAATGGACAATGATATTCTTCACAAATTTACACACAAATTCATTCCCATTACCACCATTTATAACCAACTACCAAACGAGCCGTTAGAGAAATGGCAGCCTCAGCTACCTCAGTAAAGATATGCACCACACGGAGCTACCTCAGACAGACTTCCAGCCATTGCTTATGGCATCAAAACTTCGTACAGATCAAGTGCAAACATAGACTCAGCTATGCATCAAATTTAGGGATGATTAACAGATCAGGTCGGGTCGTGTTCGGATTCGGGTGAATAATAAACGGGTTGAACATGTCCCAACCCAAACCTAACCCGTTTATTAAACGGGTTGAAAAACTCAACCTTGACCCGACCTGTTTATTAAACGGGTTACCCATATAACCCGTTTAACCCATTTACATATTTATTACTATTAAATTTTTATTAAAATTTATTAATTTTCAACAATAAATTCATATAAAAGTATGCATGATTAGATTTTCTTTTCAGTATTTGTGTTCTGCAATTAGTATTTTTAAATTTTCACCAACTTCAACACAACTTTTTAGGAAATTTATATTTTAATGAGTTAAACAGGTCAAAGCAGGTTAATTTCGGGTTGAAAATGTCAACCTTAACCTAACCCATTTAATTAAATAGGTAAGTCATGTCAACCCATTTACTTAAATGGGTCAAAAATCTCAACCCAAACCCGCTTATTTCAGGTCAGGTTTGGGTTCGGTAAACGGGTTGGGTCAGTTATTCACAGCCCTAATCAAATTAGTCTACAAGAACATAAGATGCTGTGAGAAATAATTTACTCGCAGCACTTACCAGTAAGTGCTGTTTTATCACCTGTTTCGAGTCCCAACTCCTGTAAAAAGAGAAGGCAAAAGTTGAGCACTTACACTGAAAAAATTTGAGTTCACAGTACAGTATTACGTAGCAAACTACTTATAAAGTAACAAAATAAATTAGTTGTACTTCAGTTGTAGATAGCTTCCACAACCACCGTGATGGCTATGAAAAGGATGTAGCAAAGATACCACACCATGTGAGCAAGCTGCCAAAATGTCAAGACTACTCTATGACACAGGATGAGATTGCAAACCTTTTTTATGGCCTTAAGTTGCTCGTTCAGAAGATAACGGCGTTGCTCACCACTGATTTTCTCTTCAATAGCTTTTGCTATAGTTTCCTTCACAAAAAAGTGCAGCACCAAAATTTATTAAAATAACTTACGCGTACGGGGAAAAAAAGAAAAAAGAGGTTGGTTTCATATCTGAACTTAGTCCCAAATTCATTCATACTCATTCTACTAGTAGAGTGAAAAGAGAGTGATATAAAGAAAGATGTAGTACTCGTGTCAAAAATCCAAAGAATCATAGACCCCCACCCCCTAATCCTTCCTTCTTTCCTACTAATTTCATCACTCGCATTCCCACAAAAACTAACACCCCCACCTGCACACCCACCTGCACACCCCCACCTGCACAAACACCCACCTGCACACCCCACCCACCTACACACAGACCACCTGCACACACCATTCACATCGACCTGCACACACACACACACCCCTACACACCCCTACACACCCACCCTTCACACATCTCCACGTGCACCCCCTTCACATATCCACTATTCACAGCCTCCTGCTAGCCCCCCTCCTGCCATAAGACCACAAATTTGCAGCAATCTCCACAATATAGACATAACTCTCCACATTATTACTCAGAAACCCTTAAATTAACACATATTTCATCCAATCATTAAATAAAGTTCATAGCTCAAAAACGTCGAGAAGAAACTTACATCACTATTTCCATAATAAGAAATTAAACCATTCAGCACTTTGACCACCAACGGTCAAACTAATAACAAAGTTCTAAATTGAATAGAAATTTATATTCCAGAACACATCATCATTTGCCACAATGTTTCCTATCAAGGACTAAATTACCAAAGCATAAACACCTGAATTCCTCGATGTAGGAAGATGGAAGTTCCACATGACTAGCGGGTCTCGCCTCTGTACAAGCCTGAATCAGTTTAGATTAAGCAAGTCAATATGATGATCCCAAATTTATATGAAAATTATATTCAGTCTTGTGATATTGAAGACTATTCCAGATTGGATTATGATATAGCCCAATCACAAAACCTCCGCCCCCCTCCCCCTCTTTCAACCAAAAAAAAAGTAAGAGAAGAGGGGAGGGTCCTTATTATCATAAACAAGCGAAAAGTTTCACACACATGGGCATAGTAAACCATAAAGCAAATAGCAAAATATTTCAGCAAGCTCTCCATTTACAGAACAGATGAAGGTATAGTAGACAGAGAGCAAGTACTTAATAAGAAATTAGCATAATCTTGTCAACGTTTCATCATTTACAGATACAGAGGAAACTGACAATAGATGACCCCCAAAATGTCCAAGCAGTTCCTACTAGAGATATGGATTTTCTTTTTTGATCCTTGCTCTTTGATGTAAGGCATAAAATATAAAGATTCTATTAGATAAAAAGCATCAAGACCTGTACAGACTGTATATTAAAAAGCAGAAAGAAAAAAGGAATAACCAAAGACAGAAAAGACTCACTTGTTTGACATGATCCACAATAGCAACTTGGGCCGTCCTAGGATCAAGATACTCATTCTCATCAACCTCACTGAATGAAGTAATTATCACCTGAAAAAAAATCAGGAGGTTATAATTCATAAACATGACAAGTGCGCATCTCATATCAAGACATTAGATCTTCCAATATCTAGTTAACTTTCGAAGACCATTACTAGACATTGTACATATAAAAGTATCAGAACCTTAAATAAGTATATTCAATAATGTTATCATATTAAGATTACTTTTTTCCAACACCTAAAGTATTGGAGTTAGACAATATCAAATCTGATGGACATTATGGTTTTTGGACCATCTACGGTGAGTGGTCCTGTGTGGTAAATCACTTTCCACACCGTCCTAGACGGCGCTAAATCTAACCAATTAAAGTAAGAACTAGCCTTTGCGTTTGTGTAAAATTGTTAATTTTAGCAACACCATGCCATAACACCACAAATTTAGCGCATTCTTCACAATGCAGACATAACTCTCCACATTATTACTCATAAACCCTAAAATTAACACATATTTCATCCATGATATCATAAATAAAGTTCATAGCTAAAAAAGTTTGAAAAGAAACTTACATCACTACTTCTATCAGGAAGTTCAAGACAAATCATATGAGATTCATTGTACTGAGGAAACGCCTCTAAAGCAGCCAAATTCTGCACATTATCATCCTTCAAAATTGTCCTCAAATCTGTTGAGTATAACAAAATGCAATTCAAAATTGAAAAAATGCAAATTAATTAAAACAAATGTCGAATAACAAACGAACACAAAGAATAAGACGCCAAAATTGGAGAGAGAAAATGCGAAAAAAGTTGCGTAAATTGAGACCTTAGAAAACGTATTGGATTTCGCCGGCGGGAGAATTCAAGAGAAACCATTTAGCAATCTCAATCTTCTGCTTATCGTTAAGTTGCTCTGCTTCTGATGAGACTTCTTCATCGTCAGCCATGGAAGTTGTGGTTTCTTTCTCTCTCCAAATTTAGAAGGTGTCGTTGGTTTGAAGTTTTTGAAGGCTCTGTGTTTACAAGGGAAGGTAACGTGGTTTGAAATGATTTCAGCGCAGAAGGGCGTGAAGAGAGGAGGAGAGGAGGAGAGGATGAGATACGAGAGTTGAGAGATGAAAGGGGGATGAGGAGAGAGTGAGAGGAGAGGGGATCTGGACGTCTGGTACGGTTAAATGAGAGAGGAGAGGGGTGTTAGGTAGGGGTGTTCATAAATATTCGATCCGGGGTGATTCGATCCATGATCTGGTCGATCCGATCAGCTTTTTTAGTTTTCGGATATTTTGGATCGGATACTGATTGAAATTTTTTATTTTCGGATATCCGAAAATAGCCGAAACATGGAGCTTTTTCCTTTTTTCGGATATCTGATCCGAAATATCCGTTTTCAAGGCTGGATATCCGAAATATCCGATGATCCGATCCGAAACATATTTTATGAACTTTTCGTTTGAAAATTTCAATTTTTTTTAGTTTTCGGATATCCGATGATCTGATCCGAAATTTCGGATCGCATTTTTCCCGATCAGAAATTTTCGGATATCCGAAATTTCGAATCGGATCGGATTTCCGAAATGAACACCCCTAGTGTTAGGAGTAGGGGGTGTTCATGGGTGGTTAACCGTCCCGAAATAAAATTTCGGGACGGTAACCGGAAGTATCGGTTCGCCATATTTGCGAACCGTAACCGTTCAAATCGGTAACCGCATAAGCGGTTAACCGGTTTTTCGGTACGGTTTTCCGGTTAACCGTTAACCGTTACTCAAGTTTTATCAAATTATTTTACTACTTTTATATAGTAAATTTCAAATTTTTCTCAACATAAATAATATACCAGTAATATCAAGATTCTCATAAAAGATAATTATCTCTAAATACATTCCACACCATACAATATTACAATACAACGAATATATATCTCAAAGTTCTAAGAAAAACAAGCAGCACAGTGAGCACAGAAAAAACAGCAGCATAGTGAGCAGCAACTTCACAGTAAGTGCAAGAGGCATTTCTTAGTCTCCTGCCATCAAAAGAGATTCATCAATCTCTATTGTGGGCTGCTCCAATGTTAAATCACCCATTTCTGCATAAATAAATACATAATTAATTCCTTTTTATACGCTACAAAAACATGAAAACAAAAACTTTAAAAAGAAAACTAACTTACCATCTTCCAAATTCTCTAATGCAAGGAGACTTTCCTCTACTGAAAGAGGACCATGAGACATCCGCAACCATATAACTCAAACAAAGAACGCAAATCAACTTTGATTTTCGAGCACAACATATTGGCACTTTCTGTATCATAAGAACTCTTGATGACCCATTCCACATAATCCCATTTATCTCTAGGATAAAGAATTAATGCAACAAATAGCAAGATGTTAATGTTATCAACGTTTGCCCAATATTTGTCATACTTTACCTTAATCTTGTGTGCCATTCTACTAATGTCAACATCATCATTAGCACAATAATCACATATTAAAAACCCAACACCATAAATCTCAGGCACATAGCAGTTACCAGTCACATAAAGAGAACCAGAGAGTTTCAAAGTAGCCTTATAAAAAATATCCAGAAATGGAAGCAGGTTCTGAACATCATTCCAATCATCATCATTAGGTGGCCCACCACATTTTCTCAACTCCTTAATGAATTGACCACCTTTAGACTGCATATTATCAAATGCCTTCCTAAATTTTAATGCACTTTGAAGCATTAAAAAAGTAGAATTCCATCTTGTATCCACATCTAAACACACAAGACCTTTACTTGGCAACCCCTCTTCACTGATACATACTCTAAATTGATTAAGTCTTGCAGGGGATGACCTCACATACTTCACAGCAGCACGTATTTTCAAAACAGATACACTCACATCACCTAAACCATCCTTTACCACCAAATTCAATACATGGGCAGCACAACGCATATGCAAATATTTACTCTCAAGTACACTGCCTCCCCAATGATTAACCCTTCTTTTCAGATATTGGATTGCTAAGTCATTTGAACTAGCATTGTCGATGGTTATTGTCAAAACATTTTTGATATTCCAATCAATTAGACACTTCTCAACAGCCATACCAATTAGTTCACCACTATGACCGGCAATGGGACAAAAATTGATGATCCTTTTATGTAACTTCCAATCATTATCAATGAAATGACAAGTAAGACACATATAACTCAAGTTTTGACCCGAAGTCCAAGTATCTGTAGTACGGCAAACTCTAGAAGTTAAACTATTCAACATTTTTTCAGCTTTTTTCTCTCTTCAATAAACAAGCTATAACAATCTCTAGTCACAGTAGAACGTGAAGGGACAACAAATTCAGGATTTATTTCTTTGCAAAAGGAACGAAAACCTTCATGTTCCACATGACTAAAAGGTAATTCATCCACAACGATCATCCTAGCAAGAGCTTTCCTAGTAGATTCACAATTAAACACCCACAACTTTGGAATACTAATTATTTCAGAAGTCCCATCATCATGTGCAATTGTCCTAGACTCAAAATCAATCATTTTCTGTTTCTTATCTAAATTGGCAGGGAACAATTTACACCTTAAAGTGTGATTTTTCATACCACTAGTGCCATTTGCAGAAGATGCAGTGATAGGCTTACCACAATACTTGCATTTCACCAGATTGATATTATCTGTTTTATTGTAATGGCCCCAATATGGTGATTTCTTCCTTCCCTGACCTCCTGTCAATCCATCTAAATCAGAGCTTGCACGTTTTTTCCCCTTTTGATTACTTTTTGGTGGCACTTCTAGCACCTCTTCTACGTTGTCATCCAAATCTTCCAATGATGCTGAACCATCAGATAAGTACATTGGATTCACTGCATCATAATCTCCAATGCTAGAATCCATTTGAACTCCCTAAAAATCAGAACATTTTGCAACTTTAGGGAAATTTAGGGGAAAAAAAAGAAAATCTTGAACAAAAAGCGAAAAATGAAGACGAAGATAGGAGACTCTAGTTAGGGGAAACAAAAAGGGAAATTCTTACTTGCTTTCGGCTGTGTGGTTTGAAGAGGGAGACTCGAACTCTCGAGGTGCTGTTGCCAGTTGCTCGAAGAGGGAGACTCGAAGTTGGCTGTTGTTCGAAGTCGAAGAGAGTGAGTGAGAGTGATGAAGTGATGAGAGTCGAAAATGGGAACCCTAGTTTTGCTTCATCTTTTCTCAGGGAAACTCGAAGAGGAAAGTTAGGGCTTAGAGCTGAATCTGATGACTGATGAAGTGATGAGAGACTGAGAGTCAATTACTCTATCTTGGACTTTTTGGCTTTCTCATAGTTTGGACTTTTGGGCTTTCTCATATTGCTACTCCCCCCTTAGGGCTTAGTCTGTGGTCTCTTACTCTCTTGTATTAATTCAGGTCCAGTATCACTCCAACAAAGAGGACAGAGGTACTGACTATAGACTATTGACTTGCGTTTTCTACTTTTCTCACACAAAAATCATTAATTAATTAATATAATTATTATAAAAAATTAAATAATAATAAAAAAATAAATTTATCCGGTTTTTCGGTTAACCGTTTTATATAAAATCATAACCGTAACCGTACCGTTTAACCGTGAATTTCACCGGTTCGGTAACTGGGCGTGCGCGGATGTGTTGTGGGCACCGCACCCGGCCAAAGATAAAATTTCTCCTACTCTCTTTTACACTAAGATAGTATAATGGAAGTAGGGGTCGTATCCACAGGGAAACAGGGACGAGTTTAATACTCAGCGTGATTCGAAACCTAGATTAAGCTAAGGGCCGAGAAACCTAATAATAATTACAAAGGGGGGTTTCAAGTAGATTTACTAACAGACTAAAATTAACTAGCATATAAACAAAATGAGAAATCAATATGGGAAGATCTTGAATCCGATTAACATCCACTTCAATTCATTATCGATCCTTGAACCTTCACTCTAATTATTTCCATAATTATCTATTGTTGAGAATTAATCTCGCGTTCTCCTTATTCTTAGTTGAATAGCACGATCAGCGTGACTATAAAACCCTAACTAAAGGATAACCTAGTCCGATCGCGTCTAAGTTCAATCCAATAGCAGCAATAAACACAGAGAACCAACAGACCTGCTAACGTCATACAAGCGATAAACATTCAACAGTTAATTCAATTTCCCTAAGAAATAACCAAGATGATCAGCATCTGAGTTACTCCCTAGTTTGCTACAAATCGATAAAAGAATAAAAAAATCTGATTCTATTCTTAAATCTAGCATTAGATTAATTACACAATCAAACTAGTAATATTCCTAGCATAATCATGCAAAAATCATAGAAAGCAAGCATAGAAATTAAACCATAATCAAAGGAACTAAATAGAGAGGAAAGATCTCACAATAATGCTTGAAGCTTCATATTAATCTCGTTCAAGAACGGTTCAAGCTACAATTGGCATAGCATAAGCCAATCCCATAATTGAAATCTACAAAAACTAAACTAGAAAATAAAAACTAAAAGAGAAGACAACAAGAGAGGAGTGGAGTTTTGGAGACTCCCTCTCCTTGTGGCTGCTGCCCCCCTAGGTCCAAAAACAACTTTAGTATTTATACTAAAGCTCAAAAGTCAGCCGACATTTAGACCGACCTAGGGGTCGCGAGGTGCGAAGTAGGTCGCACCGTGCGAAGAGTGTTCTGCCTACCGCACTTTTGGGCTGGGCAAGGCGGGTCGCACCGTGCGAAGCGGTCGCGAGGTGCGAGCAAGCAGGTCGCGAGGTGCGACCTATCTCGCGAGGTGCGAGCTGCGCGCTGGGCCAGAGCTGGGCGAGCATGCTTCGAGGGCTGGGCGAGCATGCTGGGCGACGAGCTGGGCGAGCGCTGGGCTTGCGGTGCTGCTTGGCGCGCGCATGGGCGATGCTTGTGCTAGCTTGGCGATGCTCACGAGAGCTTGGTGCGGCTGTGATGGGCTAGGTGCTATGCTCGGCTACGGCTTGCGGCGATGCTTGATTGGAACATGTGGCGACGCTTGGCAAGCATAACGATGTTGAGTCGTTCCAAACACTAATGCTTCTAGGAGCTCGGAACTTACAACTTTAACTATAATTAAAATACAAAATTCCGAACTTCCGCTAAGAGCTAAATAAAACGTAAACGTTAACACTTATGATCAAGACTCTTAACAAAAAGCACCCAAAATATAATATAAACATCGTATAACTTGAGCGTATCAAATACCCCCACACTTGAACTTTACTCGACCTCGAGTAAACTCAAAAATGAGAATCACCACATAAATCATCACCCAAGCCATCGACACCAACCTACACTCCCCATCAACTACACCATCATTACCACATCTTAACAAAATACGCTCAAAACCTAAACGTAAGGGATGATGATTCCCCCACACTTAGATTCAAGCTCACCTGAAATATACAAAGACGCGACAACAATAATAACCAGCAACGCCAACCAAAATGTGAGCTCAAATCCTGAAGGATCTCAAAGGAGTTGAACCCACTCAAACGCCACAATGAAAATGACAGCTCGCCTAAAACCTCAAAAGATAAACTAAAACTACTACTACAACAACTAATTTAGAATAGCAAGCCATGGAACAAAGACAAAAAGGGATAAATTCCATGCTTACTCCCAAAAACAAACAATCAACCAAAAGAATGTGAAAGCCAAAACAAATCTTCACAAAATCAAGGATGAAATAACCAACCATACCCGAAAACGCTTTCCACCTTATGACACCATCTCCGGCAAATGAGTTTTCAAAGTACAAATTTCTCTCTTAATCTCTCATTTTGCCTAGGAGCCCTTTCGGGTTTTCATCCTAGCTTCACACATTTCTTTTTGGTTGCATCTCACCATCTTACCCGCTCAATATAAGCCACTTTTTTGCATAGGTTGCCCTTTCGGGTTTTCAACCTATCCGGGCCCCCATTTTTGCCTGAGTCGCCCACCCTTGTGGGTTTTCAACTCAGCGGGTTTCATTTCATCACTTTTTTTTTTTTTTTTATTCTTTTTCATTTTTTTTTTCATTTTCATTTTTTTTCAAATTGAAAGTAATATATACAACATAGATACATGAGAATGAGAATACCCTCCCCCCTACTTAAACTACACATTGTCCTCAATGTGTCGACAATTAAAAGAAAAAGTATACTGAAAATAGGGGGGAAATTTGAAAATCGGGTAAATCGAAGATCGAATGCTCAAAACTCATGAAAAGCAATCCGTCAAACTCAAACTTCTTAACAACACCAACTCAAATCTCATAAATCAACTCACAACCCTCTCCCTCGAATCACTCAAACAAATGACAAATTCAAATTTTGTTTAGATTTTTGAGATTTGCTCCTAGCTTAAGAGATCGAAAAGATACATTAACAATCTCAATCCTCTAGTGTTACCAACTCCTAGCTATTGAAGTCCTCCCAACGGGTTTTCTTTTGTGGATTTTGGTTCCAAGCGGATTAAGATTGGTTGTGGATCTTTTTAGTGGGCGGGCGGTGGGTGAAAGAAAATTTGTTGTGGTGGTGGAAATTTGATGAAAAATAAAGGAAAAGAAAGAAAATAAAAGGGTCTCGGGTTGCCTCCCGAGAAGCGCTGTTGTTTAAAGTCGTGAGCTCGACTTAATACCTTAAGCTTAATCATTGGGTTGTGCTCCATGTGTGACAGTAGTGGTTCCATGTCAATCTCCACTTCAAGTACCTGCAAAATTGATTGAGAAGAACTCTTGCAATGCATCGTTAGCGCTATGAGTGTCAACAAAAAACAAAGAGCACAAACAATACCATCCAAAAATCACGCTAAAAACAAACAAGTAACACCGTTTCCCCGGCAACGGCGCCAAAATTTGGGCGTGCGCGGATGTGTCGTGGGCACCGCACCCGGCCAAAGATAAAATTTCTCCTACTCTCTTTTACACTAAGATAGTATAATGGAAGTAGGGGTCGTATCCACAGGGAAACAGGGACGAGTTTAATACTCAGCGTGATTCGAAACCTAGATTAAGCTAAGGGCCGAGAAACCTAATAATAATTACAAAGGGGGGTTTCAAGTAGATTTACTAACAGACTAAAATTAACTAGCATATAAACAAAATGAGAAATCAATATGGGAAGATCTTGAATCCGATTAACATCCACTTCAATTCATTATCGATCCTTGAACCTCCACTCTAATTATTTCCATAATTATCTATTGTTGAGAATTAATCTCGCGTTCTCCTTATTCTTAGTTGAATAGCACGATCAGCGTGACTATAAAACCCTAACTAAAGGATAACCTAGTCCGATCGCGTCTAAGTTCAATCCAATAGCAGCAATAAACACAGAGAACCAACAGACCTGCTAACGTCATACAAGCGATAAACATTCAACAGTTAATTCAATTTCCCTAAGAAATAACCAAGATGATCAGCATCTGAGTTACTCCCTAGTTTGCTACAAATCGATAAAAGAATAAAACAATCTGATTCTATTCTTAAATCTAGCATTAGATTAATTACACAATCAAACTAGTAATATTCCTAGCATAATCATGCAAAAATCATAGAAAGCAAGCATAGAAATTAAACCATAATCAAAGGAACTAAATAGAGAGGAAAGATCTCACAATAATGCTTGAAGCTTCATATTAATCTCGTTCAAGAACGGTTCAAGCTACAATTGGCATAGCATAAGCCAATCCCATAATTGAAATCTACAAAAACTAAACTAGAAAATAAAAACTAAAAGAGAAGACAACAAGAGAGGAGTGGAGTTTTGGAGACTCCCTCTCCTTGTGGCCGCTTGCCCCCTAGGTCCAAAAACAACTTTAGTATTTATACTAAAGCTCAAAAGTCGTCCGACATTTAGGCCGACCTAGGGGTCGCGAGGTGCGAAGTAGGTCGCACCGTGCGAAGAGTGTTCTGCCTACCGCACTTTTGGCTGGGCAAGGCAGGTCGCACCGTGCGAAGCAGGTCGCGAGGTGCGAGCAAGCAGGTCGCGAGGTGCGACCTATCTCGCGAGGTGCGAGCTGCGCGCTGGGCCAGAGCTGGGCGAGCATGCTTCGAGGGCTGGGCGAGCATGCTGGGCGACGAGCTGGGCGAGCGCTGGGCTTGCGGTGCTGCTTGGCGCGCGCATGGGCGATGCTTGTGCTAGCTTGGCGATGCTCACGAGAGCTTGGTGCGGCTGTGATGGGCTAGGTGCTATGCTCGGCTACGGCTTGCGGCGATGCTTGATTGGAACATGTGGCGACGCTTGGCAAGCATAACGATGTTGAGTCGTTCCAAACACTAATGCTTCTAGGAGCTCGGAACTTACAACTTTAACTATAATTAAAATACAAAATTCCGAACTTCCGCTAAGAGCTAAATAAAACGTAAACGTTAACACTTATGATCAAGACTCTTAACAAAAAGCACCCAAAATATAATATAAACATCGTATAACTTAAGCGTATTAGTAACCGTACCGTTTAATCCCAAATTTCCCGGTTCGGTAACCGCCCATTTTGACCGGTTTTTCGGTACGGTATTTCGGTTTCGTTTTTTGTGAACACCCCTAGTTAGGAGTGTTAGCGTGAATATAAGTGAAGCTGGGTTGTTCATTTTGGGCCGTTGATTTTGGGTCGTAACTGATCCGGTTGGGACGAACCGGATCCGGTAATGAAAATTGATCCGATTTTCCTGCCAACCGGATCAGTTAATTGACCCAAAATTTAGCGCCCATAATTTGGTGGATTTACTGATCCGGTTTTGAGAGAATCAGTTTTGTTGTGTCATATAAGGTTTTTTCCACTAGTATAATAGCACTGTAATCTATACCTATGATCCTTTGAGAAGATGTGACTGTAAATTTATAGAAGAGTTAGAATAAGTTCAAAGCACATCACTCCCTCCAAAATATCGCAATTATTAGCCATCCAAGAAAAGAACTCATTAAAGTACTCATTAAAGTCTCGAATTCCTTAACATTCTTAACACTAGTACAAAATGAATAATTTGCGTCGCACCTGGGACCCCCATTTGCGTCGGACTGACGCGACAGGTCTCGATGCAAATATGAGAGATATGATCTGCGTCGGAGAAGGACACGACGCAGATTTAGAGCTATTTGCGTCGGATGCAGCCCAATGTCCGACGCACATGACGCCTCGCCAAGCCCATGCCCCAGCATACACATCCTATCTGCGTCGTACCCAGAGCTATGTGTGACGCAGATGATGAGCCATTTGCGCCGCACATAGCTCTGTGTCCAATGCAGATGGCCTTGGCGAGGCCATGCCTCTAGCAGCACGCACACGGCATTTGCGTCGCATATGGTGCCACATGCGATGCAAATGCTTGTCATCTGCGTCGCATATTGCACTATGTGCGACGCAAATGTTGAGGTTTTTGTTTTTTTTTGCCAGCTTTTTTTTATCATATACTAAACGTCAAACTTCAAAACTAAAGGAACATATATTAATAATTATGAGCAGAAAATTCGACAGAGTCTCCTTTGTAATTTGGATAACCTAAGAAATCGTTGGAAAAAAATTCTTATATATATCCAAAACTATTCCAGTACATCTCAATCAAGCAACCAATATTTGCAATCAAGCAACCAACAAGGTTCAATCAACAAAATATTGTTCAACCTACAAATACATATACTAACTACTTAGTTTCTTCGACGACTCGTACAAAGTATTGCGCAAAAAGTTCTTTGAGTTCGTTGATCTCAGTTATGGAGTATGCCACGGTACTTGGTGGAAAATCCTAGAAATATATCAAATTAGTTAATATACTTGAAAATTCTATAAGTATAAATAACGAATTTACAACATACATATACCTCCTGTAAATTATTTGAATCATAGTAGAAGCGGATGATTTCAAGCATGTATCTCATCTCGAAATAGCCGCATTCATCTCCTCCCGATTGTTGAGCACACTACACCAAATTTAAGATATATATTAGAATCGGAAATAAAATCCTAAATAGAATTATAAAATGTGTATCAGATACAAAACCATAAGAGTTTTACCGGCATAGTTATCCAAGAAAATTTAGTTCCTTTATTGGATCCTTGAAGGCGCGTGAAACTTGTATATGCACTAAGTATATAAATTTTGTAACGATTAATTACTATAAAAATTTATAAATTATTTAAAATATCATAAAATGCATGTAAAATAATTAACATGTATAACAACTATGAACTTACGTATTCAGCGGTTTCTTGATAGCTAAGGATCTATCTCTCTAGAGCGAATCATATATATATATATATATATATATATATATATATATATATATATATATATATATATATATATATATATATATATATATATATACCGCTTTCTTAGATAGACAAATGACAAGAAGAATCCAATGTTCCCTAAGGCATGAAGCAAATTGTGATGTTCATATAACCACAAGTTCATAAAGATAAAACAAAGTAAAGATTAGTTTAACTAACATACTTTTGAATATACGGACATAGGATGTAACGCATATATTGATTCGCTTTCTTTGAACTTGCCATGTAGTTGATCACGGCATCTGGTTGATTGCGTATCATGGTCGCCGAAATCATACTTGGACACATGAAACCAATATTACCATCTCCATGCTCCTCAGATGATTCTTGCAATTGCCTACACTCAAAATACTTATAGTCAGGAGAAACAATAAAAATAAATATCAATGTTAATTAGTTTAGAGTTTGAGAAATCTCACATCATAAATAATTGCAAAATGGATACATTAAGCCAAGCTTCCGTGAGAAGCTGAAAAACATCTTGTCGCGAGATAATAATCATCTGATCACTATCATAGTCGAAGACGGTACCTTTCATAACTTGCATACTAAAAGGCTGGTCTAAGGATCGGTTGCAAAATAATCGGTGCATATCCTTGCAAATATCATCCAAATCCTCCAGTGACAAGTCAATAAAAGGATTTAAGTGCCTATGTGCAGACTCATTGGTGCAAGGATCACTACCAACTATTTTTTTCTTCTTCTTCTTCATCGTACCTTCCTTAGGCATATGTTCCTAATTCAATTCGGCTTCTTTTTAATTCATACTATATATGTACATAGATTATTTCATATATAAATCAAGATTACTTAGTATATAAATAAAGATTACTTAGTATATATAAATCAAGATTTCTTAGTATATACATCTAGATTTCTTAGTATATAAATCAAAATACTAAGGGAAATTCCCAATAGTGACCTTGAACTTTTCGAGTTTCCCATTAGTAACCCTTAAATGTAACCTTATAAAGCAAAAACCCGTTAATGAAAAGTTGACAAAACTAAAGAGTTTTTACTCCATAAGGTCACATTTGGGAGTAAAACAATAATTGAGGGTTACCAGTGGCAATAAAAAAAATTTAGGGCCACCAATGGAAAACTCGACAAGTTCGAGGTCACCATTGGGAATTTCCCAAATACTAAACATAAGTTACCTGATTATCTGAGACTAAAAATACCAACACTTTCAGTCGTTGTATGAATGCACCGTGAGCTTGACTGAGTTTCGTGATGAATGGAGTAGGTAGTGGAACTGGAGCATCTACGTAATCCGGAAAATAATTATCAACACTCACTTTCACGACCATAGGATGTGATGATGACTCCTTTTGTGTATGAACGGTACCCTCAGCTACAATGATCGGCCCCGAGCCATCCGCTAATGCCAAACGACATGAAACTGGACTCTTAACATCCAATGAGAACACAATGTCATTAATTAAGTGTTTTAGAAGCATAATATCATAATATTAGAAGATATAAAATAAACGGTTTTTTCACCAAATACCCCCGAGTTTTCAAAAAATTCACCAGCTACCCCCCATGTTTTCAAAATTCACAAGGTACCCCTCAATTTCACAATAATACACCCAAATACTAACGCCGTTAGTCTTAACCTTGATTAAACCCTAATTAGCCCTAATTCACCTAACTAAACCCTAACTTCTAACCCTATCTTAACCCTAACCCTAACCCTAACCCCACCCTCCCACCACCTCCTCCCCCACCCCGCCACCTCCCCCTCCCCCCTCCCCCACCCCGGAAGTCTCCCTCCCCCACAGCGGCCCCCCCCCCTCCCGCGGCTCCCCCTCCACCACCCCCGACGGCTCCCCCCCTCCCCGTCGATTTCCGCAGCCATCCCCCCATCCCAGTCGATTTCCGAGCCATCCCCCCCTCCCCGTCAATTTTCGCAGCCATCCCCCCCCACCCCGTCGATTTTCGTGCCCCGGCACGACCAAGAACGGCCTAGTCGATGAAGATCAAACCCAAAATGACCCCGAAATCGACGGGGGTGGGGAAGGTGGGTGCGATAATCGACGGGGGGGGGATGGGTGCGGAAATCGACTGGGAGGGGGGATGACTGCGGAAATCGACGGGGAGGGGGGGATGGATGGTTGCGGAAATCGACGAGGAGGGGGGAGGGGGGATGGCTGCGGAAATCGACGAGGAGGGGGAGGGGGGGAGCTGCGAGGGGGGGGAAGGGGGAGCTGGGGGTGGTGGGGGGGGGGGGGGGGGGGGGCTGCATTGGTGGTGGGAGGCTGCAGGGAGGGTGGTGGGGTGGTGGTGGGGTGGTGGTAGGGTGGGTGTAGACACATAATCGTGTCTCCCCATTTAAGGATCCAATGATGAAACATACCGCGACATTAGTTGGCGCGACCCAACGGAAGAGCAATCTAAAGAACCAATCCAAAATGTGTTTTGAAATGATATTAAAAAGCCTAATTAATTGTTCATGATGATTAATTGCATTTCAAGCCCATAAAATGTTTTAAATCCATTTTAAAAGCCCAATCAAATATGTATTATTTTAATAGATATTTTTCATAAATATTTTATTTTCTTTGATAAATAAAACAGATTTTTAATCCGTAAAATTCCATCTCCGGAATTTTAGGGATAAAAAGTATCTTTGAAAGACGCGCAATGGAATATGCTCGAATATTCCAGAATATGCGCCGGACGCGGGGGCTGCGCTCAGCGCGCCACGTGCGTCCAGCACATAGGCTAGAACGCTTCAGGCTAGCCAATGAGCGCCTGACACGTAGATTTTGTGACTCACACAGAGTCCTGCGTCTGACGCAGGTCTTGTGTGAGACGCAACTTTCTTTTCTATCTTTTCAAAACGTGTTTACACGTGCCTAAACCTGATTGGGCTGACTGCGTCAGGCACACCAATGTGCGCCTGATGCGTGGCATTGTGCCTGCCACGTAGGCCTGTGCCTGGCGCAGGGCTTGCGTGGAGCGCAAGTTTTGTTTTCCCTATAAATATCCGGAATTTCACGAATTACGGACGGCTTTTCATATTATTATTTCACGAATACAAAAACTTACGAATACCTCTACAATACACTTCGAATACTTCAAATACTCAAATACTTTCAATACTTTCAATCAATCCTTCATCGCTGCGTTCTTGGTTCCACGATTGCTCCGCCTAAAGATCGTTGCGCTCCTCAATCTAAGTCGCATAGGTATAATCCTGAGGGTCCTTAAATAAATTATTTTTATATTGAAGTTACTAACAGTTTTCTTTCCTGATGTAGATCTTTAATGTAAAATCGCTCTACTGTATATTCTAACCTATTTTATCTTTCTTTTTATTTATTTTTCATTATTATATACTTGCCTGATCATTATATGTATATTATATGATTGTCCTGCTTTAATGCTTTTATCACCCACATGTTATTTTTGCTAATCAAAGACCTAAAGAACTGTTCTAACATTAATCAGATTAATTTGAACAACCTGCTAGGTTCCCTGTAATTTGATTGCGTAATAATATATCACTAAAAATAGTCTTTTTATGTGTTTCCTGAACCAATTTAGACTAAATATTTTTAGGGTGCTTAAAACATTATTTGATTATTCTTTAGCATAAAATCTGCAATGAATCGATATTTAGTAGAGGCCAGCAATGGGCAATATGGTTTCTGACCATATTTGTACCCTCACCCCCGAACTCAATCTTTGGTTCACTTTGACCATTCATGGAGTCATGACGGGGAATTCTATAGTGGATAATTTGTCCCTACGGTTTTCCCATATCCAATTAGGTTTATGATTCTTCCTAAAAAGAATTGTTGGCGACTTCTTTCAAAACAATTTTCAATAAAACCTTTACAGTGGGGTAGTCAAATCTAATACGCGCTCATCCCACATAGGCGAAATAAAAACATGCCTACAGTGGGGGGGTTAGGGTTAGGTTTATGGTTTAGGGTTAGGATTAGGGGTTAGGGTTAGGGTTAGGGTTAGTGGTTAATTAGGGTTTAAAAAAGAAAAATTAGGGTTAATGACTAACGGTGGTTAACGCCGTTAGTCATTAAGGGCATTTGGGTGTATTTACATAAAACTGAGGGGTACCTTGTGAACTTTGAAAACATGGGGGGTACCTGGTGAATTTTTTGAAAACTCGGGGGTATTTGGTGAAAAAACCGTAAAATAAATATATACCTGCAAGTTCACAAATGGATCATTGCCCACCGAGTGACAGCTACTAGGATCAACTGGAGTGTGAGGACTTCAGACCAGTGCATCTTCCCTTGTTTGATTTGGTACTTGAAGACCTAATTGCGCCGCAAAAGCCATGAACTTTTCTTGAACTAATGCATCTATCTTCGAGTTCATCTCTTCCATCGTCTGTTCTCTAACTCTTTGGCTCACTCTAGCCTCGAACTCTTGCATCTCCTGATCATCCATGCTCCTACTCTTTCGAGCAGTACTACTCCGATCAGGATCTCCCCAAACAGATGTAATCCCAATGCTACGCTCAGCTATTAACACAACCCCAGGACGGTTTTTCCTCTATAGAGCACGTGATAGAGCATCATCCATCCCAACTGGAACAAACTCTCCTTCCTTTTCTTTCCTTTTCCAATTATCCTGTGTCCAATTAAAAAAATTCATATGATTAGTAGAATACGAGTAATTAGACAAGAAAATATCATAAAATTTGAAGAATGCTTACAATGGATTCTTTTATCTTTTGTGTTTCTTCATTAGGCAAGAAAAGATTTCCTTGCTTATCTTTTTTTGATCTCGCGAGAAGCCATGGCAAAGTTCGATCCGGCAAGGAGGAAATTACTGATGATGTAGAGGAGTCAACAGATGATGATGTAGAGGATGAAGGGATATACCCTTCGTGTTTCCAAAAGGGAATCATCTCCGCATATGGCTTTTGACCCAAAAAATGAGGATGCTTGTTGGAAGCCTGATACTTTCTTCCTCTTCACTTTTAGACTAATATGAAAACAAGTAACTAGTCAATATTCACAAAAAAAAATCATTATATAATTTCATATGATTGTAACATACATATTATATACCTTAAACTCCTTAGAGCTACACTTTGTCACAAATTGGTCCCAAATCTCTTGCGTGATGAAAGGATAGGTTGCATATCATTGTTAGGCCCCTTCCTCGTTTTTGTGATCCATCACTCACCAATTTTGTCTTGAAATCTCTCCACCACTTATCACAAGTAGTCAAGACATCTCGTTTCTTCCTCGCATCCTCTTGTATTCCAAACTCTCTCTTCAATATACAAAATGTACCAATAAGACACAATTAGTATAATAAACATGATCCCAATTATATTAAAAGAATAATTTTTAAAATACATAGGTTACTTACTTTAACATCTTCCCATAGTCTTTTTTATGCCTTCTGGAATATCATCCCAACTCTCGTACAAGATAGACACTTTGCTTCTACTGATTTCGTCGCAATGTGTCTTGTACGCACCAGCATGCTCCCCAATCGGACGTATCAAATCATCCCACTAAAGTACTCTTTTGACCCCGGTTTTGGAACGTATCCCTTTTGTAGGACCTCTTGGCTTGCTCACTTTTTTCTTCCTAGTAGCTCCATCAGCAATCTCGGGCTCAGAACGTGGCTGCTGACCATCATCGGATGCATCATGCATTATCTCATCCTCCATCACTAAACCTGAAACCAAATACCGACCAAAAACCTTTAACCTATGCAGAGACTCACAAAAACTCGTTTTCTCCTTCTTAGACAAAGTGTAGCAAGCTGGTGGAAGATAATAGCGTTGTCCCCGCTCCTGAGGTGCTAAATCTGGTCTGCCTATTTCTGCCATGTCTTTCTTAGCTTTAACTCCATTCTTTGTCTTCCCCGGCATATTCAACAATGTTCCGACAATGGCATCACAAACATTTTTCTCAATGTGCATTAGATCAAGACAATGTCTGACTTCTAAACATTCCCAATATGGGAGGTCCTAGAACTTAGACCTTTTCTTGTATAAGTTCTTTGAGACACTTTTAAAGGGCTTACCAAACACTGTTTCAATATCCTTTACCCCCTTAGAAAGCTCTTTTCCACTTAAGGGTACAGGGGCTTCTCTCATCTCCACTTTTCCGTTGAACAACTTTTTCTTCTTACGAAATGGATGATCTAAAGGAAGCCATGTACGATAATGCAGGTATTCATTCTTCCCACAATGATGTAACCGTTCATCAATCATATCCTCATCACAAATAGGGCATGCCTTTAATTTGCTCGTTTAACTGTATACCCTGACAAATTCTCATAAGCCGGGAAATCATTAATCGTGCAAAATATCATGGCACGTAATGTGAAGTCAGTTTTCGCATACGCATCAAATATCGAAACACCTTCATCCCACAACAATTTCAGATCTTGAAGGAGTGGGTCGGTCAAGATACACATCTATGTCGTTTCCGGGTTGCTTAGGACCCGAAATAAGAAGCGATAGCAGAATAAATTTACGCTTCATACATAACCGGGGGGCAGACTATAAATGGTCAGTAGAATCAGCCAAGTGCTATGTTAGGTACCTAGTGTGCCAAATGGGTTCATCCCATCTGTACAAAGTCAAAGCCTAAGATTTCGAGGTTCTTTACCAAAACCGGGAAACTTTCGGTCGATATTTCTCCATTGCGGAGAATCGGCCGGATGTCTAAGCATCCCATCTTTCTTCCTCTCGTCCGCATGCCACTTTAATAATTTAGCATTATTTTCATCCGAAAATAAACGCCTAAATCTCGGAATGATTGGAAGTTACTTAAGAACCTTTACCGGAGTTTTTTTCTTTCTCACCCCCTCATCATCCTCCTTTATCTTGTACCGAGACTCTTCACACCTTGGACACTCACCCAAATCCTTGTACTCATTTCGATACATCACACAATCATTTTGACATGCATGTATCTTCTCATATTCCATACCTAATGGGCACAACAATTTCTTTGCCTCATAGGTAGAGTTGGGAATTTCATACCCTTCAGGTAGCAATTCTTGTAAAAAAGTGAACAACTCACTTAGACTTTTATCTGTCCAACTATGCTTCGATTTCATATTGAACAATGTCAGGATGCCATAAAGTTTAGTGAAATTTTTACACCCCGGATACATAGGTTTGTCCGCTCCACTTAAAATACTATTATACATATGCGGACGATCGGTTCCTTCATCCTCCAAATTGTGTAACATCTCATCTACCCTATCATTCTCATTATTATCCTCTCCTTTTTTTATATTAACGTCAACCTCATCATCAACGTGATCAACATGCAAATCATCACGCAAGCTAGTGGAGCTGATACCCTGATCATAAAACTCTCCATGCCATGTCCACCTAGTATTGTTACTCTTAAACCCACGACGAATCAAATGATCCTTAATTTTATCCACATCACGATACCCCCTAGAGTTATTGCAATCAGAACAAGGACACAAGACTAACTTTGACCCATTCTGCGATTGATGTTCTAACGCAACCCTGATAAATTCATCAACCCCTTGTAGAAATGTCGCCAAAATCCGATTACCATACATCCAGTTTCGATCCATATTCACACACTAGAGACACCAAACAATAACACAATCGATCACATCATTCAAAGTCCTTACCAAATGCAGTTATGAACATTTGGTTCCTTATCGCTCCAACCTAACCCATCCTTGAGTTTCTCATCTCACTAGTGAATGAACATTTGATTTTCAATTCTAAGAAAAATCCAGCAGCACTTCCCTAAAGTTCTCCAAGTACACGATGAAGATAGTTGGTAAACTATCAACATATGTACCCAGAGAACGCTTAGGGAAATGAGCTAGATCTTTCTTATAATCCAAAACCAAACATTCATTCACATCCTAAGTGAAATAAGAAACTCAAAGACAGTCCCAAACCGGGGACTATTTAAGACTTACTCTTAATGAGTAAGCCTCGAACGGGTATCTAGGCCAATGATGCACATTGCAATTAAACAACACAAACCAATCCGTTCCTTAGATTTCCCTCCCCACCCCATTAAGGTAGGTCAGTATGTCAATTGTTCAACTAATTAAAACAACAATCCACAAATTCGTAATTCATATATAACAAGACAATAATTTCAAAAAAAATCCATCAATTCATATACTTTCCCAATCACATAACCAAACAATTCCTTAGATTTACCAGACCCCCCCATATAGGTTCCGTCATAATTCAACATTATAGGGACAAATAAAACAAATCCACAAATCCAAACTAATGGTGAAATTAACTTTTCATAAAAAAACAGAAAGTAACAAAGGTATAATATATACCTCTGCTCTCAAGGAGCAGCGAAGACAACCACAACGAGGTGAGCTTGAAGCATCAACAATGTAGATGAGAGGCATCTGCAATACAATGTAGAGAAGAGGCAGAGTGAGAGAGTGAAGCACCAAAATTATCAACATTCATTGATATCAAATTCAAATCGTGTGAGAAAAATGATGGGTAACAAGAAAATTGACAAAAAAAACCTCCTGAGTAAACCGCCGGTGAGAGTGGTAAACAGCCGGTGAGAGGGAGAGGAAACCAGCGCAAAAACCGAGAGGGAGAGGAAACCAGCGCAAAAACCGCAAATGAGAGGAAACCACCGTAAAAAACAAAGAGGGAGAGGGAGTGGGGGTTCGCCGGTGAACATGCGCCGCCGGTGGAAGCGCATTGCCTGTGGTTGTGCTTCGCCGCAAAGAAACGAGAGGGAGATGGGTGCAGCGAAAACGAAGCAAGGGTGAAGTGCGAGTATAGGGCGGACAACAGCAGATTCGTCGGCGATAGGAGGTGCCGGAGAAGTCGACGGCGAGAGTAGATTCGCCAGAGACGTGCGAGTGTTAGGGCGGAGAGCAGGGGGTTCGACAAATTCGCATGAGAGAGAGAGAGAGAGAGAGAGGAGTGCGAGTGAGAGAGGGTTTAATGTTTAGTGGGGCTAGAGGATTCCCGAAAAACTTAACTAGGAACCATCTGCGCCGGACAGGATGCGGGATCCGACGCAGATGAAGCTTTTGCGTCGCACATGTGCTGGATGCGACGCATATAGCTAATGCGAGAAGAGGGGGGACTAGTGTCAAGGATATGCGTCGGATGGGCCTCGGGGTTCGACTCACATCCTTGTATCCGAACTATATACGTTGCATGGCCTAAGGGTCCGACGTATATCCGCGGATCCAAAACCCAAATGCTTGACACATGTGCGTCGGCTTTCAAAGACCATGCGACGCAAATCCTTATCCCATTCATTTGCTTAGGGTATTTGCATCGGACTTTTAATAGTATCCGATGCAATTTGGCAATTTGCGTCAGTTTTTCGAGGATGCGACGCAAATAAGCCGACGCAAATTGGCAATTCTGTACTAGTGTAAAGTACTCATTAAACTCTTCAATGGAGAAAGGATACAAACTTACTTTACTATAAACACCCATAACCCATGGATGGAAGCTTCAAAGAAGGGACATTCACTAGGAACACCCATAAGTTTGATGATAACCAATTATTAGCTGCTTGCAAAGATACTTCAATAGGCATATCAAAAAAATATAAAGTTATTAAATTAAGCAATTATCATAACCTTTATGCAAACAAGATATTAAGTGATTATAAAACAAAAAAAAGTAAGAATTTATCTAAATAAGAGACATTGTTTATATCCATCAAACCTTTTCAATTATCAACTTCAGTAATTTAGTTCTTATCTAACTCTGTCTTTGTGGATTACTAAAAATTACCAGTAAAATTGACAGGGGCATCTTATGACAATTGCATGCAGATCCTTTCCATAGGGATAAAACATATTACCGCACATCTATTTCATGACACATACAATAAAACACCATAAGACTTTAGCCTACATGTTCAGCATCAACTAAGAAAGAACATAACTTCAATTGCAAAATTCAACTCCAAATAAATCAAGTATCAAACAATGTTCATCTACAAATTAAAGACAGGGAGTAGTGGTGGTTCATCTTGTTCATGAGTCGGTCGATGGGGTTTTGGGAAGTTTTAATATGTTTGCTTCGGAAAATTTGTCGTATGTTGCATGAGGAGACTTAGGGTTATTCAGTAGTTTTTACAACCCCCTCCCCCCTTCTACTTGTAGTTGCGAGCACTATCTTTTCATGTTACAATATTAATCTTGACGCTGGACATATTTGCGAGAGTCTCTTTTGAGTTCTTCTTCTTGGTTGGTTTACTACTTGGGTGACATTATATAAGTTTATAGCTGATACATGATTTGGTCCCTTTTATAAGTTCTTATATATTTGGATCAATTAATTAAATCAATTTAATGATATATGTGTGCTGAATTCTTAATTAATAAATATTGACTTATGATATATTTAATCTTCAAAATAAAGTTGCTAAAAACGTGAACAATGATGGAATAATCGACCAATTTGCGTGGATATGAATGAATGGATGAAGGATAGGGTTAGTTTAAAATTCCTATAAAGAATTTAATCACCAGGGATTTAAACTAATGGTTAGAAAGCTTGAAGAGATTAATCACCAACTTTAAGATTTGTTGAGAACACAAAGTTACTTGAAATATTGCCAAACTTAATTATATTTCAATCTTGAAAACGTAATACAACCTAAGCTATTTATAAGCAAATATATTCTAATGCTGCTTAGGACAAGTCCCTAAGTCATTCTCCTACTATAACACTAACAAACAAGATAACTACTAATATCAGTAAACAAAGAGTCCTAAAGTGCTTAAAACAAGAAAAATCTATTCCAAGTAGAATAGTAAAAACTTGTAAGCCATATCTATTTAATATGAAGAGTCTAAATAGAACTCAACTAAGGCATGATTCGCATGCCCCTTTATGCTTGTTGTCCAAGGTTAGTTACCATGTATCCTACCCCCTTTCTAGTAACAAAACCAAGGAACGAGCCATGAATACTCCCTAACTCCAAATGAGGCACTTTCAATCCAAGGACAAGTAATTAAGCACCATCTACTTCTGTATCATCCTCCCGTTCTTCAAAAACAATTAACCTCAATTGAGCATCTTCTTTATCTTGTAAATATGGTGCCAAGTCCCCTATATTGAAAGTAGCACTTACCCCATAGTCTGCTGGCAACTCTAGCCTGTAAGCATTGGCATTAACTTTCTCAATGACTTTAAAAGGTCCCTCTGATCATGGCATAAGCTTGTTCTTGCACATGCTGGGAAATCTTTATTTTCTTAAGTGTAGCCAAACCAAAATCACCTTCCTTGTAAATATGCTACTTTCGGTTCTTGTTAGCTAACACCTTATATCTTTCATTCAGCTTCTCAATTCTAGCACGCATGGGCGGATCCAAGGGGGGGCCTATGGTCCAGAAATAAAATTATGTTAATATCCCATTGTATGGAGAAAGTTTTTAAAAATCAAAGAAATCATACAGCAAATCCACGGGTAGAAATACAAATCTGAATATAGACAAAAACTGAAACCCAAAAGGCTACCCTAGTCAGTACTGGAGCAGTCTTTATCTGTTGTTTAGCCTATTATTCTAAGGCTCTGGCATCACATGTCTGCTAAAGTAAAACTATAACTTGAAGCCTAAAAGTTTCGCCATTTCCAATCTGATGATTCATCATCATCACACTTTCTCCTAAAACAATTCAAAATTTCAAAGGTAATTTCTTCTAATCCTTTTACCTTTTTATATTTTATTGATTCTTATAATGTTTATAACCATCAAACTTGAAATTATGACATTAGAAAGTAGAAACCATAGAGAAATTGATGTATCTGATCATCTGATTTGATCATGCCATGATCATATACTCTGTACTTCGTATTAAGTTTTTTTTTCTACTTTTCAATTTCTTTTTTTAAACTCATTAGTTATATTAAATAATTAATAGATTTTTGATTAGTTTAATAATTAGTTTTAAGATATTGAATAAAGTTAGTTACTTTTCTATGATAGTTGTTATTTGCAAGAAAAAGTATATTACATCATTTTTTTTTGGCGTAAGGAGTAGTATTTATTTTAACTCAAAGTGTCTTAAATTAGTGCAATATTAATAAAATTCAGTATACATTTTTTCCAAAATTAATGTATCGAATAGTTTTTTTGGAACACGTAATCATATTATTGGGGATCGTTATTGTTTAAAAAAACATATTTATTGATTTTTGGTTAGTTAAATTTCTTGTTCTATGGCCCAGTTGATGAAAATTTCCTGGATCCGCCCCTGCTGGCACGCACTTGAGCATAAGCTTAAGCATAGACTCGGCTTTAGACTTAGCATCCACATGAATATACTCACCTTTAGGAATAGAAATCAAATCCAATGGCAATCTTGAATTCAGTCCATAAACAACCTCAAAAGGAGAGTGTTTAATAGCATATGTAGGTGAACAATTATAAGAAAACATCCCAACCTTTAGTACTTTTACTAACCAACCTTGTAAGCAAAGCACCAAGAGTTCAATTGGTTACCTCAGTTTGGCCAAGTGTTTGAGGATGGTGAGATATACTAAAGCACAACTTGGTTCCAAGCAACCTCCACAATGTCTTTCAAAAGTAACTCATGAACTTAGTATCCCTATCACTTACAATAGTTTTAGGAACACCATGCATACATACCACCTCTTGAAAGTACAAAGCAGCAACCTTGGATGCATCATCCGTCTTGTGACAAGGAACGAAGTGTGCCATCTTAGAAAATCTATCCACAACTACCATGATAGAATCTTTACCTCTTTAAGTGTGTGGCAATCCAACTATGAAATCCATGGACACATCATCCCAAGGAAACTCCGGAACTGGCAAAGGTGTATATAGGCCATGATGAAAAGTACTCTTGGCCTTTTGACAATTTGCGCACCTAACTAGCACCCCTTGGGCATCCCCTTGTATCTTTGGCCAATGAAAATGCTCTGGAAGAACAACCCCAGTCTTGTTCATCCCGAAGTGTCCAGCAATCATGAGCTTCTCTCACAAGTGACTCCCTAATAGACAATTTGGAACACACAACCGATTTCCTTTTAAAAGAAAACTATCTTGTAAAACATAAGTTCCAATTGCCCCCTTCAAACAACCTTTTATAATAGATTTAAAATCCATGTCCCCTTTAGTACTCTTTAATGAGCTCAAACCCAAGCAAGAGTGGATCTTCTAGACAAAGCATCTACAATAATGTTGGTTTTACCTTCTTTGTATTTAGAAGAAAAACTAAAAGGACTGTAGAAACTCCACCCATTTGGTATGGCGTGGGCTTAGATTTTGTTGGCCATGAATATACTTCAAAGCCTCATTCCGAGTGCTGAATGAAGTGACTACACCTCAAAAAGTGACTGTAATGATCCAAAACTCTAACAATAGCATGGAACTCCTTATCATAAGTCGAGTAATTCAACCTAGCTCCCCCCAACTTCTCATTAAAATATGCAATGAGACTCTTCCTTTGTACCAATACATCACCTATTACTACTCCACTATCATCACATTTCAACCTCAAAAGGTTGTCATAAATCCGGTAAAGCTAAGATAGGTGTGGCACTAAGAAGCTTCTTCATAGCTTCAAAGGACCTTTGAGCAGCTTCACTCTACTCAAACCTTCATGTGCAACCACACTACTAAAGTTCTTCACAAAACGCCTATAAAAACAGGCTAACACATGAAAAGCACGAACCTCAGTCATAGTGGTTGGAGTTGGCCAAGTCTTAATAGCTTTTATCTTTGAAGGATCAACAAATATGCCATCTTTTGAGACTATGTAACCAAGGAAGGTTACACTAGGAACAAGAAACGAGCACTTTTCCAATTTAATATAGAGTTTCTTCTCCCTTAATACCCCAAAATACAAATTTCAAGTGTTGTAGATGATCCTCCACACTCTTGCTATAAACCAAGATGTCATCTAGGTAGACTACCACACATTCCAATGAATGGATTCAACATCTCATTCATAAGCCTCATAAAAGTACTAGGAGCATTTGTTAACCCAAATGGGATCACAAGCCACTCATATAGCCCTAGCTTTATTTTGAATGCAGTTTTCCACTCATCTCCCTGCCTCATTCTTATTTCATGATAACCACTCCGGAGATCTATCTTGGAAAAAATAGTAGAACAATGCAACTCATTAAGCATATCATTCATTAAGAGTCAATACACATACGCCAAGTTCCATCTTTCTTTGGAACTAAAAGTAGTGTTGGGACAACACAAGGACTCATATTCTCCATTACATATTGAAGGTTTGCAATGTACTCAAGAGGAGGGGTGAATTGAATACTTAAACGATCGGGTGATAAATTCAAATTCTTTCGATTTAACAGGTAACCAGTTGGGCTAGTACCTGACAGCGGAAACACTAGAACTTGAAAGCAGTAATGAACACACCAAATTTAACGAGGTTCAGCCAAACAAGGGCATACATCCTCCTACGCTATTTTTCTTATTTATCAACACTGAAAAACAAGAATACTCTCGCACTCTGTTGTTTCCCTTACTCCAGGGAAACAACACACCCTACACTAACTCTAGTGTGCTACTTCACACTTGAACTCACAAGCACTCGCGAATGATCTCACAAACGCTACCCAATCTCTAACCCCTTTGTTAGAGATTCAATACAATCAGTTTCTTTAAACTCACGCTTTCTTACAAAGCAAACAAAGAGTAATGCAAAGTTCTATGAGATTTGTACTCAATTTTAGGAAACTGTTTCGTTATTCTCTTTGTGAAGGCTCTCGAAAATACTCAATAAAATTCGGGAGAGCATCAAGAGTGAAGGAGAATCATGATTCAGTATTTATGGAGCTAGGTCTAACCTTTTAGTGTGTTCTCTTTGTGAAGGCTCTCGAAAATACTCAATAAAATTCGAGAGAGCATCAAGGTTGAAGGAGAATCATGATTCAGTATTTATAGACCTAGGTCTAACCTTTGAGCGTGCCCTAACTCGGGATATCAATGATATGATAATCCTAATATATTATAGAAAGTATATCTTGAACAATATCTTTCTCGGAGGAAAGATATTATCCAAGATATACACAAGCTTTATGTCAAGTAAATACTTAATTATGATTTTAAAGGCTGTCAAACATTTCTTATGGAAAGTATTTGAGAAAATATTTTTCCGAAAATCTTTTCTAAAACCGCCAGCTTAATCACCCTGCAGGGTAACGACTTGTTACCTTACTTAGTAGTTTTCTGAATATGTAACCCACTGGTTCCCATATTCAAAACCTTACTGTTTCACACTTAAGAACAACGCAAACAATTCCACTAAGAATATCATACGCAAATAGTACATGAAGACCTAAGATGAATCAAATAAAAGATCCTATACTATCTTCATGCACTTGAATTATTGAAGCTTCCCTTGAATCAACAATGCAACACTTTGTCTTTTCCTCGAACATCTTCGACAGGGCCTCCTAGCTTCAACTCTTGGAATCACCTGTTTGCTACACAAGAACATATCATAGCATAGCAAATATTCTTTTGACTGGTTTAGTATACAGTCAGGAACAGTTAGTTTCTCAACTGTTTCCTAAAAGCTTGGAACCACCTGTAATATCAACTGTTCTCTACAGTTGTTTGTCATCATTCAAAACCTAGGGGACTCAACAAATTCCCCCTTTTTAATGATGACAAACGTTTTGAAGTTTCCTGCAACTAGATTTGCACAACATGCCGGGTCAAGTGCTCTACCAGGTCGGTCTGGGCCGGGCCATATGCAGAAGTTAAACGGGCCAGGCTGGATCAGGGTCCTTCAAGCCCGACCCACTTAACAGCTTATCAATTTCTTTTATTTTTGCAGTGTTTTAAAATGGAGATACACTGCCAAAATTGAAGAGTCATAATCAGTACAGTTTTTCACAAACTCTCTCGACTTTTTTCCACCTCCGTTTTTTTCCATTTCATCACTTTCTCTTTCACATATTGTATTCAGTATTCAATGAATACAACCTGTGTTTCACCAATTTTGGATTTGAAGATCACTCCATGATTTCCCAGGTTGTATTAAGTAATTATAGTAGTAAAATCTCCTTCACATTTTTTAAAAAAAAACCCAATTTTCTCTCTCCTCGACTTTCTTCTTTTATGGAGCTTCAATGTTTCTCCGCCATTGTTGATGCTTTGATGATCTTCGTCTTTAAAAGCAGCGATGAGGTGTAGGAAGGAGGGGAGTGGTTGGTAGAAAGTGAGAATGAAGTAGAAATTTTCTTCGACTTTAATCTCCTTCGCCATGCTGATGCTTCAAAAATTTTGAGTTGAACAAATTTTGGGGTGGAAGATTATGTTCATGGGTTTACAGGTATAAGAACTGTATGAGCTTAAAAGAAAATCACATGTTTTCAGCCCTCTTTAACCCCATTTTCAGCCCGCCCCACTATATTTCCAACACAACCCATTTTCAGCCCGACCCTCTTTGAACCTGGTCATCCAAAGCCCTCATACAAACGGGCCGGGTCAAGGCTAAAAATGGGCCCTCGACCCTTTGAATACCTCTACCTACAACCAACAAGTTAGTAAACACTGGTAACTTCAACCAAAGATCAAATAACTCATTAAGAGAACTTACTTGACACAAGACTCACAAGGTGAAATAATTAACTATTTCAACTCTTTCCTAAGACTCTTTGTTTTTTTCAATGAACTACAACTGAAACTATACTAGAACTGACTCAATCTATACTAGACTTAGGCACTTCAACTTCAACTAATTTTCTCCTTTTTGCATCACTTAACTCAAAAATAGTAGCATTAACTACCAATCAAGTTATTATGCTGTAAGAAAGCAAGTTAGGTAATGTAGACATATAATCGTGTCTCCCTATTTAGTACCCTATGATGACCAATACCTCGCTCCAATTGGTCCGGATCGAGGAAAGAATAAAGAATGAGTCTAAAATAAAACCTTTTAAGCCCAAAACCATTTTCTAACTCTTTTTAAAAAAGCCCATCTTGGAAAACCTATTAAAAATTATTTTTATGAAAGCCCAATTTTTAAAAACCCCTTTTCTAGCCCAATTTAATTAGTAGAATTAATATTGATTAGTTTTATTAATAAAAATATCTTTTATAAAAAATCATCTTTTTCCCAAGTGTTTTCAAATATCTTTATCTAACTATTTTATAAAAATCTTTTAAGAAACCCAATTGTTTTCGGAAACCTATTGCTCCTCAACTACCTAAACATATTAACCCCCTAATCCCAACTCATAATGCGGACGGCATACACAAGTACACAACACACAAAATCACTCGACACTCTCTACAAATCTCCACCGCCTAACATCACAACGAACTCTCTCACCTGATCTACTATCACCATACACTTCACTAAATTAATTCATCATCTAATACATATAAATCCTCAGCAGCAACACATCAATTCTAAAACTAAAGTCAACGCATATATACCTTTCATCATATACATTTTTTTTTTTTGCCCCCTTTCGGGAACCCGTGGTAAGATGAATTTCCTCCGCCGCCTGCACTGCGCCACTCACCCAGAGGCCCAACAAGCCCCACACCCCCCTCCCCCCAACAATATTGAAATTTTTGCTTCCACCAAGATTTGAACCTTGGTCTCCCATGTGGGAGATAGGAAGCCATACCATTGGACCCAAGGGTCCTTGGTTACCTTTCATCATATACATACCAACACCTACATACATCTGTACACTCCACGCAAATTACGAAGGAAGCAGACCAATCTTTGTTTCTTCGACGCAATATATAACGCAAGACACAAACTTTTTTATAAGACTTGTTCGACATTCAATTTTTCAAGATCCGTACATATCAA
Organism: Beta corolliflora; assembly: GCA_947648045.1. Taxonomy (NCBI): domain Eukaryota; kingdom Viridiplantae; phylum Streptophyta; class Magnoliopsida; order Caryophyllales; family Amaranthaceae; genus Beta; species Beta corolliflora. The sequence continues at coordinate 645,187 of CANSZD010000763.1, read as the reverse complement.
CGACCCCGGACGGTAGTATAATTTCTGAGGGTCAACTAAATTAACCATATTTATTTTATTTTTTTATTTTTATTATTATTTTATTGAAGTTACTATCATTCTATTCGTGATGTAGATTGTTAACAAATTCATGCGACTGTCAGTATTGTATATTATACTAACTCCCTGCAATATTTTCTTTTCTTATTTTTATTTATCTTCATACATTATTATATGCCTGCCTGATTGTTTTATACATATTATATGATTGTCCTGCTTTATTGCTTTTATCACCCACATGTTATTATTGCTAAACAAGACCTAAAGAATTGTTCTAACATTAATCAGATTAATTTGGACAACCTGTTAGGTTCCCTGTAATATTGATTGCCTAATAACATGTCACTAAAAAATAGTCTTTTTATGTGTTTCCTGAACCAACTTAGACTAAATATTTTTAAGGTGCTTAAAACAATATGTTGTTATTCTTTGGCATAAAATTCGTTGTGAATCGATATTTAGTAGAGGCCAACTTTGGGCAATATGGTTCCTGACTATATTTGTACCCTCACCCCCGAACTCAATCTTTAGTTCATCTTGACCATCTATGGAGTCATGACGGGGAAATCTACATTGGATAATTTATCCCTATGATTTTCCTATATCCGATTAGGTTTATGATTATTCCTAAAAAGAATTGTTGGCGACTTCTTTCAATGCAAAACGATTTTCCATAAAACCTTAACAGTGGGGTAGTCAAATCTAATACGCGCTCACACCGCGTGTAGGCATTAAAGGAAATAAAAAGCCACGCCTACAATTTGGCGACTCCACTGGGGAGGATTTTTAAAAAAATTAATTTTATTTTAAATGAGTGGGTGAAACTTGAAAAATACGATTCATTCTTATTTTTATGCCTTAGAATAATATAAAGTTTTGCATATGCATGGCTAATGTTCAGCCACCATAAGGACAATCTACCTTGCCTCATTAGCACATGTTCTATGTGTGAGGTCACCCCCGGGGGGTTTGCGCTTTGTCCTTCCAAAAAGCTTCCTGAGCGATAGTGTTGGATCTTAGTCATAAGCAAACCTACCCAACCATGGCATTGTTCTCTTGTTCCTGACTTGAGACTGGAGTGCGTCTTACACGTGGCCACCTCTTTAAGCAGGGGTACGAAGCGTGGGATCAATCTCTTAGTCATAGACCCTTTTCAGACTGAACCTAAACCTGACCAATAGTTTCAAACATAGAACTGGACTTTTAGGTGGGAACTTTTGCATCCATGTTATATGACATTTGCCTGTGACTGTAATTTTTGCCTGCTATTATTTTGTCAAATTGTCATTATTATGCGTCGTTCCTAAAATCGCTTCGAACAAACAAGAAAAAATTCGTCAATCGGTCAATTCGTCCCCTAAATCCCCAAAAAGCGTGTCGGAGAGTAGTGCGCCAAGGGCATTAAGTTGCGCCTGGCGCACCACTCCCGTGCCAGACGCACGGCTGTGTGCCGCGCGCAGCAATGCTGCGCGGCACGCAGTCTGTGCATCGCGCGCTTTTAGTCGATTTAGTTGCCGTAATAGTCGATCCTACGTTCAGTCCTATGCTTGTCTATCTGCATCCGTGTAATACATGGTCATTCTAGGAGTCTCACCTAATCAAACATAAAAAAATCAGTCTTTTCATGCAAGGTCAAGTCTGTCCTAAAAAAAATGCATCTAAAGGGTCATTGTAGAGTTAGAGTTGTCATGCATGTCTACCTCTTCCCATTTTCTCCCTGCTGTTTAACTAATCTTCCCTGTCAATCTTACCATATTCACCAATTTCAAAAAAAATTACATTTTTTAAAATCAATCCTACACCTCCTTCTATTCTACTCTTTTTCAAAAACATTTACTAATCATCATCTTATCACGGCATTTTAAAAACAAAAAATTCAAATCAATCCATCATCTTTTCCTAACAAAAGATAAAACAAGGGGTTCCTTTCAAAAATGAATTTCGAAAATTCTAAGCCCATTCCAAACACCTTCAATCCAATTGAATCCAATCGACCCAATTCACTTGCATTCATTCTAGGCCCATATGCATTAGAGTCCATTTTGCATTCATGTAGCACTAGTGGAAAAATGCTCAAATGCTCCGGTTAAAAAGGCCACAAATGCTCCGTATTTGACCCGTAACAGACATCATACGAGCATTTGAGCAACCGGAGCATTTAAATTTTCAAATGCTCCGGTTGTGCTAAAACCGGAGCATTTGATCAATTTTATATGGCCTGTATACATCAAATGCTCCGATTGTTAAGGGAAAATCGGAGCATTTTTGTCACAAATGCTCCGGTGTTAACAGCACCCGCAGCATTTGAGGTCCCAAATTTTTTTTTTCTGCTTTTTTTATTTTAAATTGATATACATTCAATTACATATAGATAAAAGTTATATTTCTAATATTTTTGTTGATAAATACAAGAGCTATACAAAAAGAACTCTTTGATTCGACGATTCGATCAGATAAAAGGAACACAACAGGGAAAGATATTAGTACTAACTGTGACATCTAATTAGTTAAAAGATTAAATTATGTAGCCCAAGAAAGCAGGATTTCATTATATTATCAATGAATGGAAATTTTTGCAGATAAATGAAATTACATTGAGCAAGTAATAAAAAAAAGTCAAAAGTTACCAAATTCATTATATTATCAATGAAAGGAAATTTTTTGCGCATTGAGCAAGTAAAAAAAAAGTCAAACGTTACCAATATCCCAGTATAATAGCATTTCCTAGATGATAGCTAAGACTTCTGAAGTAGCAGAACACACCAAAATCTATACAGCTGGTGTTGATGTTAAATCACCCTTGCTCATTGGTTTACTGTTAGCACAAAGCCTGGAATTCCCGAATCTGCCAATGTATCTGACAGTTAAGCCACCAAAATATATTTGTTTATCATGTTGATGCTGGAACTCTCCAGATTTTACGTTAACATTAGCTACTAGGTGCAGCAGAAATTTGTGTTGTTAAAAATATTATGAGGCAACGGCCTAGCGATCAATCCATTAGTGACCAAACCAGCTGATTCATTATCATGCTTAAAATGGTCACTCCCTTCTTAAAAGACAAACATCCGAATTGCATTAAGTCCAAACTAACCAAACTTACTATTTACTAGCACAATTTTGCTCGATTATTGAAGTGCATATAAGAAACAAGGTAAGTACTAGCTTGCTCAATATGGGTTCAGATGAATGGATTGATAAGACTTCGGATTGCAGAACATGTGGACCCAAGTTATGAAACCAATGCAAGCAAAGGGCAAATGGTACTAAGATGCAATTAGCTATTGCTATCCTAAGCATGATACCGATTGACTTGCTCACCATTCCTTGTGCTTCACCCTTTGTGATTACCTAGCACAATTAATCCCAAAAAGTCATGAGGTATCTTATATCATCCTAGAAATAAAGGAGAGAAAAGACCTCCCCATTTTGACCACTGATAACATAAAGAACCATACTTACCTCCTGAAAATTCCTCTTTGCATCAAATCCTGCATAAAAACAGCTTCTTTTGGCAGCCTTCAAAACCGTGGCATTAAATATTAGTACATGACGAGCAAAATGTGATATTGGTCGCCATCTAAAATCATGAAAAAAACCCACATCAAACTTGTCAGATAAACTTTCCTATTTGCTCAACAATTAAACATCCAATACAGCAATTCATGCATCATGTAGTCATTAATTATGCAAAAAAAAAGCCAGTAGCAGATACAACTCTAAGTCTTGGACAGGTTTGCCATAGTTGCCCAATCACTTATGGTCAAGCTCGTAGTATATACTGCATAGCAGATAAAACTAGTGGCAGTCTGCACACAAGAGGATAATGCTACAGAATCCCCCTTCTCAACATTAACAGCAACTCTGCATCTCAAAGACGGAAAAAATTACACAGCTAACAGAAACAGACAGATGTCAGTTAGCCTTTATATCAGATCTATAATGTCATGCACAAGACGTGTAATGAATTTATGTACTATGCAATCCCAAGAAAGAGACAAGCTAAGGTCATAAAAAATCACCCAAATTCAATTAAAAATGTCAAGAAACCATGACAAATTCAAAGTCTCAACATCAACATTTAATATACTAGACTACTAGAGACAAGGCAGGCTCCACAACTCATGCTATATACTACAGTTGATCTTCTGCCATGATTATAAGATCCACATTTCCAATCGTTAAAGGCATTGACCATTCTAATAAAAGGAATCCATGTAAACGGCATAAACTTAAACTGAACTAAACGCTAGATCTTGAAAAATATTTCTCATGACTTCAGAGTACTAAAATTGAAAAAGTTTGAGATAGAACTAATCTCAGTAACACCAGGATCAAGAATCAAGGAGAGACTGCTTATCAATTGACTGCGAATATTAAATCATAGGACGGGTAAGAAATATGAATCAACAGAATGATTAATACATCTTACTCCATCAAAAAAAAATTCACATTTCAGTTCTACTATGCAAAGATTCAAAAACTTTATTTAAGTATGCAACGGTTGTCCTGCATGGTCCCAGAATATAGATCTCAATTATAACCATTGCAGCAAACGACAATGGCAGTTAAACAAACTAGTAGAATCACAGTTCAAGAACTTCAAATATCAACAAAACAATGAAGAAAGATAATGTGACAACATATACCTAGCAAGAAACTTTGCTTCTTCTTAGATATTAAAGAGAAACCAACTACTTGCTGAGATAACCCTAAAACTGGCGAATTTGAATTTGAAACTGGATTCATCTCTAAATCACTCATTCTCTCCTCTTCATTGTTGATTTTAATTCACTCTTCGTCTAACCTAATTCCATATAGAACTCCAATTTCGTAAAAAAAAGCCAAATTCGAGCTGAAAATTAGGGGTTTTTACGCACGAGATTGAGAATAAAAAAGAATCGAAAATGAAAATGCAGGCAATAATTGATAAGAATGATTGAGGGTCGAATTGAGGAAAGAAACTATAAGAGAGGCGTTGGAGAGAAGGGAGGTGAGATTAGGGATTTGAGGGTTTTCAGTGGGCGAAGAACAGTTGCGAGAGAGGGTCTTTGAGGAGAGAGAATGTGGGGGTGGGGGGTGTTGGACTAATACTTAAGATTCTAGGGTTTGGTTTTCATTTCAAGCGGTTAAATGACTCAAATGCTACGGTTAAACGGAGCATTTGACTCATTTTACGTTTTTTTTTTCAATTTCGTTATTTTATAATTCCAAATGCTCCGTTTTTATTAAAACCGTAGCATTTGTAATGTAGCAAAAGAGCTTTTTTTCACTAGTGTAGGGTCCATCTAATTCGAGTCCATGCATTCATATTAGGCCCACTAGCATTAGAGTCCATCTTAGGCCTATATAAGTCTAGCTCCTGTCAAAATCTAGGCCCATTTGCATCTTTATGTGAACCCTAGTCTATGTCAAGCCCAGTCCAAGTCTAATCCAACTCTATTCCAATCCAATGTCAAGCCCATGTGCATTTTCAAGTCTAACGTCAAACCAATATAGGACTAAGTCCAGAATTAGGTCCGCATAAGGCCCAACTCATTTCCAAAGTCAATCCAGTCAAATTCCAAACCCATGTAGGACGAAGTCCAAACCCCTTTAAGTCTAGCGAAGCTAGCATCCCTGTAAGACCATAACGACACCCCTTTGACTTAGCTAAGCTAGTTATCCTTGTAAGACCATAACGACACCCTTTTGACCTTGCTAAGCTAGTCATCCCTGTAAGACCATAACGACACCCCTTTGACCTAGCTAAGCTAGCCATCCCTGTAAGACCATAACGATACCCCTTTGACCTAGCTAAGCTAGTCATCCCTGTAAGACCATAACGACACCCCTTTGACCTAGCTAAGCTAGTTATCCCTGTAAGACCATAACGGCACCCCTTTAACCTAGCTAAGCTAATCATCCCTGTGAGACCATAACGGCACCCCTTTGACCTAGCTAAGCTAGTCATCCCTGTGAGACCATAACGGCACCCCTTTGACCTAGCTAAGCTAGTCATCCCTGTAAGACCATAAAAGGCACCCCTTTGACCTAGCTAAGCTAGTCATCCCTGTGAGACCATAACGGCACCCTTTAGACCTAGCAAAGCTAGTCACCCCCAAGACCATAAGGGCACCCTTCGAGTTTAGCGAAGCTATGGTGAGCACGGATGTGTCGTGTGCACCCAATCAAAGATAAAATTTCTCCTACTCTCTTTTACAATTAAATGTAGAAGGGAAGTAAGGTTCGTATCCACAGGGAAACAGGGACAAGTTTAATATCTAGCGTGAATCAATATCTAGATGACTCTAAGGGTTGAGTAACCTAATAAAAAGAGGGGGGTTTTCAAAAGAGTTCTGATTAAACTACAACTAACTAGCAATTAAATAAAATGAGAAATCAATATGGGAAGATCTTGAATCCGATTAACATCCACTTCAATTCATTATTAATCATTGAACCTCGACTCTAATTAATTCCATAATTATCTATTGTTTGAGAATTAATCTCGCATTCTCCTTATTCTTAGTTGAATAGCACGATCAGCGTGACTATAAAACCCTAACTAAAGGATAACCTAGTCCGATAGCGTCTAAGTTCAATCCAATAGCAGCAATAAACACAGAGAACCAACAGACCTGCTAACGTCATACAAGCGATAAACATTCAACAGTTGATTCAATTTCCCCAAGAAATAACCAAGACGATCTACATCTAAGTTACTTCCTAGTTTGCTACCAATTGATAAAAGAATAAAACAATCCGATTCTATTCTTAAATCTAGCATTAGATTAATTACACAATCAAACTAGTAACGTTCCTAGCATAATCATGCAAAAATCATAGAAAGCAAGCATAGAAATTAAACCATAATCAAAGAAACTAAATAGAGAGGAAAGATCTCACAATAATGCTTGAAGCTTCATGTTAATCTCGTTCAAGAACAGTTCAAGCTACAATCGGCATAGCATAAGCCAATTCCATAATTGAAATCTCTAAAAACTAAACTAGAAAATAAAAACTAAAAAGAGAAGGTAAGAAGAGAAGAATGGAGTGTTGGAGATTCTCTCTCCTCAAGTGTGTGTCTCCCTAGGTCCAAAAACAAGTTTGGTATTTATAGTAAAGCTCAAAAATCAGTCGACAATTACACCGACCTAGGGGTCGCGAGGTGCGAGTCTGGTCGCACCGTGCGAAGAGTATTCTGCCTTCCGCACATTTGGCTGGGCAAAGCAGGTCGCGAGGTGCGAAGTAGCTCGCGAGGTGCGAGCAAGCTGGTCGCGAGGTGCGACCTACCTCGCGAGGTGCGAGCTGCTGTGCTGGGCAGGCTTGCTTCGAGCGCGCGCTGAGCTTGCGGTGATGGGCGATGATGCTGTTTGGCGATGAGCGCGCACGAGAGCTTGGTTGGTGAGACGATGTTGTGCTTGCTTGGATGCTGGGCTTCGATGATGCTGTGTGCTTGCGATGCTTCGTTGTTGAGATGGTGCAATGCTATTGAGCTACACCTAGGAACACTTCCAAGTATATAGCTCAAACCCATTTTACCACAGAATCTCGAAACACATGACACTAACACTAATTATCTCGTATAACTCCCAACTTCCGCTAAGGGCTAAGTATAATACAAATGTGAACAATTATGATCAAAACCTCTAGCGAAGCACCCAAAATAACGTACATACACCATATAACATGAGCGTATCAAATACCCCCACACTTGAACTTTACTCGACCTCGAGTAAACTCAAAAATGAGAAATACCAATTAAATCATTACCCAAATTATCAACACCAAACTACACTCTCCATCAACTACATCATCATCATCATATCTTAACAACCTCCGCTCAAAACCTAAACGTAAGGGACGATGATTCCCCCACACTTACATTCAAGCTCACCTAAACCTCAAAAAATGATTTAAAACTACTTCAACTAATCTAAACAAGCAAGCCATGGAACAAAGACAAAAAGGGATAAATTCCATGCTTACTCTAAAAAACAAACAATCAACCAAAAGAATGTGAAAGCCAAAACAAATCTTCACAAAATCAAGGATGAATTCACCAACCATACCCGAAAACGCTTTCCACCTTATGACACCATCTCCGGCAAATGAGTTTTCCAAATACATAATTCTCTCTTAATCTCTCATTTTGCCTAGGAGCCTTTTCGGGTTTTCATCCTAGCTTCTCACATTTTTTTTTTTCATCTCTCTTCTTTTTCCGGCTCACAAAACTCACCCGCTCAACTAGCTCTTTTTTTTTTTTTTTGCATAGGCCGCCCTTTCGGGTTTTCGACCTATCCGAGCCCCCAATTTTGCCCGAGTCGCCCGTCCTTGCGGGTTTTCAACTCAGCGGGATTCACTTCATCACTTTTTTTTTTTAATATTAATTTTTTTTTCATTTTTTTTCTTTTTCAAATTGAAAGTAATAAATACAACATAGATACATGAGAATGAGAATACCCTCCCCCCTACTTAAACTACACATTGTCCTCAATGTGTCGACAATTAAAAGAAAAAGTAAACTGAAAATGGGGGGAAATCGAAAATCGGGTAAATCGAAGATCGAATGCTCAAAACTCATGAAAAGCAATCCGTCAAACTCAAATTTCTTAACAACACCAACTCAAATCTCATAACTCAACTCACAACCCTCTCCCTCGAATCACTCAAACAAATGACAAATTCAAAATTTTAAATTCTTGAGATTTGCACCTAACTTAAGAGATCGAAAAGATACATTAACAATCTCAACCCTCTAGTTGTACCAACTCCTAGCTATTGAACTCCTCCCAACGGGTTTTCTTTTGTGGATTTTGGTTCCAAGTGGATTAAGATTGGTTGTGGATCTTTTTAATGGGTGGGCGGTGGGTGAAAGAAAATATGTGGTGGTGGTGGAAATTTGATGAAAAATAAAGGAAAAGAAAGAAAATAAAGGGGTCTCGGGTTGCCTCCCGAGAAACGCTGTTATTTAAAGTCGTTAGCTCGACTTAGTACCTTAATCTCAAAAATTGGGCTTGTGCTCCATGTGTGACAATGGTGGCTCCATGTCAACCTCCAATTTAAGTACCTGCAAAACAAATTGAGAAGAACTCTTGCAATGCATCGTTAGTGGTACAGTTTCAAAACAAGGTGGTAAATCAGGAGGCTTTTTCCGCTCTTTCAACTCCGGCACCATAACCTGCATGTTAGTAGGAGACGCACAATCCTCAACCAAGACATCATCAACATTCATCGACTCATCAACCTGCTCAATATCAAGAACATCATGCAAAACAGAGTCAACAATGTTAATAGAGCAACGAGGGTTATCATCCTTAATTAAAGGCTTAGAATCATTGATTTTAAACGCCTCTACCTTTCTCTCAAATTCCATGGTCAAAGAACCAGCGCAAACATCAATTTTAGTGCAAGATGTCTTCAAGAAAGGTCGCCCCAAAAGGATGGGGGCGGCATGCTTATCAGGTTCCATCTCCAAAACATAAAAATCAGCAGGAAATCGCAATTTCCCTACCTTAACTAACACATCCTCTAATTTACCCCTAGGATAAACATTGGATCTATCAGCTAATTGAATCACCACACCAGTTTCATGCAAATTGCTAAGTTTCAAAGACTTATACAATGAATATGGAATCACATTAATTGACGCACCTAAGTCTAACATGGCTTTAGGAAACATGGTGTCACCTATAGTACATGGGATGGTAAACATGCCTGGGTCATTGCACTTTTGAGGTAATTTCTTTTGAAAGATAGCAGAGACATGCTCGCTAGCCTCCACTTTTTGCACTCCCTTTTGTTTTTGCTTTCTTTTCGAAGTACACAATTCTTTAAGGAACTTAGCATACCTAGGTACTTGATTTAAAGCATCAAAAAGGGAAATGTTTACCTCACATTTACGAAAGATTTCGTAAATGTCTTTGTTGCGCTCTACATTGCGGGTTTCTCTCAATGCCTCGGGAAATGGTGGCTCTGGTTCATATGGTGGAGGAGGTGATTTTTGGACTTTCTCCTCTTGTTGAGGTGGCAGTGATTTACAATCTGTTGTCGGTTCATGCTCGATCACCTCTTCCACTATATCTTTGTCTCGAACCACCAACCTCTCTTTGCTTGCAATTTCCGCTCCACTTCTCAATGTGATAGCACTCACGTTCATTTTAGGGTTGAGTTCCGTTTGGGATGGTAACCTCACCGAATCCCTAGCCTCTAACTTGGTTACAACTCCTGCAATTTGGCTTACTTGGCTCTCCAAGTTCTTGATGCTCGATCGAGTTTCCTCTTGGAACTGCACCATGTTACCCTGCATGTTAGTCACATTTTTAGTTAAAGCATTTAACATTTCTTCGATGGACATGCTAGAGCTCGAGTCTCGACCTTGGGGCCTAGGATAAGGGTGTGGTGGTGGCTTTGTTATAGTCTTTTTGTTGATGTTGATTGCCAAATCTGAAGTTAGAATGATCTCTCCACCCTTGCTCGGAAGCATAGGAGTAGGGATCATGTCTCTGTAATGCTTGTTGGCCTTGAAAACCTACAGCTTTGACCTCTTCCCTAAATTCTTCTTGCATCTGAGGGCAAACATCAGTATAATGATCTAAAGAACAAATTCTACAAGCTTTTACCTGTTGAACATTGTTCTTTACCATGTAATCACGCATCATTGATGTGAGAGCTTGTACTTGACCCTCGGCCTTTGAAGAGCTAGAACTTGGACTTTCAACATTTGCTCTACGATGATTCGATCTTCTCTTCGAATCAGTTTCGAGCCTTCAGCTAGTTCTTCAATGAGTTCTCTAGCTGCAGTTGGGGTTTTGTTTATGAAAGAACCTCCACTAGCAGCATCCACCATTCGCACATCTTCGTCAGAAGAACCATTGTAAAAGTACGTAATGAGGTCTTCATCGAATAGCCATGATATGGACAACTAGCACAAAGTCTCTTGAACCTCTCCCAATATTCGTAGAAAGACTCATCGTGTTTTACGCTCAATATTGCCGATTTCCTTCTTTAATGTTGATGACTTAGAAGTCGGAAAGAACTTCTCAAGAAATCGCTTCTTCATTTCAACCCAAGTGGAAATGCAACCGGGAGGAAGATAATATAACCAATCTTTAGCTCCATCCTTCAAAGCAAAAGGAAAAGCTCTCAACTTGATTTGTTCATCCTTTGCTCCACTTGGTTTCATGCCAGTACAAACCACGTGAAACTCCGAAAGAAATTTGTTTGGATCTTCTCCATTGAGCCCATGGAACGAAGGAAGCAAGTGTATCAACCCCGACTTCAATTCAAAATTAGTGCCTTCATCAAGAGCCGGAAATGAGATGCACAATGGTTGTTGATCAAGGTTAGGAGCTGTGAGCTCCCTCAAGGTACGAGTTTCAATTCTCGGAGGCATCTCTTCCTCCACTTCAACGTTAAAAGATGATTCTTGAAAATTTTCTCGCAGAATGTTTCTCCACCTGAAAAGAGTCAATTCTAATTCGGGATCGTAATGCAAAGATTCTTTGTTAGTAGTACGAGTGTTAACCATAAACAAAGAGCACAAGCAATACAATCCAAAAACACACTAAATACAAACTAGTAACACCGTTTCCCCGGCAACGGCGCCAAAATTTGGTGAGCGCGGATGTGTCGTGTGCACCCAACCAAAGATAAAATTTCTCCTACTCTCTTTTACAATTAAATGTAGAAGGGAAGTAAGGTTCGTATCCACAGGGAAACAGGGACAAGTTTAATATCTAGCGTGAATCAATATCTAGATGACTCTAAGGGTCGAGTAACCTAATAAAAAGAGGGGGGTTTTCAAAAGAGTTCTGATTAAACTACAACTAACTAGCAATTAAATAAAATGAGAAATCAATATGGGAAGATCTTGAATCCGATTAACATCCACTTCAATTCATTATTAATCATTGAACCTCGACTCTAATTAATTCCATAATTATCTATTGTTTGAGAATTAATCTCGCATTCACCTTATTCTTAGTTGAATCGCACGATCAGCGTGACTATAAAACCCTAACTAAAGGATAACCTAGTCCGATAGCGTCTAAGTTCAATCCAATAGCAGCAAATAAACACGAGAGAACCAACGGACACCGCTAACGTCATACAAGCGATAAACATTCAACAGTTGATTCAATTTCCCCAAGAAATAACCAAGACGATCTACATCTAAGTTACTTCCTAGTTTGCTACCAATTGATAAAAGAATAAAACAATCCGATTCTATTCTTAAATCTAGCATTAGATTAATTACACAATCAAACTAGTAACGTTCCTAGCATAATCATGCAAAAATCATAGAAAGCAAGCATAGAAATTAAACCATAATCAAAGAAACTAAATAGAGAGGAAAGATCTCACAATAATGCTTGAAGCTTCATGTTAATCTCGTTCAAGAACAGTTCAAGCTACAATCGGCATAGCATAAGCCAATTCCATAATTGAAATCTCTAAAAACTAAACTAGAAAATAAAAACTAAAAAGAGAAGGTAAGAAGAGAAGAATGGAGTGTTGGAGATTCTCTCTCCTCAAGTGTGTGTCTCCCTAGGTCCAAAAACAAGTTTGGTATTTATAGTAAAGCTCAAAAATCAGCCGACAATTACACCGACCTAGGGGTCGCGAGGTGCGAGTCTGGTCGCACCGTGCGAAGAGTATTCTGCCTTCCGCACATTTGGCTGGGCAAAGCAGGTCGCGAGGTGCGAAGTAGCTCGCGAGGTGCGAGCAAGCTGGTCGCGAGGTGCGACCTACCTCGCGAGGTGCGAGCTGCTGTGCTGGGCAGGCTTGCTTCGAGCGCGCGCTGAGCTTGCGGTGATGGGCGATGATGCTGTTTGGCGATGAGCGCGCACGAGAGCTTGGTTGGTGAGACGATGTTGTGCTTGCTTGGATGCTGGGCTTCGATGATGCTGTGTGCTTGCGATGCTTCGTTGTTGAGATGGTGCAATGCTATTGAGCTACACCTAGGAACACTTCCAAGTATATAGCTCAAACCCATTTTACCACAGAATCTCGAAACACATGACACTAACACTAATTATCTCGTATAACTCCCAACTTCCGCTAAGGGCTAAGTATAATACAAATGTGAACAATTATGATCAAAACCTCTAGCGAAGCACCCAAAATAACGTACATACACCGTATAACATGAGCGTATCAAGCTACTCCTATCTTTCATATATAGCAATATCAAATCATCAAATCTGGCGAAGCCAATTCCTTCCTAAGCCTAGCGAAGCTAGCATAAATAATCCTTTTGAGCCTAGCCTATTTGCCAAGTCTAGTCCAGTCTGCTTGCATAGTCCAGTCCAGTCCAGTCTAGTCCAGTCATTTGCATCTGCATATAGTTAAGCCCATGTCACCATCATAACCATAATCACACCCATCTCTAATCATTTCCCGTTTCCATTTCACCTTCCATTTTTCATCCCCATTTCCACTTTCATCTTCATTTCTCATCTCCATTTCTCCATCCCTCATTTCCATTTCTCATTTCCAAAAGCATTATTTCTAAAAAATTTACGAGGTCCATTCGATTTTTGTTCAGGACGGATCGTGAGATTATAACTTGGGAGCGCCCGACAGAGAGGATACAAGGTCAACCTACTCCTAGACTCGTTAAACGCATCCTTACATTTTCAAACGAATCCTCTCACTCTTCTGAATCATCAACTGAAATGGGGGACACTAATGAACAGCTCAGTGCCATTATGGCCCAACTTCAACTGATGAACTCACGTCTTGAGGACCAAGACAAAGAGATTAAGGCACTGAGGGAGAAGCTAACTGAGGAGGACGAGCAAGGCGACACTCCATCACCAATCAAGACCAACACAGATTTGAGGTTTGAAAAACTCGAGCAATTGATCCAGTCAATTCCTGCGCTCGAGGGTCAGGCTCATGGCCATGACATTATTGATCCTGAACTGAGGGAAAAACTCCTTAAAAAGGTAACATTAGGTGACCTCCCAAAATTCGAGGGGGTCGAAGACCCAGATGACCACTTGAGAGCTTTCTCCATCTCTATGGCTCTCAAGGGCATGAGCAAGGACCTGTTTGCTTATGACTTTCCTTTAACTTTGGATGCACATCCATCCAAGTGGTTCAGATCACTAAATAAGGCCAAGCTGAATGACTGGGACTACATCAGAGAAGAGTTCCACCAACAATACATCTACAATACTCAGCTTGCCATTGGCCTTTGTGAGTTGGAGTTAACTAAGCAGAATTCCAACGAAGATTTTGTCACCTTCCTTAACAGATGGAGGGAAAAGGCTGCACAAATGACTAACAGGCCATCCCAAGAGGATCAAGTCCGATTGGTGACCCGTAACCTGCAGCCCAAGTATGGGGACCATATTAAGTTCCAACCCATAGAGTCTTTCACGAAGCTCTATAAGGTAGGCCTGCTGATTGAAGAAGAGGTACAGGCTAACCAGAACAAGGGTTCTAACAACAACAACTCTTTCAAGAAGAGTAATAATAACCCTTCTACCTCTAAAAGCAGCGACATAAACGCCCTAACTACTGACAAGAAAGGTTATCAAGGACCTCAAAGGACATTCACTCCTTTGCGCATGTCTCTAGAAGAAGCCTTCACTAGGCTTCATGCAAAGGGAGCACTTCAGCCTCTTGGCCCTACTCCGGACCCTCCTCTGGAGAAGAGATCCAGTAGATGGAATCCTAATTCCTACTGCAAGTACCATCAAGGGAATGGACATCTGACATCGCAATGCTGGACTTTGAAGCATCATCTGCAGGATATGGTTGAAGACGGTAGATTACCAATTCCACCTACGGCAAAAGTCAGCAATAGTGGCAACCCCTTGGGAAGTGCCTAAATAATGCAGGGGCTTAGTCATTTAGCGTTGGTTTTCTAGGTTGAGTCGGAGAGTCCCTCGCCTAGCTCCTTTATTTCCTTTTCAGTCGAGTCTATGTCATTTAGGATTTTTATTTCTAATAAGCCTTATTTCATTCATTTTCAGTTAATAAAATAATCGCATTTTATTTTTCATTTTCATTGGCCTTCCATCATTTTATTTATGCTTCTAATTCAATGATGAAACTTAAATCACCTAATGAACTTGACTAATAATAACAAAAAAGATCTGAAATAAAAAAAATAAAAATAAAAGATAAAAAATGAAAAAATGGACATACTTTGGATCAGGAGTTCTTCCCCTCTTCCTTCCATTACCTTTCATAAACCATCATATCAATAAACCAAACAATCCCTTCAACATCAACGCTCCACAAATAACCTTCAAATGCCATAAACCAATAACTTGTGCGCAAGCTTTACTACACAAAAAATATCAATGTCAGACAAATAAAAAAACAAAAAGTGAAGAAATTCAAAGTGCGAAAAAAAAGCAAAAGCAAAAGAAACGCACATGACAAAAAAAAAAATGCAAAAAAGAAAGAGCCAAAGGCAAGAAATGAAAAGTCAAGCTAGGGGGCTTGCACACAAGTTCTACCCCTCATTCAAATCCTTCAATCCATCAAAACCCGTAATCTTTAATCCAAAATCCTTACCTTAAACCTCAAGCCTTAAACCTTTCAACCTTCCATCAACCTTTCTATAACTCGTTTTTCAAGGAATGTCCAAGCCCGCTGGGTTGAAAACCCGAAAGGGCGGCCTAGGCAAAAGTTAGGGCACAAAAAAAATGATAAAAAAAAATCAGATCCAGAACTACGAATGGTCTGATTCCGCAAGGATACGTAGGAATCCTCATCTCGAGGTCCGACCGCTTCAATAAAATAAAAATTAGTCATGGTCTAATGATTTGACTTTCTAGAATTTAGGAGCATAATCTCTTTCTAGATCCCGACATAGACTCGAGTCTGCACCTAACCTCGTCAAAGCCTTTTCCCACCTACATTCATTTGAGTCACAAATTTAAACCTTTTTATTTTCAATCCAAGCTCTCCTTGTCCCTGAAGGACTCTCCGACAATTCCATGGATTCTGGCGATACTTGACTTTGCCTATATTAACTTCCCAAAGAAGAATCCCCAGTACAATCCCCAGTGACAACTTTCAATGTTCAAGGCAGATCAACTACGTTTCAATATCAGATCAAGTACATTTCGATTAAGGCTCATGACAATCTCAAGACAAGCTCACCCAAAGTGGGGGCTTCCTACGTGTGGTGGTTCCTCCAATTCAAATCAAACTCCCGAAGAGTTGTAATCTGCGGACCTCGTATACGGACCCCGATTATTTGCTAAAAAACGATTTTCGAAAATCATTCTATTCAATCCTGCTCATTATATCATTCTACACATCTTCTAGCCTTGCAAAATCCTGACCTTGCATTACAGCCTTGTAAAACCCTGACCTTGCATTGCATTTCATACATTCTAGTCCTGCATAACCCTGACCTTGCATGACATGTCACCCTTTAAGCTTTGCATAACCTTAATCCTTGCATTGCGTCTCATGCATCCTTAGAGAGTCTAAGTTTGCATTATTGCATCATTATGTGCTTTGTCTGAGTTTTTTGCACCTATCTGCTAACATCCTCTTCTGCAGGTAATCAGATTGCTTGTGGTTATTGTCCTGCATACTAACTTTGTTTTGTAGAGACCGAGGTATATAGATCAGTTCTAAACTGCAGAGCGTTTAGAATCGTTCTCCGTCCCGACACCGTATTCTTTGACTATCGGTTTCCTGTACCTCAGTCAAAGTGGGGGCTTCTGTAGACACATAATCGTGTCTCCCCCATTTAGTACCCTATGATGACCAATACCCCGCTCAAATTGGTCCGGATCGAGGAAAGAATAAAGAATGAGTCTAAAATAAAACCTTTTAAGCCCAAAACCATTTTCTAACTCTTTTTAAAAAAGCCCATCTTCGAAAACCTTTTAAAAATAGTTTTTATGAAAGCCCAATTTTTAAAAACCCCTTTTCTAGCCCAATTTAATTAGTAGAATAAATATTGATTAGTTTTATTAATAAAAATATCGTTTATAAAAAATCATCTTTTTCCCAAGTATTTTCAAATATCTTTATCTAACTATTTTATAAAAATCTTTTAAGAAACCCAATTGTTTTCGAAAACCTATTGCTTCTCAACTACCTAAACATATATAAACCCCCTAATCCCAACTCATAATGCGGACGGCATACACAACACACAAAATCACTCGACACTCTCTTCAAATCTCCACCGCCTAACATCACAACGAACACTCTCACCTAATCTACTGTCACCATACACTTCACTAAATTAATTCATCATCTAATACATATAAATCCTCAGCAGCAACACATCAATTCTAAAACTAAAGTCAACGCATATATACCTTTCATCATATACATACCAACACCTACATACATTTGTACACTCCACGCAAATTACGAAGGAAGCAGACCAATCTTTGTTTCTTCGACGCAATATATAACGCAAGACACAAACTTTTTTATAAGACTTGTTCGACATTCAATTTTTCAAGATCCGTACAAATCAACGACCCCGTACGGTGGTATAATTTCTGAGGGTCAACTAAATTGACCATCTTTATTTTATTTCTTTATTTTCATTATTATTTTATTGAAGTTACTAACATTCTATTCGTGATGTAGATTGTTAACAAATTCATGCGACTGTAAGTATTGTATATTATACTAACTCTCTGCAATATTTTCTTTTCTTTTTTTTATTTATCTTCATACATTATTATATGCCTGCCTGATTGTTCTATACATATTATATGATTGTCCTGCTTTATTGCTTTTATCACCCACATGTTATTATTGCTACACAAGACCTAAAGAATTGTTCTAACATTAATCAGATTAATTTGGACAACCTGTTAGGTTCCCTGTAATATTGATTGCCTAATAACATGTCACTAAAAAATAGTCTTTTTATGTGTTTCCTGAACCAACTTAGACTAAATATTTTTAGGGTGCTTAAAACAATATGTGGTTATTCTTTGGCATAAAATTCGTTGTGAATCGATATTTAGTAGAGGCCAACTTTGGGCAATATGGTTCCTGACTATATTTGTACCCTCACCCCCGAACCCAATCTTTGGTTCATCTTGACCATCTATGGAGTCATGACGGGGAAATCTACATTGGATAATTTGTCCCTATGATTTTCCTATATCCAATTAGGTTTATGATTGTTCCTAAAAGGAATTGTTGGCGACTTCTTTCAATACAAAATGATTTTCCATAAAACCTTAACAGTGGGGTAGTCAAATCTAATACGCTCTCACACCGCGTGTAGGCATTAAAGGAAATAAAAATCCACGCCTGCAGGTACACAACTCACAATCCTTAACCAAACACAAATTATCCAAATACAAACCAGAAAAGTTTAACGAGAACCCAAATTACATAAGAGAATGTTGTGTAATAGGGGGGGAAACGAGAATGCAAAAGCGGTTTATCGAATAGAGTGGGGGAAACAAATTAGAAAGAACAATCACTCCTCATCATCCTCTTCTTCCTCTCCTTCTTCCTCTCCATCAGAGGCATCATCATCATATTTTTCTTGGTTGGAGGAGGAGTGTGAGGATCCAGCATCTTCTTCATCTTCCTCATCATCATCATCTTGATCCTCAGCCATAGGTTCAGCAGGAAGACGGGGATCAGCTGGAAGACGAGGATCAGCAGAACCAGTAGCACCCTTAATAGCAGGAAGTTGAACCTTTACTTCTGGAAGAGATAGAACAAGGAACTCAGTCTCCGCCAACTTCTTCTCAAGCTTAGAGATCTTAGACTTATAGGACTTGGACATACCCTCAATCAGCTTATACATCTTGTCCAAAGTCTTCTCCTGGTTGTCCAACCTTTCAATCACAGCAACATCTGTGCTGGTTCCCCTATCTTTCTCTTCTTCTTCTCCAGCTTTTTCTTCTCAGTTGTTACTCCTATCTCCTTGAACCTCAACATATTTGAGGAAACATACCCTTTCTGCCCTAATATTTTGCTGGTAAAGACCTTAATTGGAATTGTTTCCCCATTGAGAGGAATCTTTTGCTTCTTGAGCAAGAGGATGATAATTGAACCATAGGTTAGGGTATGGTGAGAGGAGGAACAACAGTTTATGATATGATCAATGATTATGGCAGGGAGATTGATCTTGATCTTTTTCATCATTAAGTAAATCAAGATCATCTCCATTATACGAACTGTTCCCCTGCCATGGTCCTTGGGAATTATCACTTTATTGTAAATGGAGTGGAGGACCAGCATAATAGTTTCACGCAAATTAGCAGATTGATAACTAGCCTTCTTGGAATAGGGAACAGTAAGCAAAAACTTATAGATCTCCACAGCTGTTACCCCAACAATAAAAGGCCAACCATCCCCAGCATACATATCAAACCCATCTCGTGGAACACTAAGCAGAGCAGCCACAAAAGAAACACACATGGAGACTTCACTTCCACAAAATAATAGAATCCAAAGACATATCAGGCAATTGCATTAAATTCACATAAAACTCTCTAACAGAATCCAAAAAATGCATTCTTAACATCCTTAAATAGAGGCATCCAGCCTTGAAATTATAATAAATCACGAGTCCTCAGATAAAGCAGGCATATCAAAATAACCATCTTCTACAGAACATCCAGATAACACACTTCTTTCAACAAGAGGAGTAGAACCAGTAGAAACGGGAGTTTCAATAGATTACCTTTTGCAACACGAGGGGGTCTAGCTGGTACCCCTTTCCTCTTGGTTCCCCTAGCAGAACCAAGCAAATTGATCCTCATAAACTTCTTCTGTTTCCTTCTTCATGGCAGATCTGGCCACTCTCCATCCTCTAGCCTTAGTAGTGGCGGATGGAGACCCTTCCTTGTGGCTAGTAACCGCTAGATCTTCTTCCTCCTTTTGTTCCTTCTCAATAGGAACTTCAGTAGACAACTCATCTAAAACTCTTTCAACAGTCCAGTGACATAATCCTTCTGATGTTCCCCTTCAGGAACAACTTCACCCTTCTTAGTGGAAATTAGGTTATGGGAAACAGCAGAGGCGGCTGGGTTTTCGGTTGAGGAGGTGTTTAAAGGTTTGACAGTTGAGGGAGTGGGATTAGGTCCATGAGTAGGAGGATGGGTAGGAAATGAAGTTATGGAGGGAGGTGGTTGTGATGGAGGTGGCTGATTTTGTGGTGCTGGAGGTTGATTTTGTGGAGTGGTGGTGGTTGGAGTTTGAGTGGTGGAGGGATCGGATGATTATCAGAAATAGTGGAGGAGGGAGGTTTTTCGGGTTGAGTGACAGAGGGGGTTTTCTTTGGAGAGGAAGGCATTTCAGTAGAGCTTTTTGATTTTCCACCCTTCTTCCTTGCGCTAACTGAAGATTTCTTCCCCGCTAGACAAAAACAAAGAGAAACCGCTTTAGAGAAAAAGAGAGAAATTGATCGAGTGAGACTTGAACTGATTGCATATAAACTGGGGATATATATATATATATATATATATATATATATATATATATATATATATATATATATATATATATATATATATATAATGAGAGAACAAGTAGTGGAAGAAAATCAGTTGAGATTTCAAAAGCAATTCAAAATTTGAAAGTAATCATAACTTTCCATAAATACCTCAACTGCCGAAAAATAAGGCATGTACAAGAATTGTACATTTGACGAGCCTTTTTAAGGAAAGATAACTGCATCAAAATATCTCAACTTGCAGAAGTTAAGATATTCCCTTAATTTTCGTAAAGAATCAACTTCCCAAAAAATATATTTGTGCACTAATGTTGTTCTTCTCAACTGTTTCATAAAAGAAACACTTGCACTTGGTTCTAGCAAGTTAGCATGATGTCACCTTTATTCAAGCAACGATTTTTTCTAATCTTTGAAGATATAGAAAGCATCTACATGACAACTTGAAGAATTAAGCAACGATATATATATATATATATATATATATATATATATATATATATATATATATATATATATATATATATATATATATATATATATATATATGCAATTTCACATCAAATAGTATATTCTAACCACCAGGGGAAATAGTTGTAGCCAAATAACCTAATCCTAATAACTCCTAATAAAGACACTTACTGAAACTTAATTAAACCTAATAAGACTCTTAACTTACCAAACGACTCTATGCACAAGGGTTTTGTGAAAATATCAGCAATTTGATCTTCACTTTTGCAAAATAATAATTCAACCAAGCCTTTCTCAACATTATCTCTCAGAAAATGATGTCTGATCTCAATGTGCTTGGTTTTAGACAGCTGAACAGGATTTTTTGAAATATTAATAGCACTAGTGTTGATACATAATAGGAACACTCTCATAGACAACACAAAAATTATTCAGTTGGTTCCATATCCACAACAGTTGCAAACAACAAGCTGCTGCTGCGATATATTTTTAAAGCCCCATGAGATCAGACATGAGCCTAAGAAATGAGCCATACCTGATGTGCTTTTCCTATCAACAAGGAAACCAGCATAGTCTGCATCTGTATACCATGCCAGCTCAATAGAAGTGCCCTTGAGTACGACAAGCACAAGTAACATGTTCCCACCAAATACCTAAGCATTCTTCTAAAAGCCTAGATGAGACTCCTTGAGATTGCTTTGAAATCTTGCACACAATCCTACAGAGAATACAATATCAGGTTTACTTCTTGTTAGGTACAAGAGGGAACTAGTCATACCTATATATATACAGTGTAGCTTCCACATCCTTCCCCTTTGAATCAACATCAAGCTTTGTCGACGTGGGAACAAGAGTGTCATAAACTTTACTGTTCTCCAGACAATACTTCTTTAGAAGCTCTCTAAGGTACTTTTGCTGGTGGATCATTATTCCAATTGTTGTTTGCCTAATTTGTCGACCTAAGAAGAAGCCAAGTTCTCCCATCATGCTCATTTCAAACTCACTCTGCATAAGATTAGCAAACTCATCACTTAGCAACTGATTAGTAGCTCCAAAAATGATATCATCAACTTAAATTTGGACTACTAGCAAGTGTTTCCCCCTGGTTTTGACAAACAAAGTTTTCTCAACTGTTCCCCTCTTGTATTCATTTTCCATCAAAAACTTTAAGAAGCTTTCATAGCAAGCTCTTGGTGTTTGTTTGAGACCATACAAAGCTTTATCAAGTTTGAATACATAGTGGGGAAACAGTTGCTCAGCAAAACCAGGTCGTTGTTCTACATATACATCCTCCTTCGAATAACCATTCAAAAATGTTGTCTTCACGTCCATCTGAAACAATATCATATTCATGTGAACAGCAAAGGCAATAAGAATTCTAATAGCCTCTAGCCTAGCAATAGGTGCAAAGATCTCATTATAATCGATGCCTTCTTGTTGATTGTAGCCTTGCACCACAAGCCTTGCTTTGCTTCGAACTATTGTGCCAAGATCATCCAACTTATTTCTGAACACCCATCTAGTGCTAATGACTGACCTATCTCTTTTTCTTGGCTCAAGGTGCCACACCGGGTTCCGTTCAAATTGATTCAATTCATCTTGCATCGCCAATACCCAATCTGGATCATTCAAAGCCATCTTGTAGTCAGCTGGTTCTACGCTGGACAAGAAAGAAAAAAAGGCACAAAAGTTTTCATAAACAACTCTTCTTGTTTGAAATCCTTTATTGATATCACTAATGATTTGATCAGAGGGATGAGAAGAATGATATCTAAAACTCTTTGAAACTGGACCATCTTGTCCTCTTGAATCAGTCTGACTGGAACCAACTTGCATTCCAGCATCATCTAAGTTAGATCTCTCAGATGTACTGAGATGTAAAGTGATTCCCTGCTCATTCCTTACCTATCCCTCATTAGGGTTACCACTAGCTTGGGTAATGGTTCCCCATGAGGTGTTTACCTGTTGATCTCCATGGGAACCAGCAGTATCTGGTTCCCCCTTAAACAAATCCTCATTATTCTCTTCTCACCATCAACATTTGGTGGATCAGTAGGAAGACCTGACTCCTCTTCTGGATCCTGAGCAGATTCAGCTGACTGTTGCCCTGTAAATTCAAGCATTCCAATAATATCTCTTTGTTCAACCTGTGCAATCTCAGAAGACATATTAAACTCATCAAAATCACATGAATACTTTCCTCAACACACAAGGTCCTCTTATTGAACACCTTGTAAGCTTTACTATGAGGAGAGTATCCAAGAAAGATTGCCTCATCACTTCTAGGGTCGAACTTATGAAGGTGGTTCTTCCCATTATTATGCACAAAACACTTGCATCCAAAGATGCGAAAGTGTGCAATATTGGCTTTCTACCCTTTAGGAGTTCATATGGGGTCTTATTCAATTTATGTCTAATGAGAGCACGATTCAAGATATAGCATGCAGTGTTCACATCTTCTCCCCAAAAACTCTTATGGAGACCACTTTCAATAAACATCGTCCTCGCCATCTCCTCTAGAGTTCTATTCTTTCTTTCCACAACACCATTTTGTTGAGGTGTTCTAGGGGCAGAGAAGTTGTGACTCACTCCATGCTC
The DNA here is from genome assembly GCA_947648045.1 of Beta corolliflora. NCBI lineage: Eukaryota > Viridiplantae > Streptophyta > Magnoliopsida > Caryophyllales > Amaranthaceae > Beta > Beta corolliflora. The sequence goes on along the minus strand of CANSZD010000763.1, from coordinate 621,672 downwards.
TCTACAAAAATCAATGAAGATTTAATTATCAAACTCAGAACCATGGTCAGATCTTACTGCAACCAGCTGATGATTTAGCTGGTTATGTACCTGTTTCACTAATGCAACAAACTCATTAAATGTTTCATCTTTTGAGTGCAAAAAGATAACCCATGTAAACCTTGAAAAATCATCAACCATACACAAACAAACCTATGACCATTCCGACTTTGTACACGCATGTGACCACATAAATCAATATGAACAAGTTTGAAAGGTCTGCTGGTACTCATGACACTTTTTGGCTTAAAAGAGGATTTTACATATTTCACTTTGGCACATTCTGAACACACATTATCAATCTCGTACTTAATATCTAGAAGACCAGTTACTAAGTCATCACGAGTTTTAAGTTTGCTCAAAAGTGTCAAGCTAGCATGTTCAAACCTCTTATGCCATACCCATTGATTAGACTCGGAAACATCACTCAAATAGATGAACTTGTTCTCCGGAATTTTATCCGGTAAAGTGATGTAGATATCATCTTTCCTGGTTCCCTCATAGACAAGTTGACATGTTTGTGATTTAACTATGTGACAAAGGTCAGCTTGAAACTCAACTCGATTACCTTTTTCACGTAATTGAGAAATTCTCAAAAGATTATGTTGCAAGCTATCAACATAATATACATCATCAATAGCTTGTGAAAGTGTTTTACCAATTTTACCTATGTCGACAATAGAACCTTTACTGTTGTCTTCAAAGGTAACACTTCCACCATCATAGGATGTGAGTGAGAGAAATTATTTCTTATCCCCGGACATGTGTCTTGAGCAACCACTATCCAAATACCAAAAGGTACTACCTCTCACTTTAGCCTGCAAGAAACAATCAAGCGTTAGACTTAGGAGTCAAAGCTTTCTCGGGTCCATTTCCACAGACAATTGACTCTAGTTGGACCTTTCTCACCCAAACTTGCTTAACATGTTTGTTGTTTCTTTCAACACTTTTCTTTCTAGCTGGACAATTAAAAATCTTATGTCCATTCATACCATAGTGATAACACACATGCATGTCCTTCGCAAGAACATATTCACCCCTTTTGAATTCCTCGATCCAATTGCTTCCCCTGGGTGCCAATTGATCCCGGTTCTCGTTCAGGAATAACTGAGACCAGTTGTTCTACTGTTACCTTCCATGGAAGTAAGATGGTTCAAGGTATTCCATGCAAATAAGAGTTTGTCTACGTGTCTTTGACTGTTTTGAAGCTCTTTGTCCTTGGTTTTAAGAACTCTTATTAGAAAAACATTTTTCTCATCCATAACTTTAAAATCCTTTTGTTTTTCTCAAGTTCAAACTCAAGTTTTCAAATCAGGGAGTCATTAGGCACGTTGACAACCACTTTCACCTTTCCCTTATTTAATTGATTGATTTCAGCATACAAGTCACAGATTTTTCCTTCATACTCATAAATCATCTTACTAACTTCAGCACACGGACCTGTGGGGGAAACAGTTAGCTGGACAGTCTTGAGTGTGACAAACTCTTTATGCAATTCTTCCACATCATGAACCAAAAGGTTAAATGCATACAGTAAACTAGACTTACATAGAGTGTTTGCCTTACTCTTAATAGCAATAAAGTTTGGGGGATCATATGAGTTAAATAAATCGTGTGCCGGGGGAACAGTTAAGTTTTCTTCACTATCACTAGGAGTATCCTCATCCTTTTCTAGACAAGAAGACTTAGCTGTTTCCAACTCGACTTTGCACTTGTCAAGGGCAACTTCAAGCTCAGCCACTTGATCCTTTACCTCAATAAAGACCTGCTCTAAGTGATCACAACTAGCAATATCAATATCACATTCTTTTTCTTTTCCTTCAACTCATGTTTACCAGTTATGTAAGCCTCACTTAGTTTAAGACATTCATCTAACAAAGAATCAATACATTCAAGCATATTATCTCTATCATAATGATACATGTCTTCACGAATGTGTTCCAAATTTACCTTGTGCTCACTAAGTACATCTTTATTTACCATAAGACAGAAATGTGATGTACTATTCCCCTTCCTCGTTCCATCAGCCAAGCTGTGTTCCTCCTTGATCCATAATATCAGTCATGCAAGTTTCATGATTAGGTGACTCTTCATCCTCTTCTGATCCAAAATCAGAGTCACCCCACATGGCTGTTACCCTAGCCTTCTTGAACGCTCTTGACTATCCCACATCGGAAGTTGAGGAGAACGAATCCTTCTTTATATAGAGGTGGACATCTCAACCTAGTAGAGGCCTTTTGAGTAGGACTTCGGTCCTACACCAAAGCAAATCCTTGCGGGCTAGGCCCAAAGAGGACAATATCTACTAGTGGGCTCCTAGGGTGTTACAGATGGTATCTGAGCCAGGGCCCATTTCGGTGTCCTGAGTGCCTACGGGGACGCAGGCTCCTTAAAAGGAGGGGAGAAGGTGCCTAAGATCTTGGCTATCCCACATCGGAAGTTGCGGAGAACGAAGTCTTCTTCACATAGAGGTGGACATCTCAACCTAGTAGAGGCCTTTTGGGTAGGACTTCGGTCCTACACCAAAGCAAATCCTTACGGGCTAGGCCCAAAGAGGACAATATCTACTAGTGGGCCCCTGGGGTGTTACAGAAAGAAGGTGCCTAAGATCTTGGGTATCCCACATCGGAAGTTGAGGAGAACGAAGCCTTCTTTACATAGAGGTGGACATGTCAACCTAGTAGAGGCCTTTTGGGTAGGACTTCGGTCCTACACCATAGCAAATCCTTACGGGCTAGGCCCAAAGAGGACAATATCTACAAGTGGGCCCCTGGGGTGTTACAGATGGTATCAGAGCCAGGGCCCATTTCGGTGTTCTGTAGTGCCTGCGGGGACGCAGGTTCCTTAAAAGGAGGGGAGAAGGTGCCTAAGATCTTGGCTATCCCACATCGGAAGTTTCGGAGAACGAAGCCTTCTTTACATGGAGGTGGACATCTCAACCTAGTAGCAGGCTTTTGGGTAGGACTTCGGTCCAACACCAAAGCAAATCCTTGCGGGCTAGGCCCAAAGAGGACAATATCCACAAGTGGGCCCCTGAAGTGTTACAGACAGAAGGTGCCTAAGATCTTGGCTATCCCACATCAGAAGTTGTGGAGATCGAAGCCTTCTTTATATAGAGGTGGACATCTCAACCTAGTTGAGGCCTTTTGGGTAGGACTTCGATCCTACACCAAAGCAAATCTTTGCGGGCTAGGCCCAAAGAGGACAATATCTACTAGTGGGCCCCTGGGGTGTTACAGATGGTATCAGAGCCAGGGCCCATTTCGGTGTCCTGTAGTGCCTACGGGGACGCATGCTCCTTAAAAGGAGGGGAGAAGGTGCCTAAGATCTTGGCTATCCCACATTGGAAGTTGAGGAGAACGAAGCCTTCTTTATGTAGAGGTGGACATATCAACGTAGTAGAGGCCTTTTTGGTAGGACTTCGGTCCTACACCAAAGCAAATCTTTGCGGGCTAGGCCCAAAGAGGACAATATTTACTAGTGGCCCTCTGGGGTGTTACAGATGGTATCAAAGCCAGGGCCTATTTCGGTGTCCTGTAGTGCCTACAGGAACGCAGGCTCCTTAAAAGGAAGGGAGAAGGTGCCTAAGATCTTGGCTATCCCACATCGGAAGTTGAGGAAAACGAAGCCTTCTTTATGTAGAGGTGGAGATGTCAACCTAGTAGAGGCCTTTTGGGTAAGACTTCGGTCCTACACTAAAGCAAATCCATGCGGACTAGGCCCAAAGAGGATAATATCTACTAGTGGGCCCCTGGGGTGTTATCGAAAGAAGGTGCCTATGATCTTGGCTATCCCACATCGGAAGTTGACGAGAACGAAGCCTTCTTTACATAGAGGTGGACATCTCAACCTAGTAGAGGCCTTTTGGGTAGAACTTCGGTCCTACACCAAAGCAAATCCTTGCGGGCTAGGCCCAAAGAGGACAATATCTACAAGTGGGCCCCTGGGGTGTTACAGATGGTATCAGAGCCAGAGCCCATTTCGGTGTCTTGTAGTACCTCCGGGGACGCAGGCTCCTTAAAAGGAGGGGAGAAGGTGCCTAAGATCTTGGCTATCCCACATCGGAAGTTGCGAAGAACGAAGCCTTCTTTACATAGAGGTGGACATCTCAACCTAGTAGCAGCCTTTTGGGTAGGACTTCGGTCCAACACCAAAGCAAATCCTTGCGGGCTAGGCCCAAAGAGGACAATATCCACAAGTGGGCCCCTGGGGTGTTACAGAAAGAAGGTGCCGAAGATCTTGGCTATCCCACATCAGAAGTTGAAGAGAACGAAGCCTTCTTTATATAGAGGTGGACATCTCAACCTAGTTGAGGCCTTTTGGGTAGGACTTCGGTCCTACACCAAAGCAAATCTTTGCGGGCTAGGCCCAAAGAGGACAATATTTACTAGTGGGCCCCTGGGGTGTTACAGATGGTATCAGAGCCAGGGCCCATTTCGGTGTCCTGTAGTGCCTACGTAGACGTAGGCTCCTTAAAAGGAGGGGAGAAGGTGCCTAAGATCTTGGCTATCCCACATTGGAAGTTGAGGAGAACGAAGCCTTCTTTATATAGAGGTGGACATATCAACGTAGTAGAGGCCTTTTGGGTAGGACTTCGGTCCTACACCAATGCAAATCTTTACGGGCTAGGCCCATAGAGGACAACATTTACTAGTGGCCCCCTGGGGTGTTACAGATGGTATCAAAGCCATGGCCCATTTCGGTGTCCTGTAGTGCCTACAGGAACGCAGGCTCCTTAAAAGGAGGGGAGAAGGCCTAAGATCTTGGCTATCCCACATCGGAAGTTGAGGAAAACGAAGCCTTCTTTATGTAGAAGTGGAGATGTCAACCTAGTAGAGGCCTTTTGGGAAAGACTTCGGTCCTACACTAAAGCAAATCCTTGCGGACTACGCCCAAAGAGGATAATATCTACTAGTGGGCCCCTGGGGTGTTACCGAAAGAAGGTGACCAAGATCTTGGCTATCCCACATCGGAAGTTGACGAGAACGAAGGCTTCTTTACATAGAGGTGGACATCTCAACCTAGTAGAGGCCTTTTGGGTAGGACTTCGGTCCTACACCAAAGTAAATTCTTGCGGGCTAGGCCTAAAGAGGACAATATCTACAAGTGGGCCCTTGGGGTGTTACAGATGGTATCAGAGCCAGGGCCCATTTCGATGTCCTGTAGTGCCTGCGGGGATGTAGGCTCCTTAAAAGGAGGGGAGAATGTGTCTAAGATCTTGGCTATCCCACATCGGAAGTTGAAGAGAACGAAGCCTTCTTTATGTAGAGGTGGAGATCTCAACCTAGTAGAGGCCTTTTGGGTAGGACTTAGGTCCTACACCAAAGCAAATCCTTGCGCTCTAGGCCCAAAGAGGATAATATCTACTAGTGGGCCCCTGGGGTGTTACAGATGGTATCAGAGTCAGGGCCCATTTCGGTGTCCTGTAGTACCTACGGGGACGCAGAGTCCTTAAAAGGAGGGGAGAAGGTGCCTAAGATCATGGCTATCCAACATCGGAAGTTGAGGAGAACGAAGCCTTCTTTATGTAGAGGTGGACATCTCAACCTAGTAGAGGCCTTTGGGGTATGACTTCGGTCCTACACCATAGAAAATCCTTGCGGGCTATGCCCAAGGAGGACAATATCTACTAGTGGGCCCCTGGGGTGTCACAGAAAGAAGGTGCCTAAGATCTTGGCTATCCCACATCGAAAGTTGAGGAGAAGGTGCCTAAGATCATGGCTATCCCACATCGGAAGTTGAGGAGAACGAAACCTTCTTTATGTAGAGGTGGACATCTCAACCTAGTAGAGGCCTTTTGGGTAGGACTTCGGTCCTACACCAAAGTAAATCTTTGCGGGCTAGGCCCAAAGAGGACAACATCTTCTAGTGGGCCCCTGGGGTGTTTCAGAGGGTATTAGAGCCAGAGCCCATTTCGGTGTCCTGTAGTGCCTGCGGGGACGCAGGCTCCTTAAAAGGAGGGGAGAAGGTGCCTAAGATCTTGGCTTTCCCACATCGGAAGTTGCGGAGAACGAAGCCTTCTTTACATAAAGGTGGACATCTCAACCTAGTAGAGGCCTTTTGGGTATGACTTCGGTCCTACACCACAACAAATCCTTGCGGGCTAGTTCCAAGGAGGACTATATCTACTAGTGGGCCCCTAGGGTGTTACGGAAAAAAGGTTCCTAAGTTCTTGGGAATCCCACATTGGAAGTTGAGGAGAACGAAGCCTTCTTTACATAGAGGTGGACATCTCAACCTAGTAGAGGCCTTTTGGGTAGGACTTCGGTCCTACACCAAAGCAAATCCTTGCGGGATAGGCCCTAAGAAAACAATATCTACAAGTGGGCCCTTGGGGTGTTACAGATGGTATCAGAGCCAGGGCCCATTTCGGTGTCCCTTAGTGCCTGCGGGGACGCAGGCTCCTAAAAAGGAGGGGAGAAGGTGCCTATGATCATGGCTATCCCACATCGGAAGTTGCGGAGAACGAAGTATTCTTTACATAGAGGTGGACATCTCAACCTAGTAGAGGCCTTTTGGGTAGGACTTCGGTCCTACTCCAAAGAAAATCCTTGCGGGCTAGGCCCAAAAGAGGACAACATCTACTAGCGGGCCCCTGGGGTGTTACAGATGGTATTAGAGTTAGAGCCCATTTCGGTGTCCAGTAGTGCCTGCGGGGACGCAGGCTCCTTAAAAGGAGGGGAGAAGGTGCCTAAGATCTTGGCTATCCCACATCGGAAGTTGAGGAGAACGAAGCCTTCTTTATGTAGAGGTGGAGATCTCAACCTAGTAGAGGCCTTTTGGGTAGGACTTAGGTCCTACACCAAAGCAAATCCTTGCGCTCTAGGCCCAAAGAGGATAATATCTACTAGTGGACCCCTAGGGTGTTACAGATGGTATCAGAGTCAGGGCCCATTTCGGTGTCCTGTAGTACCTACGGGGACGCAGAGTCCTTAAAAGGAGGGGAGAAGGTGCCTAAGATCATGGCTATCCAACATCGGAAGTTGAGGAGAACGAAGCCTTCTTTATGTAGAGGTGGACATCTCAACCTAGTAGAGGCCTTTGGGGTATGACTTCGGTCCTACACCATAGAAAATCCTTGCGGGCTAGGCCCAAGGAGGACAATATCTACTAGTGGACCCCTGGGGTGTTACAGAAAGAAGGTGCCTAAGATCTTGGCTATCCCACATCGAAAGTTGAGGAGAATGAAGTCTTCTTTACATAGTGGTGGACATCTCAACCTAGTAGAGGCCTTTTGGGTAGGACTTCGGTCCTACACCAAACAAATCCTTGCTGGATAGGCCCAAAGAGAACAATATCTACAAGTGGGCCCCCGAGGTGTTACAGATGGTATCAGAGCTTGGGCCCATTTCGGTGTCCTGTAGTGCCTGCGGGGACGCAGGCTCCTTAAAAGGAGGGGAGAAGGTGCCTATGATCTTGGCTATCCCACATCGGAAGTTGTGGAGAACGAAGTCTTCTTTACATAGAGGTGGACATCTCAACCTAGTAGAGGCCTTTTGGGTAGGACTTCGGTCCTACACCAAACCAAATCCTTGCGGGCTAGGCCCAAAGAGGACATTATCTACTAGTGGGCCCCTGGGGTGTTACAGATGGAATCAGAGTCAGCGTCCATTTCGGTGTCCTGTAGTGCCTACGGGGACGCAGGCTCCTTAAAAGAGGGGAGAAGGTGTCTAAGATCATGGCTATCCCACATCGGAAGTTGAGGAGAACGAAGCCTTCTTTATGTAGAGGTGGACATCTCAACCTAGTAGAGGCCTTTTGGGTATGACTTCGGTCCTACACCACAACAAATCCTTGCGGGCTAGTCCCAAGGAGGACTATATCTACTAGTGGGCCCCTAGGGTGTTACGGAAAAAAGGTTCCTAAGATCTTGGCAATCCCACATCGGAAGTTGAGGAGAGCGAAGCCTTCTTTACATAGAGGTGGACATCTCAACCTAGTAGAGGCCTTTTTGGTAGGACTTCGGTCCAACACCAAAGCAAATCCTTGCGGGATAGGCCCTAAGAAAACAATATCTACAAGTGGGCACTTGGGGTGTTACAGATGGTATCAGAGCCAGGGCCCATTTCGGTGTCCTGTAGTGCCTGCGGGGACGCAGGCTCCTGAAAAGGAGGGGAGAAGGTGCCTATGATCTTGGCTATCCCACATCGGAAGTTGCGGAGAACGAAGTATTCTTTACATAGAGGTGGACATCTCAACCTAGTAGAGGCCTTTTGGGTAGGACTTCGGTCCTACTCCAAAGAAAATCCTTGCGGACTAGGCCCAAAAGAGGACAACATCTACTAGCGGGCCCCTGGGGTGTTACAGATGGTATTAGAGTTAGAGCCCATTTCGGTGTCCAGTAGTGCCTGCGGGGACGCAGGCTCCTTAAAAGGAGGGGAGAAGGTGCCTAAGATCTTGGCTATCCCACATCAGAAGTTGCGGAGAACGAAGCCTTCTTTACGTAGAGGTGGACATCTCAACCTAGTAGAGGCCTTTTGGGTAGGACTTCGGTCCTACACTAAAGTTAATCCTTGCGAGCTAGGCCCAAAGAGGACAACATCTACTTGTGGGCCCCTGGGGTGTTACATATGGTATTAGAGCCAGAGCCCATTTCGGTGTCCTGTAGTGCCTGTGGGGACGCAGGCTCCTTAAAAGGAAGGGAGAAGGTGCCTAAGATCTTGGCTATCCCACATCGGAAGTTGCGGAGAACGAAGCCTTCTTTACATAGAGGTGGACATCTCAACCTAGTAGAGGCCTTTTGGGTAGGACTTCGGTCCTACACCAAAGCAAATCCTTGCGGGTTAGGTCCAAAGAGGACATTATCTAATAGTGGGCCCCTGGGGTGTTACAGATGGAATCAAAGTCAGGACGCATTTCGGTGTCTTGTAGTGCCTACGGGGACGCAGGCTCCATAAAAGGAGGGGAGAAGGTGCCTAAGATCTTGGCTATTCCACATCGGAAGTTGTGGAGAACGAAGCCTTCTTTATGTAGAGGTGGACATCTCAACCTAGTAGAGGCCTTTTGGGTAGGACTTCGGTCCTACACCAAAGCAAATCCTTGCGGGCTAGGCCTTAAGAGGACAACATCTACTAGTGGGCCCCTGGGGTGTTACAGATGGTATTAGAGTAAGACCCATTTCGGTGTCCTATAGTGCCTGCGGGGACGCAGGCTCCTTAAAAGGAAGGGAGAAGATGCCTAAGATCTTGGCTATCCCACATCGGAAGTTGCGGAGAACGAAGCCTTCTTTACATAGAGGTGGATATCTCAACCTAGTAGAGGCCTTTTGGGTAGGACTTCGGTCCTACACCAAAGCAAATCCTTGCGGGATAGGCCCTAAGAAAACAATATCTACAAGTGGGCCCTTGGGGTGTTACAGATGGTATCAGAGCCAGGGCCCATTTCGGTGTCCTGTAGTGCCTGCGGGGACGCAGGCTCCTAAAAAGGAGGGGAGAAGGTGCCTAAGATCTTGGCTTTCCCACATCGGAAGTTGCGGAGAACGAAGCCTTCTTTACATAAAGGTGGACTATATCTACTAGTGGGCCCCTAGGGTGTTACGGAAAAAAGGTTCCTAAGTTCTTGGGAATCCCACATCGGAAGTTGAGGAGAACGAAGCCTTCTTTACATAGAGGTGGACATCTCAACCTAGTAGAGGCCTTTTGGGTAGGACTTCGGTCCTACACCAAAGCAAATCCTTGCGGGATAGGCCCTAAGAAAACAATATCTACAAGTGGGCCCTTGGGGTGTTACGAATGGTATGAGCCGGGGCCCATTTCGGTGCTCGTAGTGCTGCGGGGACGCGAGGCTCCATAAAAGGAGGGAGAAGGTGCCTATGATCTTGGCTATCCCACATCGGAAGTTGCGGAGAACGAAGTATTCTTTACATAGAGGTGGACATCTCAACCTAGTAGAGGCCTTTTGGGTAGGACTTCGATCCTACTCCAAAGAAAATCCTTGCGGACTAGGCCCAAAAGAGGACAACATCTACTAGCGGGCCCCTGGGGTGTTACAGATGGTATTAGAGTTAGAGCCCATTTCGGTGTCCTGTAGTGCCTGCGGGGACGCAGGCTCCTGAAAAGGAGGGGAGAAGGTGCCTATGATCTTGGCTATCCCACATCGGAAGTTGCGGAGAACGAAGTATTCTTTACATAGAGGTGGACATCTCAACCTAGTAGAGGCCTTTTGGGTAGGACTTCGGTCCTACTCCAAAGAAAATCCTTGCGGACTAGGCCCAAAAGAGGACAACATCTACTAGCGGGCCCCTGGGGTGTTACAGATGGTATTAGAGTTAGAGCCCATTTCGGTGTCCAGTAGTGCCTGCGGGGACGCAGGCTCCTTAAAAGGAGGGGAGAAGGTGCCTAAGATCTTGGCTATCCCACATCGGAAGTTGCGGAGAACGAAGCCTTCTTTACGTAGAGGTGGACATCTCAACCTAGTAGAGGCCTTTTGGGTAGGACTTCGGTCCTACACTAAAGTTAATCCTTGCGAGCTAGGCCCAAAGAGGACAACATCTACTTGTGGGCCCCTGGGGTGTTACATATGGTATTAGAGCCAGAGCCCATTTCGGTGTCCTGTAGTGCTGGTGGGGACGCAGGCTCCTTAAAAGGATGGGAGAAGGTGCCTAAGATCTTGGCTATCCCACATCGGAAGTTGCGGAGAACGAAGCCTTCTTTACATAGAGGTGGACATCTCAACCTAGTAGAGGCCTTTTGGGTAGGACTTCGGTCCTACACCAAAGCAAATCCTTGCGGGTTAGGTCCAAAGAGGACATTATCTAATAGTGGGCCCCTGGGGTGTTACAGATGGAATCAAAGTCAGGGCATTTCGGTGTCTTGTAGTGCCTACGGGGACGCAGGCTCCATAAAAGGAGGGGAGAAGGTGCCTAAGATCTTGGCTATTCCACATCGGAAGTTGTGGAGAACGAAGCCTTCTTTATGTAGAGGTGGACATCTCAACCTAGTAGAGGCCTTTTGGGTAGGACTTCGGTCCTACACCAAAGCAAATCCTTGCGGGCTAGGCCTTAAGAGGACAACATCTACTAGTGGGCCCCTGGGGTGTTACAGATGGTATTAGAGTAAGACCCATTTCGGTGTCCTATAGTGCCTGCGGGGACGCAGGCTCCTTAAAAGGAAGGGAGAAGATGCCTAAGATCTTGGCTATCCCACATCGGAAGTTGCGGAGAACGAAGCCTTCTTTACATAGAGGTGGATATCTCAACCTAGTAGAGGCCTTTTGGGTAGGACTTCGGTCCTACACCAAAGCAAATCCTTGCGGGATAGGCCCTAAGAAAACAATATCTACAAGTGGGCCCTTGGGGTGTTACAGATGGTATCAGAGCCAGGGCCCATTTCGGTGTCCTGTAGTGCCTGCGGGGACGCAGGCTCCTAAAAAGGAGGGGAGAAGGTGCCTAAGATCTTGGCTTTCCCACATCGGAAGTTGCGGAGAACGAAGCCTTCTTTACATAAAGGTGGACTATATCTACTAGTGGGCCCCTAGGGTGTTACGGAAAAAAGGTTCCTAAGTTCTTGGGAATCCCACATCGGAAGTTGAGGAGAACGAAGCCTTCTTTACATAGAGGTGGACATCTCAACCTAGTAGAGGCCTTTTGGGTAGGACTTCGGTCCTACACCAAAGCAAATCCTTGCGGGATAGGCCCTAAGAAAACAATATCTACAAGTGGGCCCTTGGGGTGTTACAGATGGTATCAGAGCCAGGGCCCATTTCGGTGCCCTGTAGTGCCTGCGGGGACGCAGGCTCCTATAAAGGAGGGGAGAAGGTGCCTATGATCTTGGCTATCCCACATCGGAAGTTGCGGAGAACGAAGTATTCTTTACATAGAGGTGGACATCTCAACCTAGTAGAGGCCTTTTGGGTAGGACTTCGATCCTACTCCAAAGAAAATCCTTGCGGGCTAGGCCCAAAAGAGGACAACATCTACTAGCGGGCCCCTGGGGTGTTACAGATGGTATTAGAGTTAGAGCCCATTTCGGTGTCCAGTAGTGCCTGCGGGGACGCAGGCTCCTTAAAAGGAGGGGAGAAGGTGCCTAAGATCTTGGCTATCCCACATCGGAAGTTGAGGAGAACGAAGCCTTCTTTATGTAGAGGTGGAGATCTCAACCTAGTAGAGGCCTTTTGGGTAGGACTTAGGTCCTACACCAAAGCAAATCCTTGCGCTCTAGGCCCAAAGAGGATAATATCTACTAGTGGGCCCCTGGGGTGTTACAGATGGTATCAGAGTCAGGGCCCATTTCGGTGTCCTGTAGTACCTACGGGGACGCAGAGTCCTTAAAAGGAGGGGAGAAGGTGCCTAAGATCATGGCTATCCAACATCGGAAGTTGAGGAGAACGAAGCCTTCTTTATGTAGAGGTGGACATCTCAACCTAGTAGAGGCCTTTGGGGTATGACTTCGGTCCTACACCATAGAAAATCCTTGCGGGCTAGGCCCAAGGAGGACAATATCTACTAGTGGGCCCCTGGGGTGTTACAGAAAGAAGGTGCCTAAGATCTTGGCTATCCCACATCGAAAGTTGAGGAGAATGAAGCCTTCTTTACATAGTGGTGGACATCTCAACCTAGTAGAGGCCTTTTGGGTAGGACTTCGGTCCTACACCAAAGCAAATCCTTGCTGGATAGGCCCAAAGAGAACAATATCTACAAGTGGGCCCCTGGGGTGTTACAGATGGTATCAGAGCTTGGGCCCATTTCGGTGTCCTGTAGTGCCTGCGGGGACGCAGGCTCCTTAAAAGGAGGGGAGAAGGTGCCTATGATCATGGCTATCCCACATCGGAAGTTGCGGAGAACGAAGTCTTCTTTACATAGAGGTGGACATCTCAACCTAGTAGAGGCCTTTTGGGTAGGACTTCGGTCCTACACCAAAGCAAATCCTTGCGGGCTAGGCCCAAAGAGGACATTATCTACTAGTGGGCCCCTGGGGTGTTACAGATGGAATCAGAGTCAGCGTCCATTTCGGTGTCCTGTAGTGCCAACGGGGACGCAGGCTCCTTAAAAGGAGGGGAGAAGGTGCCTAAGATCATGGCTATCCCACATCGGTAGTTGAGGAGAACGAAGCCTTCTTTATGTAGAGGTGGACATCTCAACCTAGTAGAGGCCTTTTGGGTAGGACTTCGGTCCTACACCAAAGTAAATCCTTGCGGGCTAGGCCCAAAGAGGACAACATCTTCTAGTGGGCCGCTGGGGTGTTACAGATGGTATTAGAGCCAGAGCCCATTTGGGTGTCCTGTAGTGCCTGCGGGGACGCAGGCTCCTTAAAAGGAGGGGAGAAGGTGCCTTAGATCTTGGCTATCCCACATCGGAAGTTGCGGAGAAAGAAACCTTCTTTACATAAAGGTGGACATCTCAACCTAGTAGAGGCCTTTTGGGTATGACTTCGGTCCTACACCACAACAAATCCTTGCGGGCTAGTCCCAAGGAGGACTATATCTACTAGTGGGCCCCTAGGGTGTTACGGAAAAAAGGTTCCTAAGATCTTGGCAATCCCACATCGGAAGTTGAGGAGAGCGAAGCCTTCTTTACATAGAGGTGGACATCTCAACCTAGTAGAGGCCTTTTTGGTAGGACTTCGGTCCTACACCAAACCAAATCCTTGCGGGATAGGCCCTAAGAAAACAATATCTACAAGTGGGCCCTTGGGTGTTACAGATGGTATCAGAGCCAGGGCCCATTTCGCTGTCCTGTAGTGCCTGCGGGGACGCAGGCTCCTAAAAAGGAGGGGAGAAGGTGACTATGATCTTGGCTATCCCACATCGGAAGTTGCGGAGAACGAAGTATTCTTTACATAGAGGTGGACATCTCAACCTAGTAGAGGCCTTTTGGGTAGGACTTCGGTCCTACTCCAAAGAAAATCCTTGCGGACTAGGCCCAAAAGAGGACAACATCTACTAGCGGGCCCCTGGGGTGTTACAGATGGTATTAGAGTTAGAGACCATTTCGGTGTCCGGTAGTGCTGCATGGGGACGCGAGCTCCTTAAAAGGAGGGGAGAAGGTGCCTAAGATCTTGGCTATCCCACATCAGAAGTTGCGGAGAACGAAGCCTTCTTTATGTAGAGGTGGACATCTCAACCTAGTAGAGGCCTTTTGGGTAGGACTTCGGTCCTACACTAAAGTTAATCCTTGCGAGCTAGGCCCAAAGAGGACAACATCTACTTGTGGTCCCCTGGGGTGTTACATATGGTATTAGAGCCGAGCCCATTTCGGTGTCTTCAGAGTGCTGCGGGGACGCAGGCTCCTTAAAAGGAAGGGAGAAGGTGCCTAAGATCTTGGCTATCCCACATCGGAAGTTGCGGAGAACGAAGCCTTCTTTACATAGAGGTGGACATCTCAACCTAGTAGAGGCCTTTTGGGTAGGACTTCGGTCCTACACCAAAGCAAATCCTTGCGGGATAGGCCCTAAGAAAACAATATCTACAAGTGGGCCCTTGGGGTGTTACAGATGGTATCAGAGCCAGGGCCCATTTCGGTGTCCTGTAGTGCCTGCGGGGACGCAGGCTCCTAAAAAGGAGGGGAGAAGGTGCCTAAGATCTTGGCTTTCCCACATCGGAAGTTGCGGAGAACGAAGCCTTCTTTACATAAAGGTGGACATCTCAACCTAGTAGAGGCCTTTTGGGTATGACTTCGGTCCTACACCACAACAAATCCTTGCGGGCTAATCCCAAGGAGGACTATATCTACTAGTGGGCCCCTAGGGTGTTACGGAAAAAAGGTTCCTAAGTTCTTGGGAATCCCACATCGGAAGTTGAGGAGAACGAAGCCTTCTTTACATAGAGGTGGACATCTCAACCTAGTAGAGGCCTTTTGGGTAGGACTTCGGTCCTACACCAAAGCAAATCCTTGCGGGATAGGCCCTAAGAAAACAATATCTACAAGTGGGCCCTTGGGGTGTTACAGATGGTATCAGAGCCAGGGCCCATTTCGGTGTCCTGTAGTGCCTGCGGGGACGCAGGCTCCTAAAAAGGAGGGGAGAAGGTGCCTATGATCTTGGCTATCCCACATCGGAAGTTGCGGAGAACGAAGTTTTCTTTACATAGAGGTGGACATCTCAACCTAGTAGAGGCCTTTTGGGTAGGACTTCGATCCTACTCCAAAGAAAATCCTTGCGGGCTAGGCCCAAAAGAGGACAACATCTACTAGCGGGCCCCTGGGGTGTTACAGATGGTATTAGAGTTAGAGCCCATTTCGGTGTCCAGTAGTGCCTGCGGGGACGCAGGCTCCTTAAAAGGAGGGGAGAAGGTGCCTAAGATCTTGGCTATCCCACATCGGAAGTTGAGGAGAACGAAGCCTTCTTTATGTAGAGGTGGAGATCTCAACCTAGTAGAGGCCTTTTGGGTAGGACTTAGGTCCTACACCAAAGCAAATCCTTGCGCTCTAGGCCCAAAGAGGATAATATCTACTAGTGGGCCCCTGGGGTGTTACAGATGGTATCAGAGTCAGGGCCCATTTCGGTGTCCTGTAGTACCTACGGGGACGCAGAGTCCTTAAAAGGAGGGGAGAAGGTGCCTAAGATCATGGCTATCCAACATCGGAAGTTGAGGAGAACGAAGCCTTCTTTATGTAGAGGTGGACATCTCAACCTAGTAGAGGCCTTTGGGGTATGACTTCGGTCCTACACCATAGAAAATCCTTGCGGGCTAGGCCCAAGGAGGACAATATCTACTAGTGGGCCCCTGGGGTGTTACAGAAAGAAGGTGCCTAAGATCTTGGCTATCCCACATCGAAAGTTGAGGAGAATGAAGCCTTCTTTACATAGTGGTGGACATCTCAACCTAGTAGAGGCCTTTTGGGTAGGATTCGGTCCTACACCAAAGCAAATCCTTGCTGGATAGGCCCAAAGAGAACAATATCTACAAGTGGGCCCCTGGGGTGTTACAGATGGTATCAGAGCTTGGGCCCATTTCGGTGTCCTGTAGTGCCTGCGGGGACGCAGGCTCCTTAAAAGGAGGGGAGAAGGTGCCTATGATCTTGGCTATCCCACATCGGAAGTTGCGGAGAACGAAGTCTTCTTTACATAGAGGTGGACATCTCAACCTAGTAGAGGCCTTTTGGGTAGGACTTCGGTCCTACACCAAAGCAAATCCTTGCGGGCTAGGCCCAAAGAGGACATTATCTACTAGTGGGCCCCTGGGGTGTTACAGATGGAATCAGAGTCAGCGTCCATTTCGGTGTCCTGTAGTGCCAACGGGGACGCAGGCTCCTTAAAAGGAGGGGAGAAGGTGCCTAAGATCATGGCTATCCCACATCGGTAGTTGAGGAGAACGAAGCCTTCTTTATGTAGAGGTGGACATCTCAACCTAGTAGAGGCCTTTTGGGTAGGACTTCGGTCCTACACCAAAGTAAATCCTTGCGGGCTAGGCCCAAAGAGGACAACATCTTCTAGTGGGCCGCTGGGGTGTTACAGATGGTATTAGAGCCAGAGCCCATTTCGGTGTCCTGTAGTGCCTGCGGGGACGCAGGCTCCTTAAAAGGAGGGGAGAAGGTGCCTTAGATCTTGGCTATCCCACATCGGAAGTTGCGGAGAACGAAGCCTTCTTTACATAAAGGTGGACATCTCAACCTAGTAGAGGCCTTTTGGGTATGACTTCGGTCCGACACCACAACAAATCCTTGCGGGCTAGTCCCAAGGAGGACTATATCTACTAGTGGGCCCCTAGGGTGTTACGGAAAAAAGGTTCCTAAGATCTTGGCAATCCCACATCGGAAGTTGAGGAGAGCGAAGCCTTCTTTACATAGAGGTGGACATCTCAACCTAGTAGAGGCCTTTTTGGTAGGACTTCGGTCCTACACCAAAGCAAATCCTTGCGGGATAGGCCCTAAGAAAACAATATCTACAAGTGGGCCCTTGGGTGTTACAGATGGTATCAGAGCCAGGGCCCATTTCGCTGTCCTGTAGTGCCTGCGGGGACGCAGGCTCCTAAAAAGGAGGGGAGAATGTGACTATGATCTTGGCTATCCCACATCGGAAGTTGCGGAGAACGAAGTATTCTTTACATAGAGGTGGACATCTCAACCTAGTAGAGGCCTTTTGGGTAGGACTTCGGTCCTACTCCAAAGAAAATCCTTGCGGACTAGGCCCAAAAGAGGACAACATCTACTAGCGGGCCCCTGGGGTGTTACAGATGGTATTAGAGTTAGAGCCCATTTCGGTGTCCAGTAGTGCCTGCGGGGACGCAGGCTCCTTAAAAGGAGGGGAGAAGGTGCCTAAGATCTTGGCTATCCCACATCAGAAGTTGCGGAGAACGAAGCCTTCTTTATGTAGAGGTGGACATCTCAACCTAGTAGAGGCCTTTTGGGTAGGACTTCGGTCCTACACTAAAGTTAATCCTTGCGAGCTAGGCCCAAAGAGGACAACATCTACTTGTGGGCCCCTGGGGTGTTACATATGGTATTAGAGCCGAAGCCCATTTCGGTGTCCTGTAGTGCCTGTGGGGACGCAGGCTCCTTAAAAGGAAGGGAGAAGGTGCCTAAGATCTTGGCCATCCCACATCGGAAGTTGCGGAGAACGAAGCCTTCTTTACATAGAGGTGGACATCTCAACCTAGTAGAGGCCTTTTGGGTAGGACTTCGGTCCTACACCAAAGCAAATCCTTGCGGGTTAGATCCAAAGAGGACATTATCTACTAGTGGGCCCCTGGGGTGTTACAGATGGAATCAAAGTCAGGGCGCATTTCGGTGTCTTGCAGTGCCTACGGGGACGCAGGCTCCATAAAAGGAGGGGAGAAGGTGCCTAAGATCTTGGCTATTCCACATCGGAAGTTGTGGAGAACGAAGCCTTCTTTATGTAGAGGTGGACATCTCAACCTAGTAGAGGCCTTTTGGGTAGGACTTCGGTCCTACACCAAAGCAAATCCTTGCGGGCTAGGCCTTAAGAGGACAACATCTACTAGTGGGCCCCTGGGGTGTTACAGATGGTATTAGAGCAAGAGCCCATTTCGGTGTCCTGTAGTGCCTGCGGGGACGCAGGCTCCTTAAAAGGAGGGGAGAAGGTGCCTAAGATCTTGGCTATCCCACATCGGAAGTTGCGGAGAACGAAGCGTTCTTGACATAGAGGTGGATATCTCAACCTAGTAGAGGCCTTTTGGGTAGGACTTCGGTCCTACACCAAAGCAAATCCTTGCGGGATAGGCCCTAAGAAAACAATATCTACATGTGGGCCCTTGGGGTGTTACAGATGGTATCAGAGCCGGGGCCCATTTCGTGATCTTTGTAGTGCTGCGGGGACGCAGGCTCCTAAAAAGGAGGGGAGAAGGTGCCTAAGATCTTGGCTTTCCCACATCGGAAGTTGCGGAGAACGAAGCCTTCTTTACATAAAGGTGGACATCTCAACCTAGTAGAGGCCTTTTGGGTATGACTTCGGTCCTACACCACAACAAATCCTTGCGGGCTAGTCCCAAGGAGGACTATATCTACTAGTGGGCCCCTAGGGTGTTACGGAAAAAAGGTTCCTAAGTTCTTGGGAATCCCACATCGGAAGTTGAGGAGAACGAAGCCTTCTTTACATAGAGGTGGACATCTCAACCTAGTAGAGGCCTTTTGGGTAGGACTTCGGTCCTACACCAAAGCAAATCCTTGCAGGATAGGCCCTAAGAAAACAATATCTACAAGTGGGCCCTTGGGGTGTTACAGATTGTATCATAGCCAGGGCCCATTTCGGTGTCCTGTAGTGCCTGCGGGGACGCAGGCTCCTACTCCAAAGAAAATCCTTGCGGGCTAGGCCGAAAAGAGGACAACATCTACTAGCGGGCCCCTGGGGTGTTACAGATGGTATTAGAGTTAGAGCCCATTTCGGTGTCCAGAGTGCTGCTGGGGACGCAGCTCCTTAAAAGGAGGGGAGAAGGTGCCTAAGATCTTGGCTATCCCACATCGGAAGTTGAGGAGAACGAAGCCTTCTTTATGTAGAGGTGGAGATCTCAACCTAGTAGAGGCCTTTTGGGTAGGACTTAGGTCCTACACCAAAGCAAATCCTTGCGCTCTAGGCCCAAAGAGGATAATGGCTACTAGTGGGCCCCTGGGGTGTTACAGATGGTATCAGAGTCAGGGCCCATTTCGGTGTCCTGTAGTACCTACGGG
Source organism: Beta corolliflora (assembly GCA_947648045.1). Taxonomy (NCBI): domain Eukaryota; kingdom Viridiplantae; phylum Streptophyta; class Magnoliopsida; order Caryophyllales; family Amaranthaceae; genus Beta; species Beta corolliflora. Next base: position 602,573 of record CANSZD010000763.1, on the reverse strand, counting down.
GACGCAGAGTCCTTAAAAGGAGGGGAGAAGGTGCCTAAGATCATGGCTATCCAACATCGGAAGTTGAGGAGAACGAAGCCTTCTTTATGTAGAGGTGGACATCTCAACCTAGTAGAGGCCTTTGGGGTATGACTTCGGTCCTACACCATACAAAATCCTTGCGGGCTAGGCCCAAGGAGGACAATATCTACTAGTGGGCCCCTGGGGTGTTACAGAAAGAAGGTGCCTAAGATCTTGGCTATCCCACATCGAAAGTTGAGGAGAATGAAGCCTTCTTTACATAGTGGTGGACATCTCAACCTAGTAGAGGCCTTTTGGGTAGGACTTCGGTCCTACACCAAAGCAAATCCTTGCTGGATAGGCCCAAAGAGAACAATATCTACAAGTGGGCCCCTGGGGTGTTACAGATGGTATCAGAGCTTGGGCCCATTTCGGTGTCCTATAGTGCCTGCGGGGACGCAGGCTCCTTAAAAGGAGGGGAGAAGGTTCCTATGATCTTGGCTATCCCACAACGGAAGTTGCGGAGAACGAAGTCTTCTTTACATAGAGGTGGACATCTCAACCTAGTAGAGGCCTTTTGGTTAGGACTTCGGTCCTACACCAAAGTAAATCATTGCGGGCTAGGCCCAAAGAGGACAACATCTTCTAGTGGACCGCTGGGGTGTTACAGATGGTATTAGAGCCAGAGCCCATTTCGGTGTCCTGTAGTGCCTGCGGGGACGCAGGCTCCTTAAAAGGAGGGGAGAAGGTGCCTAAGATCTTGGCTACCCCACATCGGAAGTTGCGGAGAATGAAGCCTTCTTTACATAAAGGTGGACATCTCAACCTAGTAGAGGCCTTTTGGGTATGATTTCGGTCCTACACCACAACAAATCCTTGCGGGCTAGTCCCAAGGAGGACTATATCTACTAGTGGGCCCCTAGGGTGTTACGGAAAAAAGGTTCCTAAGTTCTTGGGAATCCCACATCGGAAGTTGAGGAGAACGAAGCCTTCTTTACATAGAGGTGGACATCTCAACCTAGTAGAGGCCTTTTGGGTAGGACTTCGGTCCTACACCAAAGCAAATCCTTGCGGGATAGGCCCTAAGAAAACAATATCTACAAGTGGGCCCTTGGGGTGTTACAGATGGTATCAGAGCCAGGACCCATTTCGGTGTCCTGTAGTGCCTGCGGGGACGCAGGCTCCTAAAAAGGAGGGGAGAAGGTGCCTATGATCTTGGCTATCCCACATCGGAAGTTGCGGAGAACGAAGTATTCTTTACATAGAGGTGGACATCTCAACCTAGTAGAGGCCTTTTGGGTAGGACATCGGTCCTACTCCAAAGAAAATCCTTGCGGGCTAGGCCCAAAAGAGGACAACATCTACTAGCGGGCCCCTGGGGTGTTACAGATGGTATTAGAGTTAGAGCCCATTTCGTGTCCCGGTAGTGCCTGCGGGGACGCAGGCTCCTTAAAAGGAGGGGAGAAGGTGCCTAAGATCTTAGCTATCCCACATCGGAAGTTGAGGAGAACGAAGCCTTCTTTATGTAGAGGTGGAGATCTCAACCTAGTAGAGGCCTTTTGGGTAGGACTTAGGTCCTACACCAAAGCAAATCCTTGCACTCTAGGCCCAAAGAGGATAATATCTACTAGTGGGCCCCTGGGGTGTTACAGATGGTATCAGAGTCAGGGCCCATTTCGGTGTCCTGTAGTACCTACGGGGACGCAGAGTCCTTAAAAGGAGGGGAGAAGGTGCCTAAGATCATGGCTATCCAACATCGGAAGTTGAGGAGAACGAAACCTTCTTTATGTAGAGGTGGACATCTCAACCTAGTAGAGGCCTTTGGGGTATGACTTCGGTCCTACACCATAGAAAATCCTTGCGGGCTAGGCCCAAGGAGGACAATATCTACTAGTGGGCCCCTGGGGTGTTATAGAAAGAAGGTGCCTAAGATCTTGGCTATCCCACATCGAAAGTTGAGGAGAATGAAGCCTTCTTTACATAGTGGTGGACATCTCAACCTAGTAGAGGCCTTTTGGGTAGGACTTCGGTCCTACACCAAAGCAAATCCTTGCTGGATAGGCCCAAAGAGAACAATATCTACAAGTGGGCCCCTGGGGTGTTACAGATGGCATCAGAGCTTGGGCCCATTTCGGTGTCCTGTTGTGCTTGCGGGGACGCAGGCTCCAGAAAAGGAGGGGAGAAGGTGCCTAAGATCTTGGCTATTCCACATCGGAAGTTGTGGAGAACGAAGCCTTCTTTATGTAGAGGTGGACATCTCAACCTAGTAGAGGCCTTTTGGGTAGGACTTCGGTCCTACACCAAAGCAAATCCTTGCGGGCTATGCCTTAAGAGGACATTATCTACTAGCGGGCCCCTGGGGTGTTACAGATGGTATTAGAGTCAGAGCCCATTTCGGTGTCCAGTAGTGCCTGCGGGGACGCAGGCTCCTTAAAAGGAGGGGAGAAGGTTCCTATGATCTTGGCTATCCCACATCGGAAGTTGAGGAGAACGAAGCCTTCTTTACAAAGAGGTGGACATATCAACCTAGTTGGGGCCTTTTGGGTAAAACTTCGGTCCTACACCAAAGCAAA